>JBBDHG010000349.1:0-587500 GCA_037951165.1 Lophius americanus
TATGACACATGTTGGGTGTCATTTCCTGTTCCTCTCCCAGCACCCAAATTTCACGGAACTACGTCAGTTAGTTTTCCCGTAATCTTGCTGACAAACAACTAAACAAACAAACAAACAGAAAAACAAATGCACAGGCCTGAAAACATCCTTCCTCGGCAGAGAAGCTAGATCTCCTTGAGGCGGTTCAGATGAGATACATTTGGACTGAATTGGACCAGCGGTTGAGAAATCGTGGCTTGAAAAGTGATTTCGGAGACGAAGCCACCCCTAGTGGTGGAATGGTACATTCCTAGAATCAGTCTCTGGCGTATGACCATATGTGATCAATAAAGGGTCGGTTATTATTTTTACCTCATTAACATCTTCTGAAATGCAGTTTTCACTCTTCCTCACATGCGGGAGCAAAGGTCAAAGGTCAGGGCTCCTTCCGCATAAAGACGGCAGAATTATCAAAGATTCCATCTGACCCATCACCCAGCAGCATCGTCCCAGCATATTTTAGTGCGTAAACGTAAGGAGGGTGTGATTCTAACCCGTCGGCTGTCCTCGTTTGTATCGCTGCGATGGTTTCAGAGCGTCTCGCCTTGTTTTTACTTCCTCCTCCTTGTCCCTCCCTGTCGGCCGTCACTGAACCGCGACGCTTCTCTCGCGTTTACGTTGTCGGCGAGGGCGAAAAGTCTTCTGCTTCTGGTGTCACATCCATTTATGCTTCAGAACGCCGCGCCGTTTTTTTTTCTCCCGATTCTGCAGAGGAGGTTCTGACTTGCGTCTTTCTCCTGCGGTGGTTTTTCTTTGTTTCCTCCTCGCAGCCATCGTGTCAACACAGCGAGTTCAGCGCCGGGAGCATCATGAAAGGAGATGTTACGGTTCACGCAGTCAGGCTTAATTATCTGCAGACTAGCGCTGGCGTGACGACGATGGCGGATGTCAGAAGATGATTAACCTCCGCTTTTATGGCGGCGCTCACGGCGACGGTTTGTTTTCACAAATGGTGACGGAAGAAAAAGAATACGGGAACTAAATATGCGGGACTCTGAGACCTTTACTGCAACTTCCTGCCCCAGGATTTGAAAATACATTAAGAATGGCTGACTTCCTGTTTGACATACGAGGTGTCTGAGACGGCAACAGAGGTGAATCTTACATCTCTGCAAACGCAGGGTGTGTTTGTGAGAGTATGTTGTGTGTAAGTCACACATCAAAGACTTAATAGCAGCTAGTAGCAGTTAACAGCTAATAGCAGCAGCCAGTAGCCGATAACATCTGGTTGCTGAAAGCACTTAGTAGCAATCAGTAGCTAGTGGCGGATATCAGTTAGTTGCAGTTATCAGTTAGTTGCAATCAGTAGCAGTTTTCGATTAACAGCTAGCAGGTAGTATGTATTACCAAATAATAACAGTTAGCAAGCATTAGCTAGTAGCATATATCAGCAAGTTGCAATTAACAGTTAGTAGAAATGAATAGCTTTTTGCAGAAAGCAGCTAGTTTAGAGTTAACAATTAGTAGCTATCAGTAGCTACTTTTAATTAACAGAACCAATAGGTAGCTAGTAACAATTAGCAGCTAGTAGTGTTTAACAACCTGTAGCAATTTGTAGCTAGTAGCAGTTAAAATCTGTAGCAAGTATTAGATGGCAATTGGTAGCTTATAGCTGCAAGTAGCATTTAACAGTAGCAACTGATAGCTAGTTTCAATTAACAGTAGCAATCAGCAGCTAGTAACAGATAGCAGCTAGTTGTCGTTAACAGTTAATAACACTCAGTAGAAAGTTTCAATTAATAGCTTGTAGCAGAAAACAATTAGTTGAAGTTAACAATTAGCAGCAATTAGTACCTACTTTCAGTTAACAGTAGCAATCAGTAGCTATTAGCAGCTAGTTGCAGTTATCAGTTAGTGGAAAGTAGTAGTTTGTTGCAGAAAGAAGATAGTTAGAGTTAACAATTAGTAGCAATCAGTAGCTACACTCAATTACCAGTAGAAATTCATAGCTAGTAGCAGATACCAGCTAGTCATGGTTAACAGCTAGTAGCAATAAGTAACTAATATATAGCAGCTAGTTGAAATTAAGTTAGGATAAATAAGTACCTTGTAGCAGAAAGTAGTCAGCTAGAGTTAAGTTATTACTAAGCCTTAGCTATTTGTAGCATTTGGAAGCTACTTCCAGTTAAGAGCTAGTTGCAGCAAAAAGCAAACCGAGACATCACAGTTTCAGACAATTCAAGGTTCCGGACCTGGTCTCCAGATTCCCCAGTCCAGCATCAGGGGGGTCCATGGAGGCTCCACCTCAGAACTTGCAGGACTTGAATCATCCGACGTCTCAAGATTGTCTTTAATAACTTCTAGAAGAACCTCAAACAAAGTTCTTTCATCCACAGGAATGTTTTTATTTTTATTTTTATTGGTTCATCGTATTTTTAGCCTCGATGTGAAACGGATCAAGTTTTAAAAGAAAAATACAAAATATATGAAAACACAAACCTTTTTTTAAACGTATTATAATTGCAGTTTCTTCTTTTGCAGATGATGTTTGTTTCTATGTTGTTGTTGTTGTTGTTGTTGTTTTCATCTGGGTTTGACTAGTTTAGGGAGAGTTTAGTATGAAATGGTCAATTTAGTCAGATGTAAATCAATTCCTTGAATTTGAATTAAACTTAAATGATTTTAGTTTTGACACCGGAAAAAATATCCGATCAAAAATAAGTTTAAAAAATTGAAAAAATACGTTTTTTTTTAACAAGTGAAAATTTGCTTGGTAGGATTTCTTAAAATAAGGCCTGATGTTTATATTAAAAACATCCTGATATGTTCTATTAAATCATATTTCTAACTATATATTTAATATATGTTTGTTTATTTTTGCAGAATTGCGCCGTATCACTTTTCTTTGTTTTGCTTTTATTGTAATATGTTAATTTTATTCTTTTTTATCCTTAACCACCTCATAAATTCCCCCTGTGGAGATTTATAATAATAATAATAATAATAAAAAATGTATTTATAAAGTGTTTTTCATAAATAATCAAAATTTCTTTTTAAGAGCAAACAACCAAATATATATATAAATGAAGAAACAAGCGTTTTCAAATCACTTTTTCCACATTAAAGCAGATATAAGACCATCAGGACTTATATCTGTTTATAAGACCATCAGGACTTTGAAATAGAGATTAGAGATTTGGATTTAAGTAATTTAAGAGGAAATTTTACTTCAAGATGGCTGGAAAAAAAACTCATTTGGAGGATTTGAGATGCTTCGAAGATTCTTTGACCCACAGGATGTTGATCTGACTAAAAACGCGTCTACGTCTCGGTAAAAACGTTTCTTGTTCGGCGATTGCGCTGATGAAGTAGGTTGTTTTATTTTGTGCCGTTTTTATCTCCGATTGCTTTTTTTCATTTCCTCCTTCAAGGCCAGGAGATCAGATCCTTCTCACAGTTCCCCGTTAAACTTTTCTTGTCCTGCAGTTGCAGAGGCACGACCGGGAGGACGAGGACGTTCCTTCCAAGTGGAGGTCTGAGGAGGAGATGGCAGCAGAAGCTTCAGCTATCAGGAAACATCTGGAGGATTCCTGAACGGTAAGAATCCAGAGAACAGATTCTCTAATAACGGAATGACCGGAACCTTAAAGCAGGGCTGACCAGAACTCACATCGGCCGTGTTTAATCTGAGGCATTATGACAATTTATTCTTATTTTATAGTATTCTGAACAAACAAAGTTAAAACAAAACAGTCAAACTACAGCTAAAATTCAAAATCGATCAGCATAGTTCCTTTTTTACGTCATTTCCAATGCATACTTTTTTATTCTCCGCAAAAAAACTCTTCTTAAAATTAACAACATCCACAAAAAGTAACTTGAAATGAACTTTGGTAATAGCCGGGCAGATTTAGCGTTTTTCCTTCTTGTGTCTGTTGCTGCAGCCAGGAGCAGCTGCTCCTCAGGAAACACTCAGGCGCATTTCACGTTAAATTTAAGCAGCTTCAATCGATCCGTTCGCACCAGAGCTACATCGTGTCTTCCTGGACTTTAACCGGATTATCCGCCAGTTAAACCAGAGAATCAAAGCAACGTGAACGTAAAGATTGCTCAGCCGAGAAAATACAGGTTATATGCCGTTTGTTGAGGATATCGATCCACTTGAAGTGAACATGTCAGATATCTGCATCTCTTTTCATCACCGCGTCAGAGGATGGTTGAATCTTTTTACTTTCTCCTGAGAAATATTGCAATATTGATCATTTAATGTTTTTATTTAGGCATTAAAAGGTGAGATTTGACCCTAAAATAAAACTGTTTATATCTCCGTCTAGGATCTGGGGATTGTCTACGCCGTGGTCGGCAGCGCCTGGAGGACATCTGACTTTATTTACACATTCACTAATTATCCGGTCATAATTAATTATACATTAATTATGACCGGATTGTTTTGTTTTCTGGCTTAATTTGTTGTTCTTTTCCAAAATAAAACGGGAATAATCATCTTATTGTCACCGGGTGCCATTCATGAAAAACAATCAATCAACCTATATTTTTAATTTAAAGATGGATTCCTGTCCAACGGTGAATAAAGTGGGATTAAAGGAGGATTCAGTTTTAGGGATTGACTCATTTTTCCTCTCTCTCTCTCTCTCTCTCTTTCTTCTTCTTCTCTCTCTCTCTTTTTCTTCTTCTCTCTCTCTCTCTTTTTTTCTTCTCTCTCTCTCTCTCTTTTTTTCTTCTCTCTCTCTCTCTGTCTTTTTTTCTTCTCTCTCTCTCTCTCTCTCTCTCTCTCTGTCTTTTCTTCTTCTCTCTCTCTTTTTTTTTCTTCTCTCTCTCTCTCTTTTTTTTTCTTCTCTCTCTCTCTGTCTTTTTTTCTTCTCTCTCTCTCTGTCTTTTTTTCTTCTCTCTCTCTGTCTTTTTTCCTTCTCTCTCTCTCTGTCTTTTTTTCTTCTCTGTCTTTTTTTCTTCTCTCTCTCTTCTCTTTTTTTCTCTCCCTCTCCTCTTTTTTTTCTCTCTCTCTCTCTTTTTCTTCTCTTTCTCTCTCTCTCTCTTTTTCTTCTCTTTCTCTCTCTCTCTCTTTTTCTTCTCGCTCTCTCTCTCTCTCTTTTTCTTCTCTTTCTCTCTCTCTCTCTTTTTCTTCTCGCTCTCTCTCTCTCTCTTTTTCTTCTCGCTCTCTCTCTCTCTTTTTCTTCTCGCTCTCTCTCTCTCTCTCTTTTTCTTCTCGCTCTCTCTCTCTCTCTTTTTCTTCTCGCTCTCTCTCTCTCTTTTTCTTCTCGCTCTCTCTCTCTCTCTTTTTCTTCTCGCTCTCTCTCTCTTATTTTCTTCTCTCTCTCTCTCTTTTTTTCTGCTCTCTCTCTCTCTCTCTCTCTCTCTCTTTTTCTTCTCTCTCTCTCTCTCTCTCTTTTTCTTCTCGCTCTCTCTCTCTTTTTTTCTTCTCTCTCTCTCTCTTTTTTTCTGCTCTCTCTCTCTCTCTCTGTCTCTCTTCTCTTTTTTCTCTCTCTCTCCTCTTTTTTTCTCTCTCTTCTTTTTTTCTCTCTCTTTTTTTTCCTCTCTCTCTTTTTTTCCTCTCTCTCTCTCTCTCTCTAAATATACAACTGACCTTTCCCAAAATCAATCCACTTCTTCCTCTAATGCGGACATAAAGTTTGAACGCGACCCATGACACAGTTCGTCACGTATCGCGCTAACGTGAAGGTTCTGCGGCGGACGCAGGTTCCATAACGTCCTTCTGGGACCTGATTTAGGACCAACCGTCTTCTCAGTGAAAAACTCCAAACACGGGTTCACGTCTGTAAACTGTCGTTAATCCTGACCGAAACCCCGAGATTAAGATTCTGATCATCAGAATAAACATCCGTACTTTTATGTCCGGGCCGAGATGTCGGAGGAGGTGCGCCGAGAGGTGCCGGATCTCCGCGTTCATCCGGCCGTAAAAGGCTCCGTGAATTTAACAGAATATTACTGGGCCATTTTAAAAGGGCAATAATTCACGGCGAGGGGCGAGGAGATCCACCGCCGTGTTACAAGAACTTTAATAACCTTCATCATCACTCAGAATTCACTAAAGTAAGGAGGAAGAGAGTAAATGTCATCTGAGAGACTCGCAGGCCTGATGTTTGTGGGTCGTTGCCCCTTCAGCCGACACGGGTTTGGACTGGTTCTAGACCCTCGACATCTGTGGGTTCAACACAAAGACTTTAGAGACTCTTCAACCGGCGTGATGGACTTTATTTAAGCTGCAGCATGTAGAGACACGGTGCTCTGATCCAAGACCATGATGGCACCAACTCTAACCACGACGTCTTCCACTCTAAACGCGACGTCTTCCACTCTAAACGCGACGTCTTCCACTCTAAACGCGACGTCGTCTTCCACTCTAACCGCGACGTCTTCCACTCTAACCGCGACGTCTTCCACTCTAAACGCGACGTCTTCCACTCTAAACGCGACGTCGTCTTCCACTCAAACCGCGACGTCTTCCACTCTAAACACGACGTCTTCCACTCTAAACGCGACGTCTTCCACTCTAACCGCGACGTCTTCCACTCTAAACGCGACGTCTTCCACTCTAACCGCGACGTCTTCCACTCTAACCGCGACGTCTTCCACTCTAACCGCGACGTCTTCCACTCTAAACGCGTCGTCTTCCACTCTAAACGCGACGTCTTCCACTCTAAACGCGACGTCTTCCACTCTAACCGCGACGTCTTCCACTCTAACCGCGACGTCTTCCACTCTAACCGCGACGTCTTCCACTCTAAACGCGACGTCTTCCACTCTAAACGCGACGTCGTCTTCCACTCAAACCGCGACGTCTTCCACTCTAAACGCGACGTCTTCCACTCTAAACGCGACGTCATCTTCCACTCTAAACGCGACGTCGCCTTCCACTCTAAACGCGACGTCGCCTTCCACTCTAAACGCGACGTCGCCTTCCACTCTAAACGCGACGTCGCCTTCCACTCTAAACGCGACGTCGTCTTCCACTCTAAACGCGACGTCGTCTTCCACTCTAAACGCGACGTCGTCTTCCACTCTAAACGCGACGTCGTCTTCCACTCTAAACGCGACGTCGTCTTCCACTCTAAACGCGACGTCGTCTTCCACTCTAATCCACTCGAAACGCGACGTCGTCTTCCACTCTAAACGCCATCTTCCACTCGAAACGCGACGTCGTCTTCCACTCGAAACGCGACGTCGTCTTCCACTCGAAACGCGACGTCGTCTTCCACTCTAAACGCGACGTCTTCCACTCTAACCGCGACGTCGTCTTCCACTCGAAACGCGACGTCGTCTTCCACTCGAAACGCGACGTCGTCTTCCACTCGAAACGCGACGTCGTCTTCCACTCTAAACGCAACATCGTCTTCCACTCTAAACGCGACGTCGTCTTCCACTCTAAACGCGACGTCGTCTTCCACTCTAAACGCGACGTCGTCTTCCACTCTAAACGCAACATCGTCTTCCACTCTAAACGCGACGTCGTCTTCCACTCTAAACGCGACGTCTTCCACTCTAAACGCGACGTCTTCCACTCTAAACGCGACGTCGTCTTCCACTCGAAACGCGACGTCTTCCACTCTAAACGCGACGTCTTCCACTCTAAACGCGACGCCGTCCACTCGAAACGCGACGCTGACGCCTGTCAACCGTCCTAAATT
The DNA here is from genome assembly GCA_037951165.1 of Lophius americanus. Taxonomy (NCBI): domain Eukaryota; kingdom Metazoa; phylum Chordata; class Actinopteri; order Lophiiformes; family Lophiidae; genus Lophius; species Lophius americanus. The sequence continues at coordinate 7,644 of JBBDHG010000349.1, forward strand.
TAGCGTCACAACCGCGATCTAACGAGCGAAGCACCATCTGAAAGAAGACTCTAAAAGAGGAAGACTCTGCAGCTGGAGTCTGGGACTCTCTTGATGAAGACCCTGAACCTGGATGTGCTCCTGACGTTAAACGCCCTGAGGTGACCGAAGGATCTTTGATCAACCTGCATCCCTGTGGAATTCCCCCAGAAATCAGGCCCGGACGCTTGTCCTCCTCACTTCCTGTCAATAAACTCCATAACTCCGCCTAGACGTTACATCTGCACCATCCAGATAACACCGACGCTGGAGCCTCCACCTCTGCCGCTCCCGCCGCTAACCATCCATCTCTCTCACGGCGTGCCGTCGTCTGTGGAGTCAACAAGTCAGCGAGATCGCAATCTGTGACTATAATAGCTCCGGCAGACACTCGACAGAGACGGCGGGAGAGGAGGAGTTTTTGGGCGGAATGTCGGCGCCGCTCTTCCCTCCGCAGGTCAAATTAGAGTCTCGAGTGAGAGCGGCACATTTTGCGATGATGAGGTCGGCGGGCGGCGGAGGGACAGGAAGTCCAGCGGGTGACGGTTCATTTGTAACGTTGTTACAGGAGAAGACTTGAGGATTCAGTGGAGACGAGGTCGCTGCTGGTTTTTCGGTATCAGCGGTGCCTCGAACTGGACCGCCATCGCCACGGAGACCTGAAAATGTTTTACAAACGGGATCCTGTCTCATCAAGGTCCTGCGGACCCCCAGACCATCAGGGGGGGGTGGAGCCGGAGTTTGTGCAATAAGTCAATAAAGATGGTGACCTGTATCTGGGGAGGGCGGGGCTACAGGAAACTCGGGTGAAGGCATTCGAGGGTCCTGCCGAGCAAAAAAAGTGGTTTGGCCACGTTTTAGGGGCGACTACTAAAGTTAGCCGATTTCATCTGTTGCAGCTAACGTTAGCATATTTATGCTCCCATAGGTAATGTTAGCCAATCCTAGCTGGAATAGCTAACGTTAACTCTGGTGAGGTGTCCTTGCCGAGAGTTATGGGTAAACACAAAGGTTATGCAAGTTCAGCTATGATAGCTAACATTTAGCTTTAGGGCTAGAGTAAGCCCCGCCTACTATCGAATCTACAGATATGGCGTCAGAACGCTCCTCTCGCCGGGTCGGCGCCGAGAGTCGTTTTTTGAAGAAGAGAGCTGGGAATCGTCTGAATCCCACGTCTGTCTTCAAAGCTGATTAATTAAACCGAGGAGGCGTTAGTCGGATGAAGGCGCTCCGCTCCGAAGCTCCTCTTCCTCCGTAGGAGATAAAGTGATGAGGAGCGCCGGCCTCAGACGCCACTCCATGAATGCGAGAGAGTAAAAACATCTTAAAATATCTTTAATCAAACAGAGTCTGAGAAGTAAAAAAATCAAAAAAAACATGGAAAAGTTCTGGTGCCGTGAACAGAACTCCCCGGTTCAGTTTAGGCCAACTGCTGCGATCACGACTTTACTACTTCCTGTTTTGGACGTTCTGCAGAGAAACCGGCGCCGCATCAAAATCCACCTGCTTCGATACATGACCTCACCATCCTGAGGGTCTACAGCAATCAGCCATAACATTATAACCGCTGACAGGCAAAGTTAATGAAACTGAAGATCTGGTTACCATGACAACAAGTCAAGATTGTCCTTATAGATCTACCCGACTACCTAGTAACTGACCTACCCACATTCCTTCCATCCGACCTACCTTCCTACCTGCTACCTACCTTCCTAGCTACCTTCCTACTTTCTACCTACCTTCCTAGCTACCTTCCCTCCTACTTTCTTTCCTACCTCCCTAAATACCATCCCTCCTCCCTTCCTTCCTCTTTTACTTACTTACCATCCTTCCTCTTACCTACCTACCATCCTTCCTCTTACCTACCTACCATCCTTCCTCTTACCTACCTACCATCCTTCCTCTTACCTACCTACCATCCTTCCTCTTACCTACCTACCATCTTTCCTCTTACCTACCTACCAGCCCTCCTCCCTTCCTTCCTTTTTTACCTACCTACCATCCCTCCTCCCTTCCTTGCTCTTTTACCTACCTACCCACTTTCCTTCCATCCTACCTACCTTCCTACCTTCTACCTACCTTCCTAGCTACCTTCCCTTCTACTTTCTTTCCTACCTCCCTAAATACCATCCCTCCTCCCTTCCTTCCTCTTTTACCTACCTACCTTCCCTCCTCCCTTCCTTCCTCTTTTACTTACTTACCATCCCTCCTAACTTCCTTCCTCTTTTACCTACCTACCATCCTTCCTCTTACCTACCTACCATCCTTCCTCTTACCTACCTACCATCCTTCCTCTTACCTACCTACCATCCTTCCTCTTACCTACCTACCATCCTTCCTCTTACCTACCTACCATCTTTCCTCTTACCTACCTACCAGCCCTCCTCCCTTCCTTCCTTTTTTACCTACCTACCATCCCTCCTCCCTTCCTTGCTCTTTTACCTACCTACCCACTTTCCTTCCATCCTACCTACCTTCCTACCTTCTACCTACCTTCCTAGCTACCTTCCCTTCTACTTTCTTTCCTACCTCCCTAAATACCATCCCTCCTCCCTTCCTTCCTCTTTTACTTACTTACCATCCCTCCTAACTTCCTTCCTCCTTTACCTACCTACCATCCTTCCTCTTACCTACCTACCAGCCCTCCTCCCTCCCTCCCTCCCTTCCTTGCTCTTTTACCTACCTACCCACTTTCCTTCCATCCTACCTACCAGCTTCCCATTTTCTTTCCTACCTTCCTAGCTACCTTCCCTCCTCCCTACCTACCATCCCTCCTCCCTTCCTTCCTCTTTTACCTACCTACCATCCCTCCTCCCTTCCTTCCTCTTTTACCTACCTACATATCTACCTTCCTTCTTTCTTTCCTACCTCTCAACATCAGGGTGATCATCATCAGACGTGTGACGACAGGATTTGACGCCGCTTGCATTTGTATTTCACTCTCTGATCAGGCAAACTCGGACCTCCCGCCCTCATCATGGCGTCCTTATGTGAATACTTTTAAGTTTTCCTCTTATATCAGATCTGGGTTTGAATATAGCGGCGCGGATTGCGGTGCATTCAGAATCCGTTTGGCGTCCGACGGCGCCCGTGACGACACGCCTTCAGCCCTGCAGAGTTAAGTCGACGCTCTTCTCTTTCATAATTAGTGGCAGGGAACGCTGAAGCACCGCCGCTGAACTCTAATCCCAATCTGACACATTAAATCCTCCACCTTCTGAGAAGCGCTGACACAGCCGGAACAGCGTGACCCCGTTTCCCGCGCTGGGAAACGGCGAGGAGCCGGCATCAACGACGGGCTAGGAGGAGGAGGTCCCTGTTGGTCCTTCCACCTGTCAATCAAACCCTTCCCGTTATAAATCATTTAACGGTTTCTGTAGATAATGATTCTTCCCGGGGAGACTTTATCGGATTTATTCAACCTGCTGACCTCCTACTGGATCCTCCGTCAGGTGGTCCAGAGAGGGGACAGGTAGACGTCCATCAGAGGGACAGAGATTCAGATGTCCATGAGGGGATCCAGATCTCGAGATTCAGGATTCACCAAAACAGTCATGTGTCAGAGGTCAGTCAGGTCAATGATGTGGGCCTGAACTCCACCACGACCCACCACCCTGAAAAGGGGGTCCTAATTAAACATCTCCCTGTTATTCGGGTTTGGATCCCGATAGCAACGGGCTAATCGGGGGTACTTCAGTCGTCACTCTTCCAGCAAGACTTTCCAGCTCTTCCTAGATGATGATGCGATCCTTCCACGGAGTTTTTCGTCGATGCCATGGTGCCGGTCTGAAGACCCAGTTGAACCATCTCAACTGGGTCCTTTGGACAGGAAGGAGCAGCAGGTAGACCAACCTGGACTGCTTCCCTAGACCATCCTGGACCGCTTCCCTAGAAGAACCTGACCGCTTCCTTAGACCTGCCTGGACCGTTTCTGTAGAAAAAAAACCCTCCAGTGTTTTCTGTCAGAATTCTGAACGGGTTCTGAAGACTTCCTGCGGGAGGCGTTGATCCACATTCATCAGTCACACCATCAGTGATTGATCTGGACTCTGAACCCGTGAGACTCCAGCAGGTTTACTGAGGTTGAGGCCCGGGAGCGTCCATGTTTACAGAGGATGTCATTATGCTGCTCAGCGTTCATTCAAGGAGATCCGATCCAGATTCCAGCGGCGTTTTCGGCTCCGGCGCCTCCGAGGCTCCGGGTTCAGCGCTGAAGGTTGCATATTTCTAAAGCGCTCCTCTTCATGTCCGGCCGCCGGTGAAAGGAGCTTAGATTTGGGTCGTAAAAGAGCGCAGGAAGTGAGAAGCGGCATAAAAGTTGGACGCGTTCTTTCCTACAGCAGCTGGAGGGAAAAAAGCTGGCGACGGCGCACTCCACACGTCTGCTCCTCTGAACTCTGCCCACGCAGCCCTCGCTTCATGTTTTCCATTACCTCCTCTCCGAGCGAGAGTGGACCGAAGTACAAAACGAAGCCGAGAGCAAAAAGTTGTACTCTGCTGCGAACGTACGGTATCAACTATACGCAAACGTTTTAATTTATCCCGTTTGTCGGCACGTATGCAAAAAAAAAAAAAAGGTTATTCAGATTCACTAGAAGTTACGTCTTTTAGTAAAAACCACAGCAAGAAGAAAAGGAAAACTTCACCCGTAAGAAATAATGGTAATGTAACGGGAGCAGAGATAAGCCCCGCCCCTCTTTGGTGCTTTGTTTCTTCACAATACCTCAACAAAGAAACAGGGTTAAAACTTTAAACTACTAGCAACAGGAAGTCCAACAATCTCCCCGTAAGCTCACATTTTAGCGTTGCCCAATCCATAGTGGAGGAAATCAGTTTAACCAACTTTAGCTAACTTTCGTCCTTATAGCTAACATTAGCTGAATATAGCAAACATTAGCAACACTAGCCAGCGTCAGCTTACTTTGGCCACGATAGCCAGCATCAGCTTACTTTAGCCACGATAGCCAGCGTCAGCTTACTTTAGCCACGATAGCCAGCGTCAGCTTACTTTAGCCACGATAGCCAGCGTCAGCTGACTTTAGCCAGCGTAGCTTAGTTTAGCCAGCGTCAGCTTACTTTAGCAAAGATAGCCAGCGTCAGCTTACTTTAGCGAAGATAGCCAGCGTCAGCTTACTTTAGCCAAGCTAGCCAGCGTCAGCTTACTTTAGCCAAGAAAGCCAGCGACAGCTTACTTTAGCCATGATAGCCAACGTTATCTTACTTTAGCCACGATAGCCAGCGTCAGCTTACTTTAGCCAGCGTAGCTTAGTTTAGCTAGCGTCAGCTTACTTTAGCGAAGATAGCCAGCGTCAGCTTACTTTAGCCAAGCTAGCCATCGTCAGGTTACTTTAGCAAAGATAGCCAGCGTCAGCTTACTTTAGCCAAGAAAGCCAGCGACAGCTTACTTTAGCCATGATAGCCAACGTTATCTTACTTTAGCCATTATAGCCAACGTTATCTTACTTTAGCCATTATAGCCAACGTTAGCTACCATCACTAAAGTTAGTTAATGCCAAGTCTTCTAGCTAAACATCTTGGATCTAGAAGTCCTGGAGTTTTTTTATAGCGACTATCATAGTTACAGTAGCTAACATCTAAAGCTAGCATCCTGGTTCCAGAAGAAGTCCTGGAACATTCTGGAGACACTTGACTTGAATCCCAGAGAGAAGATGAAGATGCTGGTGAATCGGCCCGGACTGGACTGGACTTTGGGGGAAGAACATATTAGCTCACGACCCGTTTACCGTGACAACAAATGCAATGGGGCTCTGAGGTCAGCGGGCGTCGGCCTGTTTATCTCCGCCGATCATATATTTGATTAACGCAGTCGAACAGATGCTCTCAGCGCCGCGGCGTCCGGTCCACTTAGCGCCGATGTGGACTTTGGCACTGGAGCAGGGGCTCCGCTGAGCCCAGCCGCCGGAGAAGGAGGAGGTGCCAAAAGAGAATAACGGAGTGACTGAGCGCCACGGACACGCCAGAAGATTTCTGCTGATTGGAAACATTTTCACCAATCATGTTATCAGGAGGTGGAGCCGCCGCGCGACAGGCCGCTATGACAGCGGCGTGATGTACGACACCTTAATGACATCACAGCTTTCCATCAGAGGCACTCCATCTCCCGCCGTACGCACTCCAGATCAAGGGCAAAGAGAAGGACAGGAAGTAAGAGGTGGTCCGGAGATCCTGCCGATCAGCCATAACATTATAACCACCGATCGGTGAAGTGAGCTAAACTTATCTGGTTTCCATGGACACGAATAATGATTAGCACCAAAGCTATGATGGCTAATTTCCGCTATCATAGTTAAAGTTAAACTTCTCAGAAACGTTTTAGCTAAAGTATTAGATAGCATAACGATTGACTCACAATCAGAGCTGAAACGATGGTAAATAAAGATTTCTGAAATCAAATATCGTACCAATATTAGCTAGGCAATGGAAATAGGTTAAGAGTCGCTAATTTAGACAAATATTGCTAAACTGATATTCCAAGTATCATAGCTAAAACTGATATTCCAAGTATCATAGCTAACTGTAGCCAATTTCAACTGCTAATGTGAGCAGCTATTTAAGCTAACATGCGCTAATTTCAGTTGTTATAGCTGATGTTAGCTCATTTCAGCTAGGAGAGCTAAATTTTGCTAATATGAGCTGTAAAAGTTAAATTTGGCTCATTCCAGCCGTCATGGCTGCTGTTGTTGTTTCCAAAAGGTCAGAGGGAGGTCACCGCTCTAATACAGGAACGTCCGCCGAGAGGGAAAAAGCAGTGACGGGGGTTTTCCTGCTGGGGCTACTAGCCGTCGTTGTGTTTCACGCTCAGGTGTGCAGAGTCTCTAAATCCTTTCCTCGATCACATTATCTCCAGGAAAATCACACCGGGAGCTGCAGGAGGAGGAAATAAGGGAGCATGTGATGCATGGTGTTGTCGGGGGCTCACGGAGGAAATGGGCCTGAAAACGTGTTTGTGATCCTCTAACAGGGTGATAGGGGGGGGGGCTAGGGGCGAGGAGGAGGAGGGGGGGGCTATAGCCTCAATACCATTAGCTTTCTATCTGACTGAAAATCAAGTTCGCTGCAGCAGAGTCTGGAGGGAAACACGGATGTTAGTGTTTCCATTTGGACCCCCCTCCCCTACCACCACCCCCTACCACCACCACCCCCACCTCATCTCTCCCGCTCTGATTCATTGAGTCCAGCGGGCCTGTAGCTGATCAGAAGCTGTTAGAGACACAGCGGAACCAGGCAGCAGCCGTGTTCTAACCTCAGCCGGGTCATTTCAGCACAGACTGAGGTCAGAGGGGAGATTAAAATAATACAGGCTGTGATTGACAGGTCCTGCTGGACGTTAGCCGAATGGCTAGCAAAGCTAACGGAGGGGACGGAATGGGTTTACGGCCATTTTCCGGCACGTCTGAATTAATACGCAACTTTTAAAGAGACGTTTTCCAGGCACATCGATGCGACGTCACGTGACCACGGACATTCGTTTGGAGCTCATCCGCCTTAGTGCCACCTAGTGGCTACAGGAAACAACATGTTTTTGATCTACACACACCCGCCGGACCCCGGAGTAGAACCTCAAAGCCGTAACACCCCCGATGGATGTTTTGTAAAAACGTGAGTTTTCATCAAACAGCGTTGAAGCGACTGAATCCTAAAACAGGAAGTTGACGTTGAGACGCAATGGATGCCTCGAGGCTGGCGCCCTCGTCTGAGGAAGTAATCACTATGTTCTGATTGGGTTATAGGAGTGGGCGTGGCCAAGACGTCGCCCTTGAGTCTTTTACCAAGTAGAATGAAATTTTGTACGTGTGTTCAAGGTCTACATAAAGTTCTTCAAGAGCCGTGACCGAAACCCAACAGGAAGTGAGCAAATTATGAATTTCCTGTGCAAATTAGGTGACTTTTTCAATGTTTTCTATAACAAGCTCCTCCCACAGGTTCGTAGGCGTAGTGCGGGGCTGGAGGGTCAATGCTGCCTCAATCGGAGGAGGTCATGTGATCTGTGCTGGTTTAGTTTCCGGCCTGGAGCCTCACAGCTCAGAATACTGCATCGGTTCTGGACCAAAGCGCTTCTTCCCTGAAGGGATAATCATATTTCATTTGCCTATTTTGGTCATGTTTATTTATCTGATTGCTACAAACAAGAAAATGTGTCGGGAGTCCCCCCCCCTGAGTCCACGTCCTGCTACGATACGAGGCAGGCAAGATTCCAACTGTGCTTAATAAGAGTTCTCTGCAGGTCTGTGAGGAAGAATCGGACCCCCCTCCCGGGTTCTCCCGTCTCTGTATGTAGCTCAGACTGAATTAGCATAAAAACAACCTGAGTAAACAGAAAATACTAGTTTGAGATTCTACTTTTATTCATTGCACCTAGAAGGTCGTCAAACTCCATGTGGGTCTGTGTGAAAGAGGCTCCGCCCCCTTCAGAGGCTAAATCCCAGGAACTGCCTGAAGAACTGGTTAAAGGATGGTTTCCTGAAGTTGTGTTATTCCTCAAATGTCTTCCTCCATCTAATCTGAGCGGCGCCTCGACCCAGGCGCCGGTCTCCGCAGAACCACCTCCGCCTGAGTGACATCCCAGCTTGTTTATGGACCTGAGGAATTAAACGCGTCGGATCTCCTTCTCCTCACATTTCCACTCTCTGACGCGGGAACTTCCTGTTTCCTGTGAAGCAGCATTTCAGCACATCTTCAGTGGAATGACGGAAAGGTCGAGGGTTTGAAGCAGCGCGACGCCGGATCCTCAATTTCACAGAGGTCGCCGGTGTCAATCACGGCGGGCGGACTTCCCATCTGCGCCCTTCGACCTCCACATTCTAAAAACCGGACGCAGTCCCGTCCTCTAGAACCCGTCCTTAAAGGGACGGGTTCCGTTTTAATACTCTTATTAACCCTGACGTCATGATTTACCTTCACTTACAATTATTACTTTAACTCTAATTGTTTTATGACATTTTTTTCGTACATGGTTCAAAGCTTCTTTTTTTTTTTCCTCTTAAATTATATTTTTGTAATAAATATTATATATAATTTTATTTTGGCAAAGTTAACTTTTTTTTCTTTTTTTCGCTTAATGACGTTTTTCTCCTTGCAAAAAAATGATGATTTCATTCTTTGAGCAACTTTTTCCACTTAAAGATTTCTACTTCAATCGTCATAATATGACGGACAGAATCTTTCCAGACAGGGTCCCTCCTTCAGAGGCTTAAAGGGGGCCGCCTGCAGCATTTAGGGGGACAGGCTAGAATAAACATAATATATATAAAACTATGTTATCATTAAAAATGTCATTCGATTAAAACTAAACCAGGATCGCGACCCACTGGTCGGTTCCGTAAACATTTTATGAAGATTTCACCATCTGAAGATGTTTTGAAGCTGGTTGCAGGAAGTCCCGCCCCCTTTTATCAGAGCATCCATGCTAACTTCCTCCTGACGAAGCGTTTCTTCATCGTCAACCTGCTGCGGCGAGTTCCACCAATACTGGATCGTTTATCCTCCACAAAGGAGCTAAAGAGACGCCGCCACCGCCGCCGCCCCCGCCCCCATCTGACCCCTCGTAACCATTGTTGAACGCGAGCGCACCAGAACCGGCCCTGGGGGGATTCAAGACGCGCTCTTAAAGCGTGTGTGATAATCAATTTGATGTTGCATAAAGGTCATTTCATCCCCTTTTAAAGAAATGGAGAACTCTGATTAATATTTAATACATTCATTGATTCTCCGTGACCTTTAGACGGGAGAGGGGGGTCAATTATCTCACACCGGAAAGCGCCGCCGAAAGCGCTCCCTCCGCCGCGTTAATGTTTTAACTGCCACATTCATCACGCTTATCAGGACAGGCGTGAAGAATGCTCGCTCGGGGAGTGGGTCGGGTGGGTTTCTCCGACCATGCGCGCTGATTTGTTTGCTTGCGGTTCAGACTGGGATAATTGGACCGGACAGGAGAGCGGAGGCGGGGCCGGACCGCCGGGGAAGGCTGAGCAGGGCGAGGGGTTGGCCTCAGCCGTCAAAGAGGAACCAGCGGCAGAACGCGACCGAGCAGCATCTCCGAAGTCAGAGCGGGTCGCCGTGGTGGGGGGGTCCAACAGCGCCACAGATCAGGGTTCTCCAAAAGGAGCATAATGGGACCAAAATCAGACAACGTGGTCTGACCCGGATCCTTCCCCTGCTACCCGGTTCTGAAGTACATCGGAACCCAAAGCCTGTCCCTGAAGATGGCGGCCCAAGGGGGCGGCGGCTCCAAGAAAGTTATTCTGGTTGTGCCCCCCCCCACCAGATACTTACCAACAAGCTCCTCTCCCAGATCTCATTTTGGTTGTCGCCCTCTAAGGGCCACTTGGGTGGAGGTCCGCTAAGGTCCACTTGGGTGGAGGTCCGCTAAGGTCTATTTGGGTGGAGGTCCGCTAAGGTCTATTTGGGTCAACATCCGTTTGGGTTGGCTTTGGTCATTTTTAAGTGAATATCGCCATTTTGGATCCACTTCAGTCCTTCTACTGAAACTCTGTCTCCCACCAGTCGTTAAAAGGGTCCACATCGATTCTTCTGACATACGGAATCCGTGTCTGGTACTGTTATGAACTGGGCCACCAAACTTAAGTCTCATTTTCGGACCGTTCCAACACCGGAATGCTTAATGGCCCAACAAGCCCCGATTATTCATCGCCCACCACCGATAGATTTTCCTTCCCAACAAACACGACCCGACCCAGGAAGAGAACGGACGGACGGACGGACGGATGGACCTAATTCCGTCTCCAGGCCCAGATTAGGGATTTCCGGGCGTGCTGACCCGGTGGTTCTCCTGTCGGTTTCCGCTTATAATTGTAGGGATGAATAAAAGAACCTGCTGATTGGAGCCGATGTCATGGTCGATACTCTGATTACATTTGATGGGTCTCACCAAACCGCCAACATGGCGTCCGATGACGATGGCGTCCAATGACGATGGCGTCCGATGGTCCAAAACGCCAGAAGAAAATATTTTGGTTTATTCTGAGCGTTTGAGCTCCTTATAAAAAAAGGAGGCGCCGCTGTTATCTCCATCTCCTTCATTACACACACACACACACACACACACACACACACACACACACACACACACACACACACACACACACACATACACACACATACACACACACACACACCTCCCAGCCCCTCTCCCAGTCACCGCCTGAGAATTATGGGATGTATTTTAATTATGAGCCCGTCCACGACTCGTCTGCTCCATCTACTGGTGGGTCGCCGAGCGACAACCAGCACCAAAACATCTCCCCCATGACGGATCCATCATCACAGATGATCCATCCACGCAGGTTCATCTCCAGCATTAAATCTAGACTTACTGAAGCCCGACTACAAACGTCTCAAAGCCGGTGATTGATTCTTATAATAAAGTCAATTTAAGGCTCTTTTATTCCAATATTTTCACATAAAATTATGACTTTATTCTTGCAACGTTCTGTCTAACTGCACGATATTATTTTTCTTTTATGACTCTATTCTTGCAGAAGTACTCGTAAAATAAAATACAATTATAAATGTTTTACTTTGACATTTTTATTTGTTTATGTTTCTCTTTCAAAGAATTTCGGTAATATTAAAAAATAAAATCTCTTTTTTCTGTTAGTGTTGTATCTCATACTATTATTACCGAATTCTCAAAATATTATCTATCTATTTAATATATCTAAATAAATAATAAGATAAATAAGAAATAACTAAGAAATAATATAAACTTTTTTTTTTCTCTCATAAAATAAATTTTTTTTTTCATAAAACTATGTTAATATATATATTTTTAAATTATTGTTGTTGTTGTTTTCCTCCTAAAATTGTGCCTTTTTAATTTGTAAAATATTCCTTTTTTCGTCTCTTGAATTTCCCCTCGGGACAAATAAAAGTATCCATCTTTAAATTATAATATTTTAAATTATTTAAGTTTTCTTTATCACTTTACAATTCTCACAACATTATGATCTAGTTCTCAATCCGACAGATGTAAATATATTTTATTTTTTTACTCATTTTGACCCAATAAATCCACCATGAAGACGACCTTTGGCTTTGGTCAGGGCAGGACGCTGCGGTGGATGGATAGGTCAAACCCAGGACTTTGTGTCTTGTGTGTAACCAGAATTAAACCATGACATGTGATTTCATTCAAATACTTCAGTTGACATAAAGTCCCTGTTTTCAACATCCATCACCCAATAGAGAAGCCGACCCATCAGCCATAACATTACAACCACTGCTTGGTAAAGTCAGAGTAGCATGAATTATCTGGTTGCCGTGGTTACCACTAGGTGGGAAAGGTCAACATTTAGTCCGGAATTTGACGTCGGAAGCAGGAGACGACCGGACAGGAATAAGGAGCTGGTTCCAACTGGGTTGGGTGTTCCTGGTCTGCAGGGGTCAGAACCTACCAAAGTGGTCCAAGGATGGACCACCAGGGTCATTGATGGTGGTGGGGCGAGAAGACTAACCGGAGGTGTTTGGTCCCACGGAGGAGCTGCTGTAGCACAAACTTCTGAAAGAGTTAATCCTGGTTCTGATAGAAAGGTATCAACAACAACAACTTGTGGGTCCGACGGTATGAGCATAAAGTAATGACAGACGTTTCCTCGCCACTTTAAACCCTGACGACAACCAAACAGACGGAAACACGTCGAAGGAAGTGGAGTTTTAGGCTCGTTCTGATCTGCATTGAAGACGCGCTGATTTCCTTCATTCTAGCTGGATAGCAGGCAGGAAACAGGACCGGATCCTGACAGCTAAGCTGGCAGAAGATTCTCCTGATGCAGCGCGAGGCGGCCATCTGTGAGCCTGATGTGTGAAACACTGATTATTGTTGCCGGCGCTTCTTCACTCGGCTACTAATCCTGCAGAACCAACGCAAGAAAGTATAATGCAGATTCATCGGTGATGTCGTCCTCCGGCCATCATCCGCTAAATTGTATTTACAAAACTCCCCCCCCCCCCAAAAACTAGACTGTCATCCCCAACAGCATGGGTCTATAAACCCCGAAAAGCCCCTAATCCCCTGCGCTGTACAAGAAATCCCCCTCCTCAAATTAAATGTGAAGATATTAATGAACTGTCCCCCTGATGTCTCCTTTCTAATCCTGTCCTTCCTCCTCACTCCCAGACAACATCTGACCTCATCGGTCAGCTGGTCCATCACCATAGCAAACAAGAAGGGGCTCAGAGCCGATCCTTGATGCAGTCCCACCATCTGTCCCTCTAAATCCACGACGCCGCTCCTTCTGACCTTCTCTGTTCTTCGCCACCAGTAAACATCTCATCTGTAGAACTCATCCTGCTTCTCACCGATCCTCTCCCCTCGTCTTCCACGACTCTTCATCTCCGAACTTCTGGATCTGCTGAAGCTCCGATCTTCAGTCTCGTTCTGGAAAACCACCTCCGGAACCCTTTCGCTCCTTTCCTCCGGCGTCTTCTCGCTCTCCTGGATAATGCGGAACAATGGAGTTAAGACCTCCGCTGTCCCCTCTCTCTCCCGCAGACACAGCTCCGTCTCGGCTAAGGAAGTCCATCAGGCCCGGTTCCTCGGACCCTCCTTATGCTTTTAAGACCTTCTATTGTAATTGGGAGAATTATTCTAATTAAGTTTTTCTAGACGGATAAATTCTGTCAGTGTAAAGATTTTAGTTTTTCTAAAGCTCCAAGCTCCTGAGCTGGGATGAAGCCGCCGTCTTCCGTTCAGCGCCGCCGACTCACATCTCGCGGACGGCGGCCTCAGCGGGGTCGGCGAGCGGTTTGGGTCTCCAGCTGCTGCGACTGATGCAGATTTAGCGATGATGAAACCCAGAAATAACCCTCTGATGTCTGTCTGGGAGAAATAAGTGGCGCCGACACGGCGAGCTCTCATTTTCCCCTCGCCGCGCCGTGAAGGATCCTCTGGGGCCCCCCTTCATTCGCCTCATTTCCTCCCTGAACAATAAACGCGTATTGATGGTCGACTGACGGCGAGTCAACGGCGAGGTTATTGCTGTGCGGGGAGCGGCGCCGTGACGGGATGAGCTCCCTTTATCTACGTCTTCAGTCCCAGTTGCAGGTTTTTCTTTCGCCTGCTTTTCCAATTTTCTCACAATCTGGGATGTTTGGTTCCCACGGGGACGAAGCCTGAGGGGGGAGGGGCTAACGACGGACGGACGGATTCGCACAACCGTTGTAAGAACGCCAGAAAACTTGGACCACCGGGAGAATATCAAAAACCTGCTTGAATTTGCCGTAGAAATAAATCGATATTTTCTCTATTACGGTTGTTCAGAGATCGTAGGGTCTTATGAATGTTCGTAGCTCGGCGCCGTGACACCCAGAAACGAACGGCGTCCCATTAGGACTGCAGCCAACGGGAGAGAAATGTCGTTAAGGCGGTAATTAGAAAACATCACGTCAGCCATATTTTCCCCCACAGACCGCCTGTAATCTGGTTATTAGTCGCCTAATTAATGGAGGGGGGAGGGAGGAGGTGCGGGGGGGGGGGGTCTGATGGGTCGCTGTTTGTTTTGGAGCTACGGAGGATGCTGCGGCGCCGCATCCCAGTCAGGGGTCCTTCTGTAAGGGGGTCTGCAGTGATGCCAAACTGAAATTATGAGGGTGGGTCTGAATCCTCCTGCAGAGAGTTGACCTTTGACCCCGACGACCTGAAATTCCATCTTTCCTCGCTAATATTTCAGGAGACATCGTCAGATTAGGCGTGATGTCATGAAAATGAAAGTAAACAACGTTTTTTTACGATTTTTTTCTCTCCATTCCAACATTTGTGTATCTTTGTTTTTTTTTCTCGATTACATTTTTATTTATTTATTTATTTTTTTAAAGTAGTTTATTATCGTCTTGTGATTTTATTTAACTTAAAATGATGTTTCCATTTGTTGGTTTTCATTTTTTCTGGACTTCTTTCAACAAAAGAGTTTAAAAAAATCTTTAGTTTTATTTAACACGAATAAATTAAAATAATAAATATCTGACAGGCATCAGCGCCACACGGCGGGAATAAAAAGGTATGACACAGAACTCCTAATGACTGCCAACCCAAAGAACCGGTTCCTCTACCTTACCTACTCGGTCCAGCTCAGCCCAGTTCTGGTGCTGATGGAAGAGTTATGGAAGCTTACAGTAGTAGTCAGGGGTCAAAGGTCACTCTGGCTGGTCTGTGGCTACAGTATCCTGGTGGTTTGTGCAAACCTTTTTATCAGAACCAGCCTGGACTACAGTTTCTTCTCCACTAGATCTCCTGCAGGTTCCGACACAGGCCAGCCTTCAATCCACCATCAAAGACCCTGGTGGTCCACCATCGGACCACTTTGGTAGGATCTAACCTCCGCAGACCAGGAACACCCGCAGAAGTTCTGTTGATGCTCTGACCCACTCATCTGGACATCGGAATACGGTTCTTATCAAAGTCTCTCTGATCTTTCCTCACCGACGCCACTTCCTGTCTAAAATATCCCACCTGGTGACATCAGAGCTGGATGATTGACAGCTCCACTCATGAAAACAAACAAACACTTTAGGTCCACTGGTTCTGTTAAAATATCAAACGTGCCGTCAGCTTCTACAAAACCTGATGGGTGATGAAGTGTTTATGGCAGCGTGTGTGTCAATCACTCACCTGTGTCTCCTCTGGAGCGTGTTTCATGCAAAAGAGTCCCCGGAACACCAGCAGCCTCGTAAAGGTTCCGGGAGATACCAACTGTTAAATAGAGCAGGGGGGTGATATTTAAATGTCACTGTTATTCTTAGTGTTCAACAATATTAAGATGCTTAATCTCGGTTCAGGATATGTATATGTATTTCTATGAGTGTTTAATTTTTGTGTTGTGATAGTTTTAAGTACACTAAAAAAGACATTACAGTAAATTTTCATTAAACAAAACCAGATATAATGTCAACCTGTTTACACTTACAGACTTAATCACATATAATTACAGTAAATTTACTTCTTTCTTTTTCACTTAACGTCACGTAAAAATTTCCGTTAGGGGAATACTGTAAAAAAAAATTCCGGTTAGAAAATGTGGAAAACACAGAATTTTACTTTTTCAAACTTTTGTTAAAATTAGAGTAAAACGTTTAGTAAAGTCACAAGTAAGTCATTATCTTAAAATGATTATTCTGTATAAATAACAGATTTTACTGGTGTGAAACTATAAATAACCAACTTTAACCGTTCAGCAGCTGTAAACCGTAATTAAGGCAAACAAAAGGTACAAAAAAACACGGTTTATATTTTAGAATAATTTACTGTTTTTTTTATGTAATTAAATATGTAACCATTAAAAGCTTCACATTGTATCAGTTTTTAAGGTTATTTGCCGTAATGTCTTGTAAATGGTCACCATATTTTTTTTACAGTAAAATTCTGGCATCTGCTGGTATTTTACCCTAAATTTAAATTTTCTATTTTTCTATGTCCGGCTTTGGTCCTTCCTCATTCAAGTGTGGTGTAGTGCAACCTCTTCTTCTTCCTCTTCTTCTTCTTCTTGATCGCCCTGAAAAGTGGGTGGGCATAAGAGAGTCTGTTTTGAAAATGGTTCAAATCCCACTTGTCTAATTGGACTTTCTCTGAAGCCTCCTTTTTCTCGGTGGCCCACTCTGACCTGTGGTGTCCCCCAGGGCTCCATCCGTGGCCCAATACTTTTTAGCTAATACATGCTGCCACTGGGTCATACCATTGGCAAACACAGAATCCTGTATCATTGCTAAGCTGATGACACACACATCTACGTATATATATCTCACGATCAGTCTTGTTATTTCTGATCATTTCCTTTCATTGTTGGTGTCTTCTGATTCCTTGTTTCATCATGTAAAGCACTTTATAACTTTTTTGTAAAGCGTGGAACACAAATTTGTGTTATTGTTATTATTTTTCAATATTCTGTCAAGGAGAAATTTCCCTACACTTTGGAAAGGTTAATGCAATAACTCCAAAACTATTACATGCATCATTTCCAAGTTACAGATACACATATCCCTAAGGGTGAGGAAGAATTGGAATGATTTTGGGAAAGATCGGCGGCACATTTCCGCCACTAGGGGGAGCTTCACCCCTGAAATCATCCCTGAAAAGTTTTTGGGCCATAATTTCTCCAACCATTTGACTGATTTAGTCCAAATTTGGTGCAGATAACTTGACCTGAGGGAGATCTTTATGGTTTATATCGTTTTCTACTCTAATAGGTCATATTTTATTAACTAGGGGGAGCTCTTTTTACAGAAAAAAACACTGATTTCGGACAAAACTTCCCTGACGTCAGTCGGATTTTGTCCAAATTCCTCAAAGAGATCCAACTTGCATTTGTCATGTTTTACTATAAAGTTCTTATTTTACTCATTAGGGGGGCTTCATTTCAAAATACACAGCTTTTTGATCGTTATGTCCGATTACGTCTAAATTTAGCTTGAATGCATCAACACAATGCAACGCGTCTCGTTTTATTCCTGAGCTGAGAGAAACCAGTTAACTGTATTTATAGTCACTCGTTATTGAGTCACTAGGGGATCTGATCCTAGAACAGACTGCTGACTTCATAGAAATAGTTAGGTTGAGTCAATATGGACTGTTTGAAATTATTAACTAGTCACATTTATTTGAGGAGTTCAATCAGGGGGATTGCTGGTACAACACAGGGGATTGGGGGCTTGGATACTGTTGGTGGAAACAAAAACACAGTTAGTCTGTATCTCTGCTTCAAACCTCCTCCGAGTCTTTCCCGCTACACGATTCCTCTGACTCGCATATTTTATAATAAATATTTCTAGGGTTTGAAACAGGGGCGACAGCATCAGCCTCCAAACTGCCGAGGGTCTGGCGTTCAGTCGTTCTCGTATTTCTGTGGTAAAAACACTCAAAGCCGCGTCCCGGCGCGGCGCCCGCTCCCCCTGACTGACACGCGTGTGACGATAATAATACATCTCATTTCTCCGTGGCGCCGCGTTCCACACTGATGTCAATTTACATGATGTCTCCTAAAACACAGGGTTGTGGGAAGTGGCAGCTCTTGGTTGGCGGTCTGTCATCGGCGTAGAGGCAGGTATCAGGAAGCGGCGGCACGCTCACAGCGGCGCCGACACAGCAGACATGTTTATTTATCCCCGTGTTTGATTTCCTCCCGCACCTCCTCCTCTTCTTCTCTGCAGTAAATCTGTGCAGACGGATCCGCTGACGGCTGACAGGGCGGCAAGACGCCCGCGGCAACGTTTTGTGTGAGACATCATCACTCCTGTTTCTAATCGAATCTATCTGTAGGACGTGTTGTTGACCACACTACGACCCCACTACGACCCTACTATGACCCCACTACGACCCTACTATGATCCTACCACGACCCCACTACGACCCCACTACGACCCTACTATGACCCTACCACGACCCCACTACGACCCCACTACGACCCTACTATGACCCTACTTTGACCCCACTATGACCCTGCTGTCAGGATGTAGAGTGAGGATGTATGGGTGAGGATGTAGGACTGAGGATGTAGAGTTAGGATGTATAGTGAAGATGTAGGACTGAGGATGTAGGACTGAGGATGTAGGACTGAGGATGTAGGGTGAGGATGTAGGACTGAGGATGTAGGACTGAGGATGTAGGACTGAGGATGTAGGACTGAGGATGTAGGGTGAGGATGTAGAGTGAGGATGTATAGTGAGGATGTAGGGTGAGGATGTAGGACTGAGGATGTAGAGTTAGGATGTATAGTGAAGATGTAGGACTGAGGATGTAGGACTGAGGATGTAGGACTGAGGATGTAGGGTGAGGATGTAGGACTGAGGATGTAGGACTGAGGATGAAGGACTGAGGATGTAGGACTGAGGATGTAGGGTGAGGATGTAGAGTGAGGATGTAAGGTGAGGATGTAGGGTGAGGATGTAGGACTGAGGATGTAGGGTGAGGATGTAGAGTGAGGATGTAAGGTGAGGATGTAGGACTGAGGATGTAGGGTGAGGATGTAGGACTGAGGATGTAGGGTGAGGATGTAGGGTGAGGATGTAGGGTGAGGATGTAGGACTGAGGATGTAGGACTGAGGATGTAGGACTGAGGATATATGACTGAGGATGTAGGGTGAGGATGTAGAGTGAGGATGTAAGGTGAGGATGTAGGGTGAGGATGTAGGACTGAGGATGTAGAGTTAGGATGTAGGGTGAGGATGTAAGGTGAGGATGTATGACTGAGGATGTAGGACTGAGGATGTAGGACTGAGGATGTAGGGTGAGGATGTAGAGTTAGGATGTAGGGTGAGGATGTAGGACTGAGGATGTAGGGTGAGGATGTAGGACTGAGGATGTAGGGTGAGGATGTAGGACTGAGGATGTAGGACTGAGGATGTAGAGTTAGGATGTAGGGTGAGGATGTAGGACTGAGGATGTAGGGTGAGGATGTAGGACTGAGGATGTAGGACTGAGGATGTAGAGTTAGGATGTAGGGTGAGGATGTAGGACTGAGGATGTAGGGTGAGGATGTAGGACTGAGGATGTAGGGTGAGGATGTAGGACTGAGGATGTAGGGTGAGGATGTAGAGTGAGGATGTAAGGTGAGGATGTAGGGTGAGGATGTAGGGTGAGGATGTAGGACTGAGGATGTAGGACTGAGGATGTAGGACTGAGGATGTAGGACTGAGGATGTAGGGTGAGGATGTAGAGTGAGGATGTAAGGTGAGGATGTAGGGTGAGGATGTAGGGTGAGGATGTAGGACTGAGGATGTGGGGGTATGTGTTGTTAGGTGGGGGGTTCCTCTTCTATCCGTCACTGGTGCCAGAATCCCGTCACTGAAGGAAATGAAGACCCCCAGGAACCCGGTGGTTCCTGGGGGTCTTCATTTCCTTTAATGGTTCCTTAAACCTTTTCTGTCCTGCAGCAGAATCTCATGAATAAACGTCGGACTCAGTCAGCAGCTGAGCGCCGACGAGGGCGGAGCCAGTGGCAGGTGTCATCCATCACTGTCAGCGGCGGACTGAGCGCGCTCACAGGTAGAGGAGGCAGCTTCGAAAGGAGGAGGAAGAGGAGGAAGAGGAGGAAGAGGAGTTTAGTAGGATCTGATGGATTCTGAAGGATCTTCCTCCAGCCGCAGGAACCATCACCGATGTTTGGACCGAACCACTGTTCTTCATCATTCATGGAATTATTTTTTGTCTGCTTCATTTTCTTCGTCATAGTCTTCTTCTTAGTCATCTTCATCTTCCTTGTTCTCAGTCTCATGGGTTCCCTTCATCTTCATCGTCTCATTCATAGTCTCCTTTGATCTCCAGCAGTGTTGTGTATCCTTTCCCTCTTCTACCTCATCTCCCTCTTCATCATCTCCATCAGGTTCGATGTCCTCATCATCCCCTTGCTGTTGATGACATCATCTTCCACATTGTCGTCGTCTTTATCTTCATCTACCTCATCTTCTTCATCATCCTCCTATCATTCTTAGTCTTTCCGTCTTTTACTGGTTTTGGCAGCGTCGTCTTCATTCGTCTCATGTTCTTCAGTGTCACCTTCATCCTCTTCTTCCTCTCCATCCTGGTTCCTTTTCTTCTGCGCTGGTTCCAGGGCTAGTTCGGAGCCAGAGCCTGACTTAGCACCAGTTCTTTGCTTTTCGACAGCCTAAGCACCAGCTCCTGGATCTCAAAACTGGTGCCAGACCAGCACCAACCCTCTGCTGGTCTGGAACCAAGAACCGATTACGTCATACGCTGACGCAGTGGTTTGACAATGGAACGGCAAACAGGTTCTTAGGAGGTGCGCGAGTTCAACCAGCTAAGCACTGGCCCCAGCACCGAACTAGCACCAGGTTACTTTTGATTGAAAAGGGGGAAATGCAGGGAACCAACTTCGCGTCGTTGCACAAATTGTACGATCGAACGTGACAAATAAAGAATTCTTCTTCTAAAATATTACGGACTCCTTATCTTCAACATCCTTCGTGTTGACGCGATTTCACGGATCATTGTCACTTTTGATACTTTCATAGACCTTATCTAAGGCGAGGAAGAACTGGATTGATTTTGGGGAAAGTTTTGGTTGTGTATTTTTGTTTATCTCCAAAAGTTTATTTACTCTAATAGTTCATATTTAACTCACCACGGAAATCTTTTTTTTTCATAAAAACATGTTTTTCAGACATAAGTTCACATTTAATCTAAGAAGTCCAATCAGGGGGATCGATGGCGTTGACCCAACTGTTGACGCCATTATGGTCAATACCGTCCAAAGTGAGAAAAAGAAAAAAGGAAGGCTTTGATTAAAAGACTTAAACATGATCGTCTGCTGGATCCATTTCTTATGTGGTTCTGCTTAAAATAAATCAAAAAAAAATCAAACTAATCACTGATGCTGCCTTCATGAAACACCGTAAATCACGTAAAATATAAACTCTGACTCGGGCATCATGATTTGAATGACCTTGGCGTGATGACCTCGCCGTGATGACCGTGGCGTCCTCCGGCGCGACGGCTGACAGTTCTGATACAAACACTGATTTTAAAGTCACTTCCTGTTTAGACTCCAAATATATGACTGAACATTCGCCGACTTCCTGAACGCAGCGTTCAGCTCCTCAGTGGAGGGAAGGAACCTTTAGGGGCCTTGATGGTTCTGGGAGTTAAAAAAAAAAAGGAACTTTATACCGAAGTCGGCAGGAACTTTTTCGGAGGAGGAGGAGGAGGAGGAGGAGGAGGAGGAGGAGGAGGAGGAGGAGGATATTTCGTTCTGAACAGAAACCAGAGAATCAGTAGCAGAAGAAACATGAGAGACGTCTCCAACATCCAGGAGCTCCAGCCAGAATCCTCCTCCGCCCGACTCCAGAGCTCCCCCAGGAGACCCAGACTGCTCTATTTCCTACATCTATCCACCTTCACAGTCCCTCCTCCTCCACCCTCCTCCTTCTCCAGCCTCCTCCTCCTCCTCCTCCTCCTCCTCCTCCAGCAGCCACAGTCTCTCTGGCAGGAACATGGAGAATGTGAGGGATCCACAGAACGCTGTTAGATCCCTCTATTAAGGCCGGAGGAGCCTGATGGAGGT
Organism: Lophius americanus; assembly: GCA_037951165.1. Taxonomy (NCBI): domain Eukaryota; kingdom Metazoa; phylum Chordata; class Actinopteri; order Lophiiformes; family Lophiidae; genus Lophius; species Lophius americanus. The sequence continues at coordinate 29,708 of JBBDHG010000349.1, forward strand.
GGGCTGACAGGCGGAGGGGGGCGGAGTAAATGTAAAAGGTAAAGGCTCGGTTACTGATTCTGCCTCTCCTTCTCCTCCTCCCCCTCGCTCTCTTATAAAGCATCACTCATCCTCCCCATCTTCATCCCCGTAGGCCACATGAGCATCATCGTCTCCATCAGATTTCAGAATTAATCCTGCGACAAAAAGGTCAGTAGAATAAATGTCATAATAAACCAGGAAGTTACTGTAAAAGTACGATTCTGTATAAATAACCGAGTTTTGCTGCTATGAAAATGTAAATAACCAACTTTAACAATTTAGCAGCAGCATCCCATAATGTCCACCGACAGGATGCTAAAAATATGGTTTATATTTGTAAAATAATGTTGATTTCTAGGTAAAAAGTCTAAAATAATGTAATTTAATGTTGTTTTATGTCATTAAGTTTAGATCCACAAAAACGTTTAAGTTAAATCTGTTTATATGATGAGAGAGAGAGAGAGAGAGAGAGAGAGAGAGAGAGGGAGAGAGAGGGAGAGAGAAAGAGAGAGAGAGAGAAAGGAGAGGGGAAGAGAGAGAGAGAGAAAGGAGAGGGAAAGAGAGAGAGAGAGAGAGAGACAAAGAGAGAGAAAGAGAAAGAGAGAGACAGAGAGAAAGAGAGAGAGAGAGAGAAAGGAGGGGGAAAGAGAGAGAGAGAGAGAAAGGAGGGGGAAAGAGAGAGAGAGAGAGAAAGGAGAGGGAAAGAGAGAGAGAGAGAGAGAGACAAAGAGAGAGAGAGCGAGAGAAAGAGAGACAGAGAGAAAGACAAAGGGAGAGAAAGAAATAGAGAGAGAAAAAGGAGAGGGAAAGAGAGAGAGAGAGAAAAAGGAGAGGGGATGAGAGAGAGAGAGAAAGAGAGGGGAAGAGAGAGAGGACTGAGAGAAAGAGAGAGAGAGAAAGAGAGAGAGAGCGAGAGACAGAGAGAAAGACAAAGAGAGAGAAAGAGAAAGAGAGAGAAAAAGGCGAGGGAAAGAGAGAGAGAAAGAAAGAGAGGGGAAGAGCGAGAGGACTGAGAGAAAGAGAGAGAGAGAGAGTGAGAAAGACAAAAAGAAAGAAAGGGAAAAAGAGAGAAAGAGGGAAATAGTACATATAAATAAATAGAGTATAAATATACATATACAGTTTTAATATAAAATATATAATATATATATAATATAACTATACGAATATGTTGGACTATGTTGGAGTTTTCTGTAATATAACATATTTAGAGAAGCGCTGTGGGGGGGCGGGGGTTGTGGGGGTGATAATGGTTGATCATTATGGTCGCAGTGAAGGATGCTGGGAGGCGTCTTCAACAGTCATGAACGCCACGTCGCCGCCGCCATTAAACAACAAATACATTAACATTTGAGGCTGATGGTCACGCAGGGAGGAACCAACATCCAGCAGGCCGGGGGTCCGCCGCCAAGGTTATTCTTGACGACGTCTCAGATGGGGTCCTTCAGGAGATATAATATAATAATAAAAAATATAATATTGTAAAATAATAATAAAATAATATAACAATATAATATAATAATAAAAAAATATAATATAATTAAATAATATAATAATATAATTGAATATAATATAATATAATAATATAATATAATTAAATAATATAATAATATAATTGAATATAATATAATATAATAATATAATATAATTAAATAATATAATAATATAATTGAATATAATATAATATAATAATATATTATAATTAAATAATATAATAATATAATAAAATATAATATAATATAATAATATATTATAATTAAATAATATAATAATATAATAAAATATAATAATATAATAATGAAAAAATATAATAATATAATATAATAATATAATAAAATATAATAATATAATAATAAAAATATATAATAATATAATATAATAATTAAAAATATAATATTATAAAATAATATAATAATATAATTAAATATAATATAAAATAATAACAGAATTATATAATAATATAAAACAGCTGAATAAATCCACCTCTTAATACCGTCATTATGACGCCACGGCTACAGAAAGTATCAATATTGTACGGAGACGCTGTAAAAAAAGGCGTGGCATCACAAACAGTTATCTTATGTAGCTGGAATGAACGCCATTATTAGAGCAAGAAACCTAATTAACACAATTAACAGGTTTCCTTTCATTGCAGCCACAAACATAATATCCAGCAGAAGCATCAATATTAACCTGATAAAATGAGAAAAATGTAAAAAAAAAAGAAGTTTTATATCGATGTACGGCTGGTTCCGTTCGCTCTTACTCTCTCCGACCAGTCAAGGGACGTGATAACGCCGACGTCGTTGTACGCCTGCTAGACGGCGCCGTTGTTGCCAACTCGAAATCTGATCTGAAAAAAATGTATTAAAACGCAATTCAGTGGTTCTGATAGTGTTTAAGGCCCGCAGAGAAGGTGTGAGACAGGTAACCACGGTAACCGCTGTTATTTACGCGACCGCCCAACAGTGGTTATAATGTTATGGCTGGCTGGATCCTTGACTGGCTGGATCCTTGACTCCAGAGTTCTGGTCCTAAACTTGGAATTCCGTTTTCAATGAGAGCTCCGTGTTTAATGGCGGCGGCATCTTTTTTTTCGGTGGGGGCGGGGCTTCTTTATTCTTTATTCATTCTTTTAACATGAAACAGAAATTCCTGGCGAAGCGGACGGCGAGCTGCGGGAGAATTAACGAGTCCAGGTGGGAGGCCGGAGGTGAGAAGCGGGGCTAGTTATCCCGAGGAAGGGTGTTGATTCTCTCGGAGACGTTGGAAACCGGTGGGCGGCGGCTTCAATCTCACCGCCACGGTCTCCGTCTCCTGACAGAGTGAAAATGAGACGAGAACTAAAACCCCCCCGGGAGCCGGCTGTGATTAATTCCCGCCGGGAGCAACGCTCACGATTGGTAAAGTTTGGGAATGTTGCGCTGAAGTTGTTGGTTTTCCGTCTCTCAGACACCTTCAGGGTTCGTTAGCCGCTCAATCAGACGCCGGAAGCTTCGACCTCGGGGGGTGGGGGGGTGGGGGGAAACTCTGCCGAGGAACTCCGAGTCTGCCGGTTGCTGACTCGACGAGTTCACACACGCCACAATTATTCGTCTTCATTTCCAGCCGCTGCCGCCTCCGTAACCTGGTTTGAGGCGCCGTCATAAAGGACGAGGCTGAGGGATGGCGCCGGGTTGAAATCTAGATTGATGGCGGGGTTCGGGCGGGAGTTTCATCGGCGGCGGACGCATCCATCACCTCCGCCCGTTAACCAAGACTAACGACAGCTTAAAAAAAACATATCGATAATGAACTTTATGATGATGGATGGTTCGCCGCTAAAAATGACGGTTCGGAGCCGCCGGAGGAAGGGGGGACGCCGAGAGGTGGAGGTTGGCGGAGGTCGACCTCCACCTGCAGGATGTTCTAAAGACGAGCTCTTCAGTGGGAGGGCGGTGTGAACGAACTAGTCGCCCCCGGCAGCGGGGACCCCGATCCCCTGCGTTGTACGAACAATCCCCCTGATTGACCCCCTCAGATTAAATGTGACTCATTAATAATCCGGTCAGTTTGGACCCGGTCGGACCGACGGTTAAGAACTTGTGTCCCTCGATCCTGGACCACAGAACGAGTCCGATGGCTCTTTCCTAAAGAACCGGTACTCTGTGTCTCCTGCGTGTTTGTGATCCAGCAGGTTCTGATATTCTGTGTTTCGCTTTGCTGGTTTTACCTTCTTTCATTCTTTTTTTTTTTAATGAGAAACTCTGTAACCTCCGTTTTAAAAACTGCTGCATAAATAAAGTTTTACTCACCGCCGTTGAGGAAAGGCACCCGCCGGGACCCGACCAGCACCGGGGGAGAGGTTCCGTGCCCACCGATGTGAGTCAACTGAGCCGCTTTTGGATCTCAAGACCCAAAAACTTCTCAAAAGAAAAAAAAAGAAAAGAAAAAGTTGCAAAATGTCATCATCCTCATCTTTGTGAGGATGAAGAGTCGGATGACCAACGTGACTCATCGGCGCCAAAGTCCCGTCATACTACCTCCAGCGGGTTTGATGTATTTATTGACCTCCAGCTGAACCCGAATCAAACCAGAATCCCGGATGACCAAAACCAGAAGAGAAAAAAAGTTCTCTCCGCTGATTCGCAGGAGCACGAGGAAGAACAGGTTCGATCTTTTTTGGTGAAGGGGCGTGACGGACCCCCTCCCGTCTCCTCGGACTCGTCGACTTTATTCTGATTTACAGAAAACCGAACAAAGAAATTGCTTTTCTTTGTCGGGTAAAGGGGTGGTTTCCAGAATTGACGTAGAAAAATGACAGTAACCAGCTCCATTACTGTAAATTACCTTCAAAACAGCCGTAATAGCTGTTTATCTGTTCAACCTGTTTACAGTAACATAGTTAATGACATGCTATTAAAGTAAATTGTCATTTAAACCTCCACTTTCATAAAAACAGAATAATATTTTACAGTAATGGTTCGTTCCTACCGTTACGCGGATTTTACATCAATTTTACCAAAATTGTATTTCCACATATTCTGACAATAAATAATAAAGTTTTTACCGTTTTCTTTATTTAAGATACTTCTATATAACTGCTACGTTTTGGGGCAGCGGCGGGTCTGGTACCCCTTTTCCACCACGGCTAGATTGGAGCCAGTGCTTAATCTGGAACCGGTTCTTAGTATAACACAACCAAAGAGTTGGCTCTGGGAAACTGGTGCCAGGGTGGAACCAGAACTTTGCTGGTCTAGAAACCAGAACCAGTCCCGTGTGTGTGTGTGTGTGTGTGTGTGTGTGTGTGTGTGTGTGTGTGTGTGTGTGTGTGTGTGTGCGTGCATGCATGCGTGTGTGTGTGTGTGTGTGTGTGACCACAAACCCTCAGAATGGCGAGGAGAAACTGTGAAGATAGGCGTCACAGTTAAAGGAGTTGTACAGAGATAGAAGATCCTGGTTCTCCTTCAAAGATCTTCTAGAGCCGACGAAGGATCTTAACATCAACACGTCAACCCCGTCACCACGGCAACAGACTCCTGGGCCGCTTCCTCTCCGTTTATGACAGGACTTATAAAATACTTGAAGGTAAATCAGGCGCTAATGAGACGGCCGACTCTCCTTTAATCCTCCTCTCCGTTCCTCCTCCTCCTCCTCCTCCTCCTCCTCTTCCTCCTCTTCCTCTTCCTCCTCCTCTTCCTCCTCCTCCTCCTGGAGAACCTCGTGTTCTTCAGCGGCACAAAGAAGAATTAGTCCGATTGTACTTGCTGCGAGTCGGACTCTAACTCACCGGGTGACGGAGGAGGAGCGGTCCGGATGCAATCTCCTCGGGTTCAGGAGGCGGCGGCTGGAGGTGCATCAGTCATGGTTAAATTGACGGCCTGCAGGCGTGGGAGTAATGGAGACGTACGATCGCGGGTTCCGTTTTAGCGGGAGCTGAATTTGTTCTTTGATTAGGTTTTCACAGCCGGAGGCTCGGATCCGCTCACCTCCAACGCTCCGCTCATATTTAATGATTGCTTTCACTAACGGGAGCAGAGTTATGATTGTGGTCCGACGGGGGGGGGGGGGACGTCTCCCAAACGGCGGCCATGGATCCGCCTCGAGCTGAGAGGAGGGGCGAGACGGTCCAGGTTCACACAGTGAAACAGTCCGGCTTGTTTTGATTTTGGGTCACTAGTTGTCTCGGGTTGGGGTTTTTGGTTCTGTGACAGAAAAGAGAAACGTTCTGGACCGCTGGATTGTGTGTGTCTGTGTGTGTGTGTGTGTGTGTGTGTGTGTGTGTGTGTGTGTGTGTGTGTGTGTGTGTGTGTGTGTGTGTGAGATAATGTGCCACATATGCACAAAAAGATGTCCGACACCTGAGGTTAATGCGTGTGCACCTGCTCCCCACGGCGCTCCAGCTGTCAATCACAGCCGTCCTTCCACCTCCACGTTAATTATACCTGACTGAGGCCGACTCCCCCGCCGCCGCCGCCGCCGCAACCAGGATTTAATTGAGAGTCGAGGCTCCCTTTTGACTTCACCCGAGCCCCCCACCCCCCACCCCCCCGCCCTCGGGCGGAGAGAGAGACACCACATCAAATACGAATAAACGGCTTCGGCAAATGTTTTCTCTTCCACTCCCACGGCTCAAACACGGCGGATTCGCGACGGAGGGCCTCCGTCCTGCGCCGAACGTCCCCTCCAGCAGCCGAGCGCCATTTCCCAACCCCCCCGCCTCCCCGCCGAGCCTTAATAGTCTGTAACTCGGCGCTCCCGCTCTTTTCCTGTTTCATCCAGCCGCCGTCGGAACATCAATCCATTTCCTGTGCATTCTTCTGCGGCCCAGAGTCGGAACACCGGAGCGAGTTTAATGTCTTCCACCGGAGGAGGGGGGGCTCGCCATCGCTCTTCCCGCGCCGTACGGGAGGGCGACCTCCGCCTCATCCCGTGTCTGCCAGCCATTACATTCCCATTAGTTCAAGTGCTAATGTAACTCTCTCCTGATGTTTTTGTTCCTCCGCCCAGCAGGAGAGGAACCACGCGGGAGAGGAACCACGCAGGAGAGGAACCACGCGGGAGAGGAACCACGCAGGAGAGGAACCACGCAGGAGAGGAACCACGCAGGAGAGGAACCACGCAGGAGAGGAACCACGCAGGAGAGGAACCACGCAGGAGAGGAACCACGCAGGAGAGGAACCACGCAGGAGAGGAACCACGCGGGAGAGGAACCACGCAGGAGAGGAACCACGCAGGAGAGGAACCACGCAGGAGAGGAACCACGCAGGAGAGGAACCACGCAGGAGAGGAACCACGCAGGAGAGGAACCACGCGGGAGAGGAACCACGCAGGAGAGGAACCACGCGGGAGAGGAACCACGCAGGAGAGGAACCACGCAGGAGAGGAACCAGGCAGGAGAGGAACCAGGCAGGAGAGGAACCACGCAGGAGAGGAGCCCGGCGGGTCCAAACGGCAGACGGACACGATGATGCTCATAAACTACAGGAAGTGAGGTAATTATAATAGAATCTATTCTATTTCTCATCGCAGTCAGAGAGAAACCGGTTCTCTGTGTTTGACCCGGTCCTGAGGCGGCGGCTCTTAATGGCTTCATCCGGATCGAACCACCGACGTTCAGATAGGTGGACGGCGGCTCCGCCTCCTGCGACGCCATGGACCCAGAACAGCCGGCAGGCGTCGAACCCACGCCTGGGTTGTAGCATAAAATAGAAAGAACTTTATTTATTCTTAGGGGAAATTAATAATAATAATAATACATTTAATTTATAATGCAAATTTGGTCGTTGAGGCAGCTCCGAAGTTGTAAGTGACAATAGAAATAAAAAAGACATAAATATAAAACTTTGTGCGTGTAAACAAACATAAGTGGACAAACAACAAATAGAGGACGAGTCACAGTCACAACAGAATACATTAAGAAAAACAATCTGCAAAAGGCACAACACATTAAGAAAAAACAATCTGCAAAAGCCGCAACACAACACATTAAGAAAAAAAATCTGCAAAAGCCACAACACAACACATTAAGAAAAAAAATCTGCAAAAGCCACAACATTATTCATTAAGAAAAAAAACGATCTGCAAGAACAACAACAGAACACATTAAGAAACCTGATTTCCGCAAAAGCCACAACACATTAAGAAAAACTGACGTGCAAAAAAACACAACCCAACACACTGAGAAAAACAATCTGCAAAAGCCACAAGACAACGGAAGCGTTAATCAACATTGTGAAAACAAGAAACAAACGTAATACTAACCCCAAACATTAACAGAACCCAAAGCTGCTGTAAAACAAGGTGTTTTATACCTGTTAAAACTCTTAACCACCATCGTGCATACTGACCTGGGTTATCGCCATGACAACGTGTAAACAACCGTCAGAATATCACAAACAAACGCTTTGAAAATGGCTTTTAAAAAGTTTAAAAGGTCTGAAAATGGGTTGAAAATCCGTTATTTGATCGATGGATAACGCCAACGGCTTTTGTCTCAACCTCAACGAGTCGGGAACAATTGTGATAATCAAAAAACTGATCGCGCTAATTTCCGATAGATTTAATTTTTTTTTCCTCTTTTTTTTCTCCCCACCTTCTTTCCCCCCTTACTGATGTTACAAATTGCGAGCTTTGTGTTTTCTGGAGTACTTGCCAGATGTTTGTAGCCATGGTCGCTCATTCCGATTCCATCAAACCGGGCCTCCCGGCGCCAGTGGATGGGCGCGCCTCTCCTCAAACTCATCTATAACGTCTGAAGCTCCGCCCCCAGCTGGACGCGCCCCACGCGGACGTTAGACCATGACCTACGGAAGGTTTGATTAAAGTTGTGTTATTTCCCGACGGGAGTCTCCTGAACATACCCATAATGCCGAGCAGAGTCATTCTCTCAGGGGGACATTACGGGGACCTTGTCGTCGTTATGGTCACTAGCTCGCCCCGTCTCATTCCCCACAATCCTTTGGCTTTAGCCGGACTGTAATCAATATGAATTACCGCCTCAATTTCCCCGCGTAGCCTCCTGTCATCCTCCACTGAACGCCTTATTATTCCAAACACGCCGACTTTCCCAAACTCCAACATCTGCATACGGCGTGCCGAGGAAATCGATGCGTCCCGAAGAGTGAGAGAGTCGTTAATTTCACATCTGCTGGACGTGGAACATGCTCCGACACGGCGGTGACCTTTAGGGAGCAGCAGAAGAAGGAGTTTATTCCTGCTAACGTTTAATGAGAACAGAGTAAACGTCGCCGGTTGATTAATGAAGTTCTTAAGTCCACACAGTCGCAGGACGATTAAAAACAGCCTTTTCCTTTTTCTTAATTAAGAGCCTCTGCAAACACTCATTTTTCAGGAGGAGTTAATCGTCTCTAACGGGACGACAAGAGCGACCACCCTCGCCGTAAAAACCACCAGGTTTCCGTGGAAAATAGAAGAAATAAACGGCCGATTTGACCGGGAACGAGTGAATATATCAGCCGGAGCGCGGAGATAATAACTCTCCGTGTGGAATAAAAATGAAATAGACTTTACTGAAGGGAGAAATGTCTCTGATTGAGTCAAATACGGTCAAAATCCAGTTTTAAGGACATCATTTATGGACAGCCGGGACAAACAACGACCCCAACCTCTGAAATCACTTCTTTTCTTTTTCCCGGCTTTTTTTTCCAAGGCCATCCATCCAGGACTTCGGGGCCTCTTATATGGGGGCCCCCAGATCTTCCTCTTATCTGGGAAACGTTCTCCAGCTCATCCTGGAGGTCCGGAGGCGTTCCAAAGGTGGAGAACGTCCAAAGGGAGGCGCCCTGGAGGCTTCCTGATCCGATACCTGAACCACCTCAACTGGATTCTTTCCACCTGAAGTCGGAAGTAAAGATATTTTCGCTGCTCTGCGTTCGTGGTGATGTCACTGATACGCCTGAAATCAAAAAAACGTCGCCACGTCTGAGCTCACAACATTGTCTGGAGGCGGAGTCAGACTGCTCCCAGGAGCTCCTCCTCCACCGACGCATCAGCATTCTCCCGATGAGCGGACGTGTGACGTTCCTCTTCCTCTTCCTCTTCCTGTTGGTGAATCAGGGTCAAAGTTCTGCCGCTTAAACACTTTTATAATCCCGTTTCCCAAAAAATTAAATATGAAAATAAACTATTTCCCCCAAACCCACAAAAAGATGCATCAAAAACGTGGAATAATATAAGTTCTGTGACTCTTAAACCACCGGGACTCACAGAATACTCGTCTACAACTTCCAGAATCTCGCCGGGTTCTTGCTCCGCTCAGTCCGTAAGCTACCAACAGTTCAGTAGGACCTTTAAGACAATATGATAATAATAATTCTAATTTCTCTTTACTGTCTCTCCTCCTGGTTTCTTGGTTCTGGAGTCCAGCCGTCCTCAGCCCTCCACCATGTGATCTGTGGCGGCGCCGTGATGCAGACAGGTGAGAACCGCTAATGAGCCTGAAGTCCCGGGGCGGGACATCCGAGTCGTTAGTCCGGTCCTGACAGCCCGGTTTTAGCTGATTGTGCATCTTTGAATCAAACGCTTCTGGTTTTGGTTCAGACGCAGACGTAATGAGTGAAAAGGCTGTAAAAAATCATTCTTCACCCCGTGGGACGTCTGTCTGATGAAGACTCCTGGAGAAGCCCTAATGATCCCCTCTCATTAGTGTTGGGTAAATGTCTTTAATTAGACCGAGCCTCCCTCTAATTATGGGATGGAACGCACCGCCGACTCTCAGTGTGTCGGTTCTTCACGTTCGGGCCGGCGGTCTCCCACCGCTCCGAATCCTGCGCTTCAAAATATTAACACCCCCGGATTGAACAAACGCCGCTGTTTCTTCCGTGAGCATCCATTTCCTGTGACCTCTAACCCCGTTCAAGGTCACAGGAGGCTGGAGCCAAAAACTATTTTGGTGGCGTGAAGTTTGGATCCTCCTGCGGGGGGGGGCGGAGTCTAAATAAGGTTTCTTTGTCGTTTTTGCTCATTCTGAGATTAATCAATGTAAGTATTGTCCTCATGGTGGCGCTACAGGAAGAGTCAGCAGGGTCGGGAATAAGAAAGCAGGTTTGTTCATTTCCGCGATGTTGGATCTGAAAATAAGTATTTTATAGTTTGAGCTTCCACTGGAATCTGACCTTCATACATCGGATCGCGATGCTGGAGAGAAGGAAGGCAGATATATCGTGTATCCAAGGGACCCGGTGGAAAGGCAGCAAGGCTAGAAGCATGGGCGGAGGGTGCAAACTGTTTTTATCATGGTGTGGATGGGAGCATTGATCCTGAAGAGAGTACTGAGGTGAAGAGAAGTGATGAGTATGAAGATAGAACTGGATAACGTGATGATGAACATTGCCAGTGATTACGTCCCACATGTTTGTCGTGAGTTAGAAGAGAAAGATCGTTTCTGGAGTGATGGAGAACATTCCGGGGGGAGGGACGGCGGTTGTTGGAGCGGACTTCGACGGAGATGTTGAATGGTACAATTTGTCATTTGGAAGAAATTCTACGCACGTCAAGTTTTGGCAGATACTTCCGATGACATCATTTGAGCAGGAAAAGTGAAACTGCAGATATTTAAGTCTATTTTTAACAATTTAATTTAGTAGTTAATAGTTGCAAACATGCCTGTATTACTCAAAAAAACTGAGCGCGGAACTTAACTTATTCAAATCAATCGAAATCCTAAACACATTGTACGTTTTTAAGTTTTCTAGCCAATGAGTGAGCCCGCTCTTACTTCTTTTCTGCCTAGCAACAGGAATCCCAAATAATCTGATTGGATAACTGCGTTCTGATATTTTCCAGGACATTAACCCTTTCTCTTCTGAAGCAAACCTGATAGAAAATTAGGACAAAATTAAAGGAGGATAAGAATAATTATTATTATATTTTATATATTATATATTATTATATATCGTAAAAAAAACAGGATATTTAAAAAATAATAATAATAATCTTTACTTTATTTATCAGGTTACACAGAACATAAATACAGTACAACGTTTTACAGTGTGACATGAAGAAACAGAGAAATAAATACGCCCGATAGTCGCGGAGCTTTTTTTACGAATGTAATTCAGGCGAGGTTAAACTGGAAATCAGCGCCGAGCGGAGCGATGGACGTGAGCGCCTGTTTGTGACCTTCTGGCTGGAGGTCATTTGGTGGGATTGAGAGTCGCTCCTCAGGTTCAAGCAGCCACCCAGTCCAAGCAATCAGCGATCGCACTCAAAAACATTTTCCTCCGGTGGTGAGGGGGGTGGGTGCACTCTGTATTCCTCCACCTTTGAAGAGATATGTGCAGCGAGAGTAAAAGTGACAGATAATGTTTCCAGCCTGTTCGGGGAAAGGCGAGCAGCCGATACGGAGTGACAGCTGCATTTCCCAAAAAGAGAGCACATAATGTTTTTCTATTTAGCCGCTGACAGTTTGCCTCCATCATACGGCGGGCTTAAGGGCTTGCCATGCGCCGCCATTATTATCGGCCCCCGGCGCCTCTCTGCACCGCAATTGAATTCCTTTATAAGGAGGCGAGGGCTGTTAGAGGCCGCGGCAGAAAAAGGATGCAGAGGAATCAGCATACTAAGTGACTGTTCTGGGCGCCACCTCTCTGACCTCCATCTTTGCATCCAGGAGGAGGACGCTCTCCATCCAGAGCGACCTCAGCCGACTCCGCCGCCACCAGTCTATGAATTTGTAAGAGGCACGCCGCCTAATGTTTACTAAAGCGTTACAGGGCGTCTTCGCACCCTGAAATATTTATGCGCCCTGCAGGATGTCATTATCTGTGGATTCTGCTCCGACCCGGCCTCGACTGAACCCTGGCCCTCCTCCGGACGCCGATGGGTGGAGGAGGTTTTTAGGATCCATGCTGTGACCGATTCCTCTTCTCTGACGTCTTTTTCATTTTCTTTTTTTCCCCTTTATTATATATTATAATAAAGGTTATAATAATGTTATAATTATATAATAATTATGATATTGTTATATTATATTAATATAACATATTTTGACTTTTAATTATGTATTATTTATCATATCAGTTATTTTCATAATTGATTCAAACTGTATAAAACTCATAATTACTACAACTTGTAGTTGTAATTATAATGATATTTATTTTATTTTTGTGTTTTTTGGTATTCTTATCCTGTGATTTTCAAAAAACTTTCTAATTTCGCTCGATTGGAAACTTTTCTTAACCTTCTTTTGATGTTATTTTCACCTTTTACTTGAATTTTTATCTTATTTATTATTTGACTTTTTTTTCATTAAAAAAATTCAAATATTTATGATTATTTACTTTTCATGATTATTCCTTTTTTTCCAAATTATTCAATAATTAAATACTTTTCATTATTAATACCATCTCTGGATTTTCAAAATAAAAGTATGTCGATGCTTTTGTTTTTCGTGAGCCTTCGGCTTCTTCATCCTAATTCTGACTCTTTTTATTCTAAATATCTCCCTAAAAATAAGCCGACTAATGTCCAGCGCTGCGCTGCTTTTTTTTTTTTTTGAAATCGTCCTCCTCCTCCTGAGGAGAATGCTCAAAGCCCCAGAACCTCCTCTGGTAAACGGGACCAGTGACGACGTTCTCCTCCTCCAGCCTCGGACGTCTGCAGACGTCCCACAGGTTTGTGCCAAATATGAGTCATCTACGGATCATGTGACTCACTGCGACCAATAGGACCGCGAGATGAGAGCTCCAATCTCTAACATCTGGCCTTCAGATGATGACGACTGGAAATGGGTCCAACGCCAGACGCTGATTTCCTGTTTGGCATAATGAGCCATAATTAACATAATCATCAATGTTGACAATATTTTAGAGACTTCTTGGACGATTTGGACGACATGGACCTTGTAAGACAGTCGGACTTACTTTAAGTCTTACTTAAAGACTTACAATGTCCAAAGGCTTCGGACATTGTTGGGCTGATGTGGTTGACCCTCCTCTTTCAGTCCTATTCAGTGACGGGGACAGAACCTGTGGAGTGACACACTGGGCTGGTGGCCCTGTGGGTTTGGAAGTTTCTAAATGCTGGGGACCCGTTCTGTTCACTTATGACCTCAAACCTTTGGGTCAGAACAGAAACTCACACTTTTCTCACTTCTGAAAATGAAGTTCTTCTTTCATTTTTGTTCCCTTTCTCCAGAAAAACGCTCTGCTGTCTTGGGGACCCTTTTTCTCAAAGCTCTTTGAGCAGAAGCAGAAAAACGTGGATCTCCTTCTAAATGTGACGGTGGATCGGATGAAGTCCTACTTTATCTGTGAAGGGATGGAAATCAGGGAAACAGTTCCGCAGCGGCGCTCTCTGACTAAAGGCAGCGCTGGCGGGGGGAGCGGAGGAGGCGCCCCTCCTCTCTGAGGCCTGGCTGTTGTTTTGGAGGGGAGTTAATGTGGTGGTGGGTGCTGTCATGTCGCTCCCCGGCGTCCTCTTTCCTTGACGTGTTGGAGAGCATCTGTCACGGAGGTCTCTGGTCGTTAGCTCGTCTGTCAGCCGCAGACAGCGGCTCGCTTGTCACCTGTCATTTCCAGCGCCGTATTCAATCTAGCAGTTTTCTTTAGAGACCCTCCGTCTTTGTCATACACGCCAATATTGATTCTGACAGCGAAGGGGGGGGGGGGCTTTTGTTTCACGCCAGACTCTGAAAACCGGCTTACTCTTATTTCTTCGTGGGGTCGAAGGAATTTCACCATGAAAGGATTCAATTTCAGATTCCTGCTTCAAACGGCTGCAATCATGGGAGCCCCTCCCCTTTTCTCCATTTACTCCTTTAAATAGAGTCTTCCTCCTGACAACCGTCCATCCCTCAGTCCAACCGTCCGTCCGTCAGTCCACCCGTCAGTCCACCCGTCAGTCCGTCCGTCAGTCCACCCGTCAGTCCATCCGTCAGTCCACCCGTCAGTCCACCCGTCAGTCCGTCCGTCAGTCCATCCGTCAGTCCGTCCGTCAGTCAACCCGTCAGTCCGTCCGTCAGTCCATCCGTCAGTCCATCCGTCAGTCCACCCGTCAGTCCACCTGTCAGTCCACCCGTCAGTCAACCCGTCAGTCAACCCGTCAGTCCGTCCGTCAGTCCACCCATCAGTCCATCCGTCAGTCCTTCCGTCCGTCCGTCAGTCCATCCGTCATTCCATCCCTCAGTCCATCCGTCAGTCCATCCGTCAGTCCATCGCTCAATCCATCCGTCAGTCCATCCGTCAGTCCACCCGTCAGTCCATCCGTCAGTCCATCCGTCATTCCATCCGTCAGTCCATCCGTCAGTCCATCGCTCAATCCATCCGTCAGTCCACCCGTCAGTCCATCCGTCAGTCCATCCGTCAGTCCATCCGTCAGTCCACCCGTCAGTCCATCCGTCAGTCCATCCGTCATTCCATCCGTCAGTCCATCCGTCAGTCCATCGCTCAATCCAACCGTCAGTCCATCGCTCAATCCATCCGTCAGTCCACCCGTCAGTCCATCCGTCAGTCCATCCGTCAGTCCACCCGTCAGTCCATCCGTCAGTCCATCCGTCAGTCCATCGCTCAATCCAACCGTCAGTCCATCCCTCAGTCCATCCCTCAGTCCATCCGTCAGTCCATCCGTCAGTCCACCTGTCAGTCCATCCGTCAGTCCATCGCTCAATCCATCCGTCAGTCCACCCGTCAGTCCATCCATCAGTCCATCCGTCAGTCCACCCGTCAGTCCTTCCGTCTCTATGGTTTCAGATGACGGATGTTGACGGCACAAATACAGACCGAGCAGAAGAACGATAGCGTAGATAGTTTATTTGAAACCTTGTGGCAGAACAATGAAGGAAAGCCCACAGACAAAGGAGGGCAACTGGTCCAACTGGGAGTAGGCGGTACCGAAGGCCAGCCTGCCCCATTCAACAGACCGCAACGTGATTCTGGGGAAAAAATATTCTTCAAACCTGGTGAACAATTTGAGGTAAATTTGGCAGTAATTGCTCCGATCTTGTTGTGGTTTTTGACACACGGGGTCATCAGTCGCAGTCATGCACCGACCCGCTGAACCCAATTGGTCTCTTCAGAGATGAAACTGGGAGATTGTGTGCAGCGACCGCACGCATACTTCCATTTTCAGAAACGTTTCTCAGCGAAGCAAGATTTCTGCAAAGATAGAAGAAATAAAAAAATGAAAAATGAACTGACGGAATAGATCAGATTTTTCTTTTGTATTTATATTACTGTTATGATAGAGACCCCGCCCCTATTTTCAACCCCAATTTTCCATATTCAAGTCCAAAATCCGAATCTACAAACAGGCAGGGCTAAAAAAAAAAAAACCCGGTCAGCGGTCCAATAAGGACAAAAACAATCCAAAATCCAAAAAGTCAAAGTCAGAGTCAAAAAACAATCGAAGTTCGGTACAAAGAAAATCCACATAGAGGGAATATAAGGTTAAATAGATCAAAGAAACCAGGACAGGAAGTGTAAAGCTAATCTAAACAACAAGGTGTAACGCTTTCAAAGTAAAACAGGATACAAAGAGATCCAAAACAGAAAAAAACACACAAAATAACTCAACAGTCATGAAAACTTATGTCTTTAGACTTTTCAGTGATAGAGTTATTCATATAATATGCAGTAAGAAGCAAATCATTGATATGCAAAGTCTTTTCTTTATCCGATAAACCGCCACGTCTCAGGGATGCGTTTAAAATGTTGAAAAAAATGGGATCGTTAATAAATATAGAATAATATTGTATATGATGAAAAATATAGAACCTGTACATTGACTTACAATGTGTTTGTGTATATATATATTATGTGTTTATATACAGTATGAATATATATGTAAGTATCTATGTTTATCTGTATATTTGCTATGAGTGTGTGTATAAGTGTGTGTATGTATATATGCAACTACATATATGTTGTATATGAAGAGTAAGACCAAAGTTTTTTGTTTTTTTTGTGTTTGTTTGTATGTTTGTCAATTTCTTTATGTGTTTTAACTCATTATGGACAAACTTTACTTTTGTTAGTTTGGGAAAATGTAATAAAACAAAATTTGATCTATAAAAAAGAGCCGGCATAATAAACTGTAGCTTCAGCCTACACCTTTTCCGTCCAAAGATAAAAATAAAAGAAAGACTAAATGAGTTTGTATTTCTATGTATATACGTATAAAAAAACGTTGGTTTGTTGTACATATATAAATGTAAATGTAAATATGATGAATCAAATCAAATCAATGACTGTTGCCATGTTGTTTGGAGGGAAATGCTTGAATTATGTAGCTAAACGGTCACACTAGATGCTGATGACGCTCTATTATACGTCATTGCTTTCAGAATGCCGGTGCTGGGTAAAATTAACGCTTTTCGCATCATTTACACCCCTGTTGTTGTGTTTGGCCTGAATGAACAGATGTGGCACAGGAAAGAGTTTTTGTCTAAAGCTGAAAGTGGGAGAAAAAAAAAAGACGAGGCTTTGGTCACCAACCGCCCCTTAAGATCGGGGACATTATGTTGGTAAATCGACGTTTGTATAAAAGGAGAATGATTCATGAAATAGTTTTTGAGCAATTCAATAATATACCCAACTTTTCGGGGGATATAACCAGATGCCGACGATGGTGTGTTGTACATTAATGCTTTATTTGCTCATTATCTAAAAGTCATACACTGGTGCAGTGCTATGGATGCGTAGGTTTGTTTACACCAAAGCTACGGCGGCGTAGAAACACATGACATGAGAGCAAACAGGCTAACTAGCGGAGGTTGGTGGTTCCATAGAGTTGGGATACATTGAAAACCAGTTTGACACTATGTTGTTTTTCTTCATCTTACAGCCTTTAGATTGTTGGAGAAAGCTTCAATTGTCCAACACAACCCAACAAACACATGATGACGTCCAAGAAAGAAAGAGGGGCTGCACCCCCCCCCCCCTCTGTAGATATAAAGGACTAAATTTAATGGAACTTTCACACAAATATTAGTTTCAGCTGATTATACACCAATAAAAGCATAATTCAGAATATTATAGTTTTATCCAATCAGATACCTCTAAATTTTACACCTTGACACGTAACGCAGCGCCTGGCTATTAACGGGACTTCTTACCGTTAACCGGATGTTGCGATGAAGAACCGCTTGGTTTATTAATGTGAGATAAAACATCGGAGAAAGTTTAATGTGGTCAGACTCCGTGTGGAGTCCATTTCCGACGTGCGGTTAAGCAGACGGCAGCAGGTGGACGCAGCTTCCTCTTCCTTTATGGTCATGATAAGCGAAGTCTGACGACGGCGCCGGCAGCTTGGAGCCCAGATGGAAGTCTTTAACCACCGACCAAATGCTGATGGTGATGGAAGTGGTCATTAGAAGAAAAACCACGCATTTGCATGATTTTGTTTTTCAGACAAAGTCGTGTAGATGTTTCCCGGTTTGAACCGTTAGCTGATGGTTTAGAACATTAAACATCATCTGTTGGACTTCATAAAACTGTTGGATCATGAGAACAGGATGAAATCTGTTTTCCGGCAAATGTAAGGCTTACTCAGGTCAGTAAGTCCGACTGAGCTGCGGATCTGGACCTCTGGTCTGGGGTCGGTTCCCAGGAGGAGGTTCAGAGCCGTCTGGGAAGTTTGACAACACACTTACACAGCAAAAGCCACAACACATTAAGAAAAATGATCTGCAAAAGCCAAAAGACAACGTAAGTGTTTACGACGGACACTCAAAAGTGATGCACTTTTTTTTATCGCTTCATTTAGTGAATAAAACCGAAATAATGCACAAACGTTTTATATTTTGATAAGCCGCGGTAGTTTCGCCTAACTTCCGGGTCATGCAGTCATGTGACGCTGAATTCAACTTTAATCAATGTCGCAAAAGCCACAAACAAAGTTAATAAGGATCCAAACATGCAGACAGCCCAAAAGCTACAGTAAACAACGTGTTTCATACCTGCTGGAGAAAACTCGTAACCACCATTGCGCATACTGACTTCAGTCATCGCCATGGCAACGTGTACAAGCTCAGCACCATAGGTGATCGGGCCTTCTGTTCTGCTGGCCCTCGTCTGTGGAATGCCCTCCCTGACCATCTGAGGGCTCCACAGACGAATGAGACTTTTAAAAAAGTCTCAGTCGTCAGACCAGTCGTCCGGTCCGACCAGTCGTCAGACCAGTCGGTCAATGGATCCCCCCATGGTCTGGATCTAACGTCAGACCATAAAATCGTAATGAACCCTCGATCCGGCATCAGACTAGATCATCCGGCGAACAAGTATTGTCAATTCAGCAAAAAAATTATTATATTCTTAAAGATTTTTCTGAGAAAAGATTTGACATTTAAATGAAAAGTCACGAGCAGCAGTTTTATAGTAGTTGTGGTCTTTGACTGGTCTTCAAACAATATACCATAAATTCAGAAATATTCACTGAGAGAATCAGCAGTTTCTTTAACTAAATCCGATAATAAATGAAATATTGTTATTTTAATTTTAGCCCTTATAATAGGGTTGGATGAAATAAACTACGATAGAGTCGGGTTGGCTATAAAAGAAGAATAAACTATGGAAGCCTGTAAGGAAATCCCTAGTAATGGACAGATTTCCGGCAGAAAGTTTTTAAAAGTGACTCAAATGGATCTAAGACTCAAAATTCCCCTCAAAAATAAACCATCCGACTTTAAATCAGGCAGAATCTATTATTAAAGGGGACCCGCCCCCTCTGTAGATATATATATATATATATATATATATATATATATATATATATATATATATATATATATATGGACGATGACAATAAAGATGTTGAATTTGATTGAATTAAGCCTCAGGAAGGGGCGGGACCACGCCCTGATTGGCTGAGCAGCGACCGCTCAAAGCTGGTGTCAATCATTAGTGAGGGGTCCGCCTCCTAAAAGTCGAGGCTGTTTGAAAACAATGAGGCGGTTTTAGAAATTTCTTGACTTTATGATAATTGTCCTGATGGTGACCTGGCAGCTCCTGGGTGGAACCGATTAAAAACCACAAACAAACGCCGAGGGGTCAAAGGTCGGTCAGCATCCGACACTTCCTGCTGAAGAACCTCTCCCTCTGTCTAAACATCTTCACTTCAGGAGCTGAAAGTTTAATGGGTTTCTCCTTATTCTGAGTCTGGACACAGAATCAAAGCCATTCATGAGTCATGGCAGCAGCCCGGGATTTAAAAAGACCCGAGCTCCGGAGGTCAGACCGGTTCCGGTCGTGAGAAAGCTGCTGGTTCTGATGTTTCCCAACACACACGGCACATGAGGATATTTCTCTTCGTCTTCTGATCAAAACGATTGATCTGAAGATAATTGATGAGTCTAATAGATCAACTTTTGTCATAGTTGTATCTATAGATATATATATATATATTTATATATATATATATATATATATATATACATATATACTTTCACTGGAACAAGGTCAGAGGTCAGACGGGACCAAAGTAAAGCTTTTTGGTAATAAACATCTAAGACGGGTTTGACGTAGCAAGAAAGAAACCCAAAGAGAAAAGCCCCTAATACCCGCTGTGAAGTCCGGCGGTGGATCTCTGATACTGTGGACTCAAAAACCAGCAGATAATGGAGGAAAACATAAAATCCTCTGTCAGGAACCTTAAAGTGGGTCGTGGTTGGACCTTCCAGCAGGACAATGATCTGAAGATCACCTCAACATCAACCCAAGAATGGTTCAGAGGTCACAGAATAAAGGTTCTGACATGTCCATCCCAGTCACCTGACCTGAACCCACCAGAACATCTGTGGGATGTGCTGCAGAGGAGAGTCCACCAGCGTGGACCTCAGAACCTGAAGGAGTTGCAGAGGTTCTGTCTGGAGGAATGGTCTCAGATCTTTTTCTGGTCCTATATTAAGAATGTAATCTATTTTTAATTACGTCACTTGAGTTTGAACTTAGATCTTGTGAATCTTGTGTGGATCCTTTTTTACTCCTTTTTTAAAGGGGTCCCAATAATTCTGGAAGAACTCTGCCATGCAGAGTCCGCCGGGTTGATCCGACTCTCCTATCTTTTTGCTGCGAGGACGTCTTCGGGTTTCTCCCATACGTGAAGAAATGCGTTAGCGCTCGGATTTAATTAGCATGAATCAGGTGGAACACAGTAGGTAATAAAAGAGCTCATAATAAATTCACAAACAGCTCCTCCACGATATCAGAGGAGGAATGTTATTTAGTCACATCGGTGAGATTAATTAAAATAAACTACAGGAGAACGCTCCTCAGCCTGAGCCGAACAAATGAATCTATTATTCAGCTCTAAGGTTTTCA
Organism: Lophius americanus; assembly: GCA_037951165.1. Classification (NCBI taxonomy): domain Eukaryota; kingdom Metazoa; phylum Chordata; class Actinopteri; order Lophiiformes; family Lophiidae; genus Lophius; species Lophius americanus. The sequence goes on from JBBDHG010000349.1 coordinate 50,485, forward strand.
TTAGCCTGCAGACGGAGAGAGAGAGAGAGAGAGAGAGGGGAGGGTTGGGGGGTTGGGGGGCCGGCGGCGGAGTGTAAAATCATTCCGACTGCACCTTCTCTCCATTTGAAGAGTTTGAATACAGCGGAGCGGCGGTGATAAGCGAGCGGCGTTCCCTGAGACGGAATGTGATCGGTGGCATTGATGGAGGTTCTCCGTTCTCGCTATTCACAGCCGGATCTCATGTTTTAATTAGTTATTTATGTCTGAACCCAGTCGCCCTCACATCTTCCTTTTTTTTTCTTCTTCTTCTTCTTTTTTATAACCCAAAACTTTTTCTTTTTTTTCCCTCCCAGAATATATTAAAGTGCATGAGTGAACAAAAAAAAAAGAAAAAGAAAAAAAAAAAAAGGTCCTGTTGCACCGTCGCTGTGAAATCCATTAGCGGGCTTCTTCTTTATTTCTTTTTTTTTTTTTTTCAACCGAGAGACTCATTAAACCTCTATGTCGGGGTTTTGAGAGGGGGCGGGGCCAGACGGCGCTTTAACCTTTCGCGCTGGGAAGCTTTCAGGTTAAGTAAAGTTATTAAGGGAAGTCGTGAAGGTGGTTCTCAAACTTTATTCCGAGGAGGGGCTTCTGGCGTTAGCTGCTATCTGCGGCGCCGGCGGCGGCGCTTTCATATTATTCCAGACTTAGTGAGGGTGTTAATATAAGAAAATTAAGTTTAGACGCTATATAATAATGCCTTTATTTGTTTTTATTCATTATTTACAACCGATAGAATGATCATTTTAATTTGTTCATAGAATAGTAGGAACTTTAGGAGCCGCTAAAGTCCCTTGAGAGTTTTTTGTTCTTTTTAATCTTGCGCCAACAATATAATTGTATTGTTAATCCATTAGCGTCTCTTGAGGGACAGAGACATCTTAGAACATGTAATGACGGAAACAAGCTTACGACATTTTATTTTTACTTTGAAATGTCATATAATCGGTTTAAGAAAGAAACCTCGTGGAGGACGTTACGTTACGTACGCTAGTTTCATCCTCTCGGAATAGATACGCAATGACGACGAACTTTTCTTCTGCTGCGATCCTTCAAAATAAGAGCACTTAAAATATACTAGGCAATAACTGGAAATACTGGAATAGAAGAGAATCCGATTCTAACAGCTTTTGTTCGTAGATACGGGCTCATCGTCAGCAGGACTCGTTGACTGCACACGCTGACGGAGATAACGGCGAGCAGCTTACGCCAGTGGTTTTCAAAGAGCCTTCCTGCCGTTGCGATCCTGAGTTTGTCTTGTGCGCACAAGACTAAAAAAACACTTTTCTCGAGGGACTTCAGGGGCCTCAAACAGAAGACAGATATAAACATTTGAACATGTGCAGTGCATAAACATAGAACGCAGTTTTAGGAAAAGTGAGAAAATGGTAACGTGGAAACGCAAAGTAAAAATCCCTTCAGTGTGATCATTTTCAGATTTGACACTTTTTTAGCGAGGAAGAACAGTTGCACACTGCCACCACTAGGGGAGCATTATCTCCAGAATCACAGTTTTTGGGAGATCATTTCTCAACCGTTGGTCCAATTTAGGCAAAATTTGGTACGTTTGAATCAATTCCAGGTGATGTATCTTATTTCACTCAAACATTTCCTATTTTACAAAAAAAACACTGTTTTTCAGACAAATATTGCGAACAAATTGTCCGATTTGGCCCAAATTGACCTTAAATGAGTCGCTTTATCTTTCAGATTGACGGTCGACCCTTGACCCCTGACTACGTCCTGTGGACGGTCGGGATGCATCATTGCAGAATGCCATTGTCAAAGATGGCAGCAGGATGCATTATGGGAAAAAAGCGGTGTGGTACTTGGACCATGTACGTCAGGGAGACCTTGGGTCCCACCGTTGATGTGGATGTTCCTTTGACACGTAGCACCTACCTTAACCCCTAAAACACCTAAACACCTAAAGACCAGGAGACCCCCACCAGTTCCAGGTGTAGACTCGGCTTCCAGATTTCCCAAATCTCAGTCCGATACATCATCCGTCGGACCTTCTGGAAACACGAGTCTAATCCTTGGAGGCCCCAACATCTTAGTACCAGATGCCACAGCAGACCTTCAGAGGTCTTCCAGATCTCAGCGGGTCAGAACTGTTTTGGTGGGCAATGGGGGACCTGTAATCGTTGAAGGGTACCCTTTTCTTAATGAACGTATCCAGAACTCCTCAGAACGTCTGGACCCGCTCTGAGACGTGGTCTTGGGGACATCGTGATGACGCCGACGCCCCGGTGAGTCATAGTTCATGAGTCTCTCAGACCAGTAGCACTCCGGCTAACGGGTTCAGTCTAAGAGACCAGGACCCCTTCGGACCCTCAGAGTTGTTCTTCTTCTCCGGGTTTGTGTTGCGGCACTAAATCCACATTCTATAAATGTTTCTCTGGAAGTCCAGAACCTAAGAGGCGTGAAGAATCGGGACTCTCTTCTGTTTCATTGACTCTCCGGCTGAAATGCCGCAGTATTGACCCCCGCTCAGAAAAAAAAAAACCAGAGCGACTGTTCAGGTCCTCAAAGTATTTCTTGGGAACTTCACATTCTTAACCTCATTTCAAGGCAGTGACCTTTTCGCTGGAGCGGTCACAGATTGGATCCGTGGCTGGAAGAGATTGCTTCCTGAATGGAAAATGTGTGACCATGTCGAAGCCGAGGCTTTGCCCCCCCCCCCCCCCCCAATCCCCCCAACCCCACCCTCACCCCCACCCCTCACTCTCATGAAAGACAATCATCATCTCTCGCTGTACGCTCCCAGCCCCGCCATCTTTCACCGCCACAGTCCCCGCGGTTCAGCCGAAAGAGCCGTCAACAGGGCGCCATCGCGCCGACCGGATCACAGCTCCCTCCTACCGTTGGAATAAAATGTCTATTTTTCTTCATTAAGTTAACTCGACTAACTCGGAGTTGATCACCTGGTTCGGGAATAAAACCCGACTCATCTTCGAGGCGGCGCCAGGATTTCTCTAACCGTCATCCGGGGGTTTTAATCAGCACTGTAAAAAAAACATTCAGTGTAAGTGACGGTAAAATAGCTTAGGCTAGGTTTTCGGAGTTTTGTCGGAAGAATACGATGACCGTGAAAAAGATACTACGTTAAATTACCCTAAAAAAAAGATATAAGGTCAACCTGTTTATGGTAAAGTACTTAATTACATTAAAAAATAACAGTAAATTACAATAATTTCAGACGTTTAACCTCAAACTAAACCTTATTTCAATAAATATATATATACATATTTATACATATATATAGATATATATATAGATATAGATATATAAATATATGTAGATATACTGTATTTTGAGTATCTGTCTTTCAAAATGATGGTTAAAGTTGGTTATTTATTTTTTAATAGGAGCCAAATCTGTTATTTATACAGATTAATACTTTTACTGTAACGACTTGTTTGTACATGATGGTATTATTCCTTTAATTTCACATAAAGTATGTATTTTCACAGTAAACCATCTTTTACTGTTGATATTTGACAATCTTTACTCTATTATTATATAGTTGTTTTTTTTTAAATGCTAATTAACCTTAATGTTATGAATTGTATTTTTTAACGTCACCCTCAGCTGCCGGAACTTTCCGGTAAAATTTAGCAAACTCTGAGTTTAACCCCCCGACATCCGGCTTGATAAAAAACCCCGAGCTGAGAAACGGCTGATCTCTCAACTAACTCGGAGTTTGTTAACTCCGAGTTAGACTCGGGCGGAAGGTCGATAAACAGGCATCACCAACGGAGCTCAGACCCTGTGGCGCTCCTGCGCCTGAGTGAAGGCACGAATCGCTTTTACCGCCTTTTTCTCTCAACATTATAAGTGAAAAGGTTGTGGAATTACTCTGAACAGATTTTTATTCTCATTTATGGGCAGTAAACTCACGCCGAAGCGGCTGAAAATGAAATATTTATAGATAATTAATTCTGGGTAGACACAGGACTCACTGGAGGAATTTTATATTTCATCCGGGAACGCTGCGGGATACAGATACGTCGGCGAGCGCATTAGAACCTCCAGCTATAATGGCGTAATTTAAGACCTATTCCATTTCCATAACAGCCCCGAAAAGTAAACTGGGTATGAAATAATAACAGAGCGCCACTTCATTGCAACGTAAATAAAAAAACAAAGAATGTGTGTGTTTGGAGATTTTTTTTTTTTTTTAAAGAAGCTGATTCTGAAACACAATGGAAACATTTAAATGAAGGTTAACAGATTTAAGACACATTTAAAACAAAAGAAAGATTGAATTGAATACATTCAATTCAAATAACTTTATTTATCACAGTCACACAAAAAACATCATAAATCCCTTTAATGTCCTCAGCAGGAAAATTTAAAAAAAAAAGGAAATATCAGTTATTTGTATGTTTTATTCATCCGAGTTATTTATTGATTAAATGTTTTACATACTTAAATTGACCACAGAGTGACAAATTGTCTAGAAGAGAAATGTTTAAAAAAAAAAAAATAATTACACTTGTGAAGTTATTTACTGATGAAATTTTGTATTTAATGGAAAATAGTCCATTTTAATTTGATTAGCTCAACAACAACAACAACAACATTCCAGGATAATAATCTATTCAAAGATACGTATGAACGATTACATTAGTTATTTAAAAACATTAATATGCTTGTTGTCAATTCCCCAAAGACAGAAAGAGACTTTTGACTTCATACATAGTAAATAATAATAATTAATAAAGATAAAAACACAAACAAGAGTGAGAGAAAGAGTGAAAAAAGGGTGAAAAAGAGAGAGAACCACGGAAAGAGAGATAGGAGTGATAAACTCAGTCTGTCAGTACAACATGGAGCAGCGGCGCCCCCTGCTGGACAAACACTGCATCGCTCACTGGGAGGAAATCACTGCCGTTCCTTCTTCTATCCTCATCCTCACTTCACCCTATTATTATATGGTTTTGATCATATTGCTTTGAACATCCTGACAGCTCTCTGGAGGAGGTTCTAACTAAATCTGCACAGGAGGATTTTAATTATCTCTACTTTTCAACCAGCAGCCGTTACTTTTTTTTATCTTTAAACACTTTTATACAATAATGGTTGAAATATTCCAAACAACAAAAAAAACACCGATTATTCGTTAAAACTTGTCTATTAACGACATGAATTATTATTTCATCCTTTTTATGCAGCTGCGCTAACAAACCACCAGGGGGCGCAAACACATCATCCAATCGGCTCACAGCTTTTCCTGCGAGTAATCTATTACTCAGACACAGGATGTGATCTGGTCTGTGGGCTGATGGGTCCAGATGACGTCCGAACCCAAGAACCGTGTATTGTTCTGTCAGAAAATGAAACATATATTATCAAACTCCAGAATAATGATTTTATGTCAAATAAAATAAATGAATTAGTCGCCTCTGATGACGTCACTGTACATTGATGACATCACTGCGGTGAACTGCTGACACTATATATCGTTAGTCATTCATGTTTGTTTTGTGACCTTCTACAAGACCTTTTGACTTTTGGCCCCGCCCACTACGTCACTATGTTTATAATTTTAGAAGATATTAAGGTCCGCCTCCTACGGTACAATTTCACAATGTTAGATTTTAGCCCCGCCTCCTACGTCACTGTAAATGTTTACATCATTTGAAAGCTTGAGAGGGAGTTCAAACACTTCTTTAATTCCATAACTCATTTAGAAATAATTTACCGGGACGACGACTCCTTCACCGTTTTCCTTTTCAACCACGGCTCTTTGGCTCCTCCCACCAGAGGGGTGGCTGTGTTCTGATATTTGAGCCCCTCTCAGCTGAGGCGGCTTTGTTTGCCCGCCGACGCTCACTCCTCACATCTTCTAAACGGTGGAAAGTCCCTTTGTTGAGCAACGGCCCAGGTGTTTTGAACGGCGAGGGGGCGGGACATGACGAAATTCTCCGGCTGTCAGTCGTAGTTCTTGAGAACTGCTGCCTCGGTCACAGAAACCTGCGGCGCCGCATTCCTCAGCTTTCTCCTCAAACGGATTGCGAAATTTGGGAAAAGCGTGAGTGGGTCGTCGGCTTGTGATTATCTAGAAAGCGTCATTATTGAGTGGGATAACTGGGTTGTGACATCACTTCCTTCCCCAGCCCACTGGTTGGTCTTTCACCTGATGAGGAGCTTAAGGAACATCAACATTTCCAAAAAGCACCTTGATAAACTTCTCACAGCTCCAGCCGGTCAGAATCCAAATCCGACGTCAATCAGGATGGTCAATCCTTCGCCTGGAGTCTGGAAGCCCGTCACTGACATAATCCTCCAGACCTGGACCCAGACTCTGATGTGGGCTGGATCTTATCATCAAGCATCATCCGGGAAGCGCAGAGATAAAAATCTAGACCTGTAAGTGGAGGCGATTCAGGCCTGGAGGCGATTCGGGCGTCCTATAAGAATCAAGACTACATCAGTCAGCCATAATATTAAAACCACCTGCCTCATACTGCGTAGACCCCTCTTCGGTACCAGGTGGACTCGAGCGATGTCAGGTGTGATGTCACTGCGTGTTCTGACATGGACGTTTCTAGAACCATAATTAACTTTGTGACAGGTTTGTGCTGCAGATCGTTGTGGGATCAAAGAACCTGGTCTACAACCATCAAAGACCCTGGTGGTCCATCCTTAGATCCCTTTAGTAAGTTCTGACCAACCCAGACCAGGATCACGCAACAAGACCTGTGGTTCCGTATATGTACTGATCCAGTCGTCTAGACGTCATGATCCGGTCATGTCAAAGCCTGTAAGATCCTCCAGCTCGACTATTTATCCTGCTTCCAACATCAATTTCATGTCAAAATCTCCCGCTGATGCCTAAATGCATCCCGCCATCCGACACGTAACCACGGTAACCACGGTAACCACGGTAACCACGGTAACCACGGTAACCAGACAATCAATGTCATTCTGACTTCCCCTGCCTGTGGTTATAATGTTACGGCTGATTGATCTGTATCTCAGACATGATTCCGAGGATCTGAAAACGTAGAACTAACATTGTGATGCGTTTATAACTCCTTTATTACCAGGTAACAAACACTTTATAACTCATTAATAAGCTGCTATAACTCATTAGATAAAGAGGCGATGGTGACTTGCTGCTTGCCAAATAGTGAGCCCGTATTTAACCTGTCGTCGCCTGAGGAGCTTCTTCTTCTTGTATCTTCATGTCGGTATCTTGCATCTGTTTGACCTTCAGCCGATGAATGACTGACATTCTTAAGAAGCTTAGCGTGAATCACATGACCTTGTATCTCATCGTGAAATCTCATATGTCGCTGTTCGTCACAATCAACCACAACATTACAACCACCTGTGTCATACTAATAAATAGATAATAATAACATCATTTAATGGAGAGATTTAATTCACTGTGTGAACCTGGACTGTTTCACTGTGTGGACCTGGACTGTTTCTCTGTGTGAACCTGGACTGTTTCACTCTATGAACCTGGACTGTTTCACTGTGTGAACCTGGACTGTTTCCCTCTATGAACCTGGACTGTTTCACTGTGTGAACCTGGACTGTTTCACTGTGTGAACCTGGACTGTTTCACTCTATGAACCTGGACTGTTTCACTGTATAAACCTGGACAGTTTCACTGTGTGGACCTGGACTGTTTCACTGAATGAACCTGGACTGTTTCAATGTGTGAACCTGGACTGTTTCACTCTATGAACCTGGACTGTTTCACTGTGTGAACCTGGACTGTTTCACTGTGTGAACCTGGACTATTTCACTGTGTGAACCTGGACTGTTTCACTGTGTGAACCTGGACTGTTTCACTGTGTGAACCTGGACAGTTTCACTGTGTGGACCTGGACTGTTTCACTGTGTGAACCTGGACTGTTTCACTGTATGAACCTGGACTGTTTCACTGTATGAACCTGGACTGTTTCACTGTGTGAACCTGGACTGTTTCACTGTATGAACCTGGACTGTTTCACTGTATGAACCTGGACTGTTTCACTGTGTGAACCTGGACTGTTTCACTGTGTGAACCTGGACTGTTTCACTGTGTGAACCTGGACTGTTTCACTGTGTGAACCTGGACACACACTGATCTCAGCAGATACTCTGGATCTTATTTCCTCGCTTTTATTTTTGTGAAGTGAAGTTTTTCCACCGACTTATTCAAACTGAACTTAAGGACTTGAATAAATTCTGTGTGGCTCCAATAAAATGCCTCGATGTCGTCACACCTGATACTGACCTTTGAACCCAACATCGCGTCTAACTTAGCCCGATGTTTCGGACCGGTTCCTTTTGAAGACCGGTCCATCTCAGAACCCAGAGAACGGGAAACCAAACAGAAGCGGCTGGTTTTATCAGTCACGGTCGGGCGGCGCTGTTGACTGATACCGCCGTCACACTCTCCCTGTGCGAAGGCCTATTTTTAAACATCCTTACTGCGAAACTGCTTTCTCTCCCCCTCCTGACTCCCGTAGGAGTGAAAGGCGGAGTCACGGAGAGGCGACGCCCCTTTGTCTCCTGATGTGAAACAGTTGTTCGGCGCTACAGCAGACAGAAGAACATTGCATGATTCTGCTCGTAAAATGTTTTATTGAATGATGATGAAACATTCATCGCAGCTCTTTGATCATGTCTGCTCCCGGCCACGCCATCAGAAAACACTTCGGAGGCTGGGTCAGAACACAGTCCCAGAATCGGGAAGTTGGACTGGTTGGTCAGTGAAAACCGTGGCAGGATGAAGTGGCTTTCCCGGGGTAATTTAATCCCACTCTGTGATCACATACGGACTGGGATAGGGGCAGAACGGCGCAGTACCTGCTAGCATCTGTAGGGGGCAGTGTTGGTATGATTCAAGTAAGGCTTGGCAAATCTACACAGGAATGACAAGAAAAACAAAAAGTTGATTGAAGAATAAAAGAAGAAGCTCCCTCCTTAGATTGTAATTTGTGACCTCAGGCGTCCGCCGAGTCCATTTCCTCCGCCGATGTTGCTTCAGGTACGACGAACATCAAAGCACTCCTGTTTTTGACGTAGAGGTGTGGTTGTGATGAACCGTGGGAACCCATGACCCTGATTGTTCTTCAGGGTCATTTTTTCCTGCTTCCAACATCATCTTCAGGAAAATATGTTCACTTCCTGTCTGATTTACCCCACAGACTTACAGGCGCCATCAGTGGTTATAATGTTATGGCTGAAAGTTGAACGTGAATTACGTTAAAAAAAAAGATCCTGGCGTTGCTCAGCCACAAAAAACACAAGGTGTGAACACAGAGAACAGCTCCAGGTCCATAAGGGGATTTGAACCCAGAACCTTCTCGCTATGAAGCGACACTAACGCAATTTGAATTTAAAAACAGGAAGTGAGGGGGTCGACCTGACATGGAGGCGCAACTCATTCCACAGTTTGGCGGCTGCTCCAGAAAAGCCCCGCCCCCCCGTCATTTTGAGCTACATCGTATAAACAACCCTGACCTCAGTGACCTCGGGGAGGGGACGCCATGTTTGAGGCCTAAACGGAGGGACGAAGGTCCTTCAGCCATAACAAAAGTCTTATTTAGGTAAAAACAGGTAAAAACGGCTTTTTTTACAAAGTAAACGCCAAACCGCAAGTTGACACGGGAAGTTGCTACTTCGCCAAGGTCGTGACGTGAATGATCGGACACGAATACGGTAATGAGAATAGTGTGAGGCGGATGCGGCTGTTGTTACGCAAATGTTGGGACGCAAACGTTTTGACGTGAATTTTGTGACACAAAAGTTCGGACATGAATGTTGGGACGCAAATTAGGTAAGACCATTCGCGTTACACGTTAATGTGCGTTAATACAAATGACGTAACGTGAATAATCTTACGCAAATGGTGTAAACGTCACGTAAACGTCGTATCTGAAAGCTTTCTGTTTCAGTTGTATCTGCCATGACATGACATAGCCTAGCGTCCGTGACGTAATGCTCCGCTAAGTTTTTTCATCGCAACTTTTAAATATTTTAGCATATTTGGATGATTAGATGGACGAAAAGGCAATTTCGCGCGTGGCCTCGTTTGGTATTCTTCTTCTGGGCGCTTGTTGGCGGTCGGCGCCCAACTCATCGTAGCATTACCGCCACCTAAACGCCGGGTCGGAAAAGATTCGCAGGTCACGTAAACCGGCGTCCGACCTTCGGCGTCCAACCTTTTTCGGACCGGCGTCCGAAAAAGGTTTAATTCGGAACGGAGAAAAGTGTCTCAGGTAAACCCACCATGTGACCCAGTAACAGCCTATCAGCGCGTCGTTGCCATGGAGATACCCGCCCGTTTCCACGTGCCGACCGAACCTAAACACACTCTTACACCGACACAAACAAGAAAAAGCCTGAGAGTGATCAGCCGGAGTGACGTGGGTGTTGGGTAAACACCAGACGCCTTTTCTCTCATCCAGTGTTTGAGTTTTTCTTTGCCCTTTCATTCCTGAGGTCTTGATATATTTGTTCACCAGAGCAGGAGAGTTTTGTTGTATTTGAGTATTTATTTGGATTTATGTCACAATGGAAATGTTATTTTATTTTATTTTTGTATGTTGTTTTAAATGAAAAGGACATTTTGATTTGAATATCACAGTATTATGGCTTGTGGCTTGATTTATATATATATATATATATATATATATATATATCTTTAAACATATATATTTATAGATATATAGATATATAGTCATATAGACATATAGCTATAAACAAAATTCGATTTATATATTTTTTTTATATCTATTTAAATTTGTTTACTTGATTACTTTACTTAATTGAGCTTTACTTTACTTAAAGCTTGTTTTTGGAAATCTTTTCGACCTTTATTGGACATTTTAATTTGTATCAATAACACAAATTATAAATACAAATACAAATTGATCATTCTGTCCTCACATGCTTTAATATGTAGAAAAATAAAAATGCTACTTTGTCAAACAGGACTTTCTCTACAGCCTAAACTCTTAAAGCCTCCTCCTCTCCTTACACCGGGTCTCCCTCAGGGCTCCATCCTCGGCCCCTTACTCTTTAGTACATACGAGCGACCAGAGCTTCAGTTTATGAACAGGACCGCTCACATTCTAAAATAAGAAATGAGACATTAAAGGGTTTCTTCATTATTTGTGCGTTTGGGTTCACAGTGTAACTGTTAATCCAACAGAAGTTGAGGGTTTTGAGTCTTAGTTATTGCCGTACGTTCCCCGGGTAAAGACGACCTCCGGTGAAAACACATTCAAATCTGGTGGTTCTGGGTTTTTCTTTGGTTCTGGACTGTAAAGTAGAAGGTTCACAGGTTTTGTGTTGGTGCTGTTGTGAGTTGAACTTGTTTCCTTCCTTCATCGGATTTGTTTGTGTTGCGTCGTGAGATCCTCTCCATTAAAATTCTTCTCACGGTTTGATTTTGGACCGGGCCTTTATCTCACTTTTCTTAAAAAAACATTTTTTTTTTTTTTTCTTTAGCTCTTCTCCTAAAGATTTATTTAAACCTCGTTAGTTTTTTGTTTTTTTCCTCACAGCCAAAGTGAAAGAATAAAAGGTCTGAAGAGAAGAGCAGGGCTGGTTGATCAGGTTCTCGCGGAGGAGGAGGAGGAGGTGGAGGAGGAGGAGGGGGTGGAGGTGTGGCCAGTTTCCTGGGAATTCCCCTGAATTTACCTGAGTCCTCCTTCCTGGCTATAAAAGCCGCACAGGTGGATCAATCCAGCAGCAGGTGCACGTTACCCTCAGAGACACCTTCACGCGGATCTACGGATTATCTCACAGGACGTAGTCGTGGCGGACATCAGGTAAAAAAAAAACCAAAAAACGAAATACATAAAAGTAAATAAGCTGTTGAATGTTAATGTTTGTGCAGACGTGTAAACAACTTTCCTCTCCTCCTCAGCATCTCCATGTCCTCGCTGTGCCTCAGCAGTGTCCTCACCAATGCCAACCTCACCATGTACCAGACCGGCGTCCTGGATGTCCCGCAGCAGCAGCCGGTTCCGATGACCAGCGTCGGCGTCCAGCAGATCCCGGGTTACAACAACACCGGCCACACCAGCGGTAAGAACCCCCGGAGTCTGTTAAACATTAGAGGCCGTCTCAGATGAAGGCTGATCCCTCAGCAAACACACAAAGTCTTCGTCTCCAGACTTCCGCCAGAGGGGACCATTAACGCGGCGAACTTTGCTTTGACCTGATTCAGCCCCGGTTGTCAATCATTTACCGGGCCGCCAATGTTTAACCGTCGCCTCATAGATGAAGCCTTTGTTTGTGTGAGAGCGGTGACGGACGGGCCGGGCCGGGCCGACAGGAGGACGGGGAGTCGGTCGTGAATGAACAGGATACTGGCTCCACTTAAAGAACAAAATAAATAAATAAAAGAAGGTTATTGAGTAAATCCAATGTTGAGTAGGAACAACCTCATTCCTGTCATCCTCTGTTTATTAACTAGATCTAACTCAATTTTAATCAACAGGTTTTGTTTTTATTAAGGGGTTTAATTTCTTCATTTAAGTTATTCGCACTTTTTTTATTTTTTTTTATTTCTTTACACAGAAAGTCAGAAGTTTGAAAATGTAGCCTTGATTTTTTTTTTTTTGAGGGTTAAGAAATGATTTCACTTCTGTCAGAAAATACATGTTTGATGGCAAAACTGTTCATTATCATAACAATTTATATCCTAATTTATATTTTAAACCGTGAACAATTTCAGTGCATTAAAAAATGAACACGCCCACTTTCAGCAATACTTGGATTAAATTTTCCAATTCTGCTTTTCATTCTATTGTTTTCTTTCTTTTTCATTTAGATGTGAATTTATTCATGTGTAATATAGATATTACTACAACTTAATAATGCGAAGAAATGTTTATTATTTTGACCTAAATTCTATAAAAAAAAAAACTTCATGAACCGACATGAAACATGTTGACGAACTTTATTCCTTTTTAAGTTGGAAGAAGATCTTTTATTTACGCTCTTAATAACTACTACTACAACGCCCTAATGCATTTTATGCATTTTACGTGAGTAACGCCTCATTTAATTTAATATCTGAGGATATATCTAAACCTTAAACTATAAAAAATAAAAAAATGAAATTCCCAAATTACCTATAGGACAACATTCCGTGAAGGAAACAACCGTGAACCGGACGGGGAATGGTGGAGACGTTGGAGGCGTGGGGGTAATAATTAACCTTATAAAACCAACCGTATCTGTAACAGCCCACGATAATAACCTTCATTTAAATATCAGAAGGCCGACACAAACGGATGCCTCGTGAATCCATAGATGTCGGAAATGTTATTTATTAACCGTCGGGGGTTTGTGAAATATATATCACGCAAGGGTTTTTGTTTTTTATTCCAGAATAAGCAATTATGTTCGACAAACTAAACGTATTTCATTTAATCTTTTAAAGTTGATTCAATGAAGTAACTTGGATTAGATACAATTTAATTTAATGGGGTTGTTTAAACACTAAGTGTGCGTAAAAAAAAGGTTACGGTATTTATATTATGAAAAGGTCTTTTCTTGCGGCATCCTTCCGTCAGCGCTCATGTGACGTACTTCCTGTTTCTCGGCGCAGGTCACTGGTACGTTCACATCAACCCTCAGTGCTGGACGGCAGAAAACGTACTGGCGTGGATCAGCGACCACGTGGAGAACACCATGTTCGACGCCAGCACCCTGAGTCTGGCCAGCTGCAGCATGGATGGACCCGCCCTCTGCCAGATGAGCCGGGACCAGATGGTCTCGGTCTTCGGCCCGCTGCTCGGCCTTCAGCTCCACCAGAGTCTTCATGAGCACAAGACAAAATACGGTAAGACCCGAATCCGTAAGACAGTCTTCTGCAAAAACCAGATTTGGCGACGGCTTCCTGTAATCTCCTACATTTTTTGCAACCCCAGATCTGCACAATCTGTCCGGACCAGAGCTGAACGAGACCTGCTTGCTCCTGGACAACTTCCTGGACAACCTGAACTTCCCTCTGCTCAGCACCATCCGGATCGGCCAAGGTAGCTTGTGGAGAGATTTGACCCGCTGCTGCGTAAAATGGTTGAGAAATCACCTGGCTAACTCTGGTCCTTCCAAACAGCACCAGCGGGCGAGCTCAGCAAGGGCGAGCCGGACTACAGGGATGACTATGACCTCACCAGACTGAACTTAGGACCTTTGACGCCCCTGGGAGACACCGACTGCCAGTCCGATACCCAGTCCGACAGCGAGTACAGCTCCTCCTGCAACAGTGAGTCCCTCCTTCCTCACGTTTGCCGTCCTGCTGCTCCTCTCTTCTGCGTCTCACTCCCTCTTTGTCAACCTCAGGTGGAACCTTCGGCCTCTCCAGCCTCGACTCGCCAGAGTCCGGCTACGGCGAATCGGACCCCGAGTTTTCCGACCCTCTGCTTACAAGTGAGTGAGCTCGTCTTGGCATTCCACTGACTCATCCGTGACAGACTTAGTGGCGGTCTGACGAGTTCCTCTTGTGTTGACAGAAGTGCACATCAAAACAGAGAAGGTCGATTGTCGGCTGAAGCGACCACGCGGGCGGCCCCCCAAACTCAGCCGGGAGCACGCCGGAAGCTTTTACGCCAGTTCAAAGAAAATCAAACACGGTGAGGAGAATCGGTCGGCCGTGCCGTCGCTCGTGTCAAACTGTCGGGCGCCGTTGGCCGCTCTGCGTCTTTGTCGGATGTGCTCGGAAAACATTCGGCTCATTGTGCCCCCACTCTTTTTTACAGCGCCGCGAGGGACTCACCTGTGGGAGTTCATCCGGGACATCCTCATCCACCCGGAGAGGAACCACGGCCTGATGAAGTGGGAGGACCGCCGCGAGGGCGTCTTCAAGTTCCTGAAGTCAGAAGCGGTGGCTCAGATGTGGGGCCACAAGAAGAAGAACAGCAGCATGACGTACGAGAAACTGAGCCGCGCCATGAGGTGAGTCTTCGTCGAATCCGTCCGAGTTTCTCTTCTGTCCGTTTAAACATCCAGTCTCATCGTTTCATTCCTTCCTTAAACTTCCAGACGAGTAAAACTCAAAAATACTGGTTCCCACATTCCAGACAACCGTTAGAAACAGGGAACACGAGGAAAAAGGAGGGAGCTAACTGATTAGAATGCAGAAAATCTAGGGTCAGAGGTCATGTTCTACGTATGCATGTTTTAAACAACAATATAAAACATTACTGCCTTTGTGATCACAAATTTAAATGTGCAAATACGCGCGTGTAAGTCAGCAAGCTACAGTAGCTAACCGCTAAGGCTAGCGTTTTGGTTCCGGAAAAAATCCTGGAAGTTCAAATATTTCATTTGTGGCGGGAAAAAATGGTCATATGTCAGCAATTGCTTGACGGGAGAGAGGGCGGGGCTTATCGTAGCTGTTTACGTTCGCTTCCAGATTAAATTAGGGAACAGACGTGGCATGTTGGGTTTTTTTGCCGACGTATCTTTGTCTTCAGATGAAGCGCGATATTATAACAGTTACGCTTCTCTACTCACGCAAAACGATCCCGAGGAATAATTGACGCCATGCGCTCTCATAACCAAAACGCTGCGAATACACGATCTTCTATTCTGCGTCAAAGTCGTCGAATCGCGCAAACGTGAAACATTTCAGCGTCCGTTTAACCAGTTGCGCGTCTCGCGAGTCAATGTGCACATCGGACCCAACGTCTGCCAGCGTCCGCCTTAACCAGGACCACCCCCGACCAATGAGGTGGCGTCTCCTCGTGACGTTTGCACTGACTCCCTTTATCGTGAAGTGCGATTAATTTTTGTCGCAATCGATGGGAACGCAGAAGAAGAAAAATCAGGGAGGGAGCGCTACTAATTGTGGCGTTACTTAGACGCTAATGATAAAACACACCTATGCACCTCAGAAGGACCTCAGGAGGTCAAGCTGGACTAATGGACCCTCCTCCTCCTCCTCTTCCTCCTCCTCCTCCTCCTCCTCCTCCTCCTCCTCCTCCCTCAGGTACTACTACAAGCGGGAGATCCTGGAACGAGTCGACGGACGGCGGCTGGTGTACAAATTCGGCAAGAACTCCAGCGGCTGGAAAATTGAGGAGATGGGCGTCGATATGTGAGGAGGGATGGCAGGAAGTGGTCGGTTTGACGTGGAAGACCCCCCTGCCCCAGATGTAAAGACCCTAACTTCCCCTTCGAGGGAAGATATTTCAGAAAATGTAAGCCAGTGTTATTGGCTCTAGTAGGTTTTATGAACCGATTTTAAAGAAGTCCTACCTGTTTGTTGAAACTATTTCTTGTCGGTCGCCATGGCGACCGTTTGGGGTTTTTTTTGGGGCGTTTTAATGATGTATGTGTATATTCTATTTTTTCTTACTTTTATAGTAAAGTTTAAAAAGGTTGAAGCTTTGAGCGTCACATTTAAAAGTCAATGGAAGCCCACAAAGAGGGTTTTTCCGACTACGTGCACTACCTGTGATCCGTATCACTTATTATGAAGTGTGTTTATATACGTGTGTGTCTAATTCTGTCTAATTATATGACCATTTGATGCGAATCACTTGTTTTGGTGATTAATGTCTGTCATTGGTACATTAACATGTCAATCGTTGAATTGTTATTTTTGTAGAAATAAAGTCACTTTTTTTAAAGCTCCACTTTGGATTCTTATTATAGAAAAAAACAAACGAACCGTCATAAGTTCACAAGAGGTCAAAGGTTTATAGACGCGTCACTCAACCACCTTCGCTTAAAGCTCCATATCTTCAACTGCTGGCGACTAAAGCTATGAGAGCTGACGTCAGCTAATTGTAGCTAAGATAGCCTATAATAGCAAACTGTAGCTGTGCTAGCTGACATTACCTAATTGTAGCTAAGGTAGCTGATAATAGCAAACTGTAGCTGTGAGAGCTGACATTAGCTAACTGTGGCTGTGATAGCTCACATTAGCTATCACTATGTCAGCTGACATTGCATAACCACAGGTATGATAGTGGACTTTAGCTAATTGTAGCTAAGATAGCTGATAATAGCAAACTGTAGCTGTGATAGCTGCCATTACTTAATTGTAGCTAAGATAGCTGATAATAGCAAACTGTAGCTGTGCTAGCTGACATTACCTAATTGTAGCTAAGATAGCTGATAATAGCAAACTGTAGCTGTGATAGCTGCCATTAGCTAACTGTAGCTGTGATAGCTAACAGTCGCTAATTCAGCTAAGATATCTGATATTAGCTAACTGTGGCTATGATGTCTGGTAGCAGCTAACGGCAGCTATGATAGCTGATATTTGCTAACTTTAGCAATGATAATTGATGTTATCCAACTGTAGCTATGGTAGTTGATAATAGCTCATTGTAGCTGTGATATCTTACATAAGCTAACTAACAACGATAGCTGACATTTGCTACTATAGCTATAATAGTTGAAATTTGCTAGCTGTGGCCATGACAGCTGGCATTTGCTAGCTCTTTCCGCAACAATTATCTAACTGTAGCAATGAGAGCTTCCATTAGCTCAATGTAGTTATGATAGCTGACATTTTCTCACTTTTGGTTTGATAGTTGACATTAGTCTACTTCACATACAAATGTTTAAAATGTTACCTATTCTAGCTCATATTTTTAATAATAATATTATGTAAGTTACTAATGCGACCCATCGTCGTAAAAGAATGCCATCCATAGTTGCTAAAGTTAGCTTACGCCCTCAATCAGAGTTCAAATTTGTCTCATCTTTTATAGCTTAAGTAAGTTAGCTTCCACAATTGTGACTAAGGTTAGCCAATGTCAGCTATCATAGCTTCCGGAACCCACAGTCGAAGCTAGCTAGCTTGTTCCTGAAGTAATTCTGCAATATTCCCGAGTGGCTATCATAGGTTGAGGAGTAAAAAGCTTAAGGTTTCAGAATTGAACATTCTGCAGTCGTTGTCACGGCTAAAGTAGCCGAAGCTAGCGTTTTGGTTCCAGAAGAAGTCCTGGAGCAGCCGTCACATGACTAAAATCCCAGAGGAAACATCTGGTGGGATGTGAAGCAGGAGGTTGCAGCCGGTTGACTCAGCAACATTCCAACATTGGAGGTCTGTGAGGGAATAAGATTCGCATCACATTCAAAGTCCTGAAGACGCTGGAATCATTCAGGGACCTTTTTTTATTTTTCACAAATTGTTTCAGAGATTAAATGAAATATTCAATCGTACAAGCCTTCAGCCTCCAGCTCTGAGCCAAGGATGAATGATTAAGCTGTGAGGAACGATCAGTCAGGAGGAAGGTGGTGGATGATTCCTCATACCATCCTGTCATGTATTTTCTTTTCATTTCCTGCTGTCGTTCTCCGGGACTGACTGTCGTATATCAGATGCTCTCATCTCTCTGCCATTTGAAAGTATGAATCTCTCTGTTCCCTATATTCAACAAGCCAACCAATTATCAGTTCAACCAACTGAAGAAACAGTCAACAAACCAACAAATTAAAACAACAGTTAATCAACGTACCAACCAAAAAAACAGTCCAGCAAACTAACCATTAAAGCAAACAAACCAAAACAGTAAACAAAACAACTTAAAATAGTCAACCAACCAATAAACCAACCAACCAACCAACCAACCAAACAACCAACCAACCAACCAAAAAAACAGTCCAGCAAACTAACCATTAAAGCAAACAAACAAAACAGTAAACAGACCAACCAGAAATAGTCAGTAAACCAATCAACCAACCAACCAACCCACCAAAGAACGGTCAACCAACAAACATGCTAAGCACCCAAACAAAAAAGTAAACAAACCAACCAGAAATAGTCAACCAACCAATCAACCAACCAAAAATAGTCAACAAGCCAACTAATTAAAACAACAGTTAATCAACTAACCAACCAAAAAACAGATCAGCAAACTAACCATTAAAGCAAACAAACCAAAACAGTAAACAAAACAACTTAAAATAGTCAACCAACCAATAAACCAACCAACCAAAAAACTGTCAACCAACAGACATGCAAGGTACCCAAACAAAACAGTAAACAAACAAACCAACTAACCAAATCAGACGACTAACTGACCGTCAAAACAACCAACCAAAAAAAAAAACCAGTCAATTTCCCCTTCGTCTTTTTTCGGCTCCTCCCTTTTCATAGGTCACCCCAGTGGATTATCGCGTTCCACATACCCTCCCTGACCCGGCCCTCCCCTCTTATCCGGGCTTGGGACCGGCACTAGAAGTAAACTGGCTTGGGACGCTTGGGACCCTTTGTGGCCCTAGTTCAACCAAAAATAAGTGACTAGAAAAACTACTTTGTTTCCTCCTCTCTTAAAAAAACATGGTTGTGTCATTTCCTGTTGCTCTCGTTTATAAAACATCAAAGGAACTAGGCAAATCAGAAACCCATGTTTAGGAAAAAAACGTATGCAGATTTCTCCATTAATGTCCAACCTCTAAATCCACAGACAACCTCTCAGCTGCAGGGAGACGTCTCTACGCCCGCCGCTGCCCCCGCCGGGAGATGTAATGGCTTAGGGAGCGCAACATCGGCGAACGGCGGAAACCAGCGGATGACCCGGCAGCTGACCCAGTGGCACCGGTGGAAGAGCGACGGGCAGAAATGCCAAAGCAGGAAAAAAACTAAAGATACCCATGGAAAAAAAAAAAACTGAGTATCTTTGAAATTATCTGTAGTCGCTCGTCTCCTGCGCCTTCCACTTCAGTGTCTCTGTTCAGCCCTGGTCAGCCAGGCATGACTCTGGGACTTTTTCTGACGGACTGACCTCGTTCAGCAGGCGGTCAGAGAAAATCTAGGGGTTTTTAACTTTGGGCGGGTCTCTTTAAAGGTTTTATTCGTAGAGGACCAGGTCTGTGACGCAAGACTTTAACCCGCGTTGACTGGAGGACTTGTTAACAGGAAGTGTACAGAATGAAACCGCTGACAATCTCTGAGGAGGACAGAGACCTCACGCTGACCCCCATGGTTGACTCGCGGGCCTTCAAACCTGCACCACCGGTTTGGTTGGGTTCCGCTGGTTGCCAGCGTCAAACTCAGTCACGGCAGACAACTTCAAACGGCCACAAACGTTGACTCGCATTAAATCCTCCTAATGATCCGAGGAACACGAGTGTCTCCAGGGCGAACATGCTTGAGCGGCAGCTGACAATCGGCGAGGACGGATGCTGCAGCGCTAATCGTGACCAAACCTTTTCCACTGCGGCGGCGTGATGCCTCCAACAATGAACCTTTGTTTGTCTCCAGCGTTCAGCAGAAAATTAGACCTTTGTAGTTTCTACGCCTCCGTCTGGCACAGGCTTTTGGTTTCAGCCTCAACAGGTCGGTCCGGTTGGAGATAACCTGCCGATAAAACCTGGACGGGCTGACTCTGTCAGAACTGCTGCAGTGCAGCGACATTCAAGGGTTCAGGTCCCACCACAGCATCTGAGTGGGGTTCAGGTCCCACCACAGCATCTCAGTGGGGTTCAGGTCCCACCATGCATCTCAGTGGGGTTCAGGTCCCACCACAGCATCTCACTGGGGTTCATGTCCCACCACAGCATCTCAGTGGGGTTCAGGTCCCACCACAGCATCTCAGTGGGGTTCAGGTCCCACCACAGCATCTCAGTGGGGTTCAGGTCCCACCAGAGCATCTCAGTGGGGTTCAGGTCCCACCACAGCATCTCAGTGGGGTTCAGGTCCCAACACAGTGTCTCAGTGGGGTTCAGGTCCCACCACAGGTTCATCTGAATCACTGTGTGAACCTGGACCGTATGGACCTGGACCGTTTCACTGTATGAACCTGGACCGGTTTATGGTTAGAACCTCGGTAGTCAGTTTGCCCCTGTTGCCATGGCGACACATTGTTCACATGTGTCGCCATGGCTTCAATTACTTCTATTGAGAAATAAAAAAACCACAGTCGGTCTGATTTAGTCCAAATCTGCTGCATATAGATTTACTGGAGAAGATCTCTCTTCTATAAATCATATCTCACCACGTCATGACTTTATTGTTTTAGAAAAAATGCAGTTTTTCCAAATATAACTTCCAAACTTTTGGTCCAATCTAAACATCCTGGAGGAGATTTCTCTGGTATTTGTCATATTTTACTGTAATAGTTCCTCTTTTACTCACTAGGGGACATTTTTGGGATAAAAAAACAAAAACAGGTTCCTTCCCAACCGTCCGTCTGATCCCGTCCAAACCGGCTCGTGTGGATCGACACCAGAACCCTGTCTTGTTTTATCACCGAGCTCAGCGAAATAAGTGCCGTCCGTATTAATCTTCATTATTGAGGCGGAGCTATTTCCTGAAAAAGTTTCTGCTCTGTAACTTTCCAATCACACGTCCAAGAAACTCATGTGAAGAAAGAAACCTGTCTCGTTTGATTACTGTGTTCATCTTCATCATTGGATCCCAATGGGATCTGATCCCAGAGCAGACTGCTGACTGCATAGAAAGAGTTAGTCTGAGTCAACATGGACTTTTTGAGGTAAATAACGAGTAACATTTAAGCGGAGGAGGTCAATCAGGGGGCGTGGCTGGTACAACGCAGGGGATTAGGGGACATACCCTTCACTTAGGACTAGTTTGATAGTAAGGGTCTCACGTTTGTGAAATAAAAGAGAAAGTGAATCGGGCTGCAGTCCAAACGGTTTTACGGAGAGCTGTGGGAAAAGTTCTCGCCCCACCTGTAAGATGAGGTAGAGAGAGAGAGAGAGAGAGAGAGAGAGAGAGAGAGTTAGAGAGAGAGTTAGAGAGAGGGAGTTAGAGAGAGAGAGTTAGAGAGAGAGAGAGAGAGAGAGAGAGAGAGTTAGAGAGAGGGAGTTAGAGAGAGAGAGTTAGTTAGTTAGAGAGAGAGATAGTTAGAGAGAGAGATTTAGAGAGAGAGAGAGAGAGAGTTAGAGAGAGAGAGTTAGAGAGAGCGAGAGAGAGTTAGAGAGAGCGAGAGAGAGTTAGAGAGAGCGGGAGAGAGTTAGAGAGAGAGAGTTAGAGAGAGAGAGAGAGAGAGAGAGAGAGAGAGTTAGTAAGCGAGAGAGAGAGAGAGAGTTAGAGAGAGAGAGAGAGAGTTAGTTAGAGAGAGAGAGAGTTAGAGAGAGAGAGAGAGTTAGAGAGAGAGAGAGAGAGAGAGAGAGTGAGTTAGTTAGAGAGAGAGAGAGTTAGAGAGAGAGAGAGAGTTAGAGAGAGAGTGAGTTAGTTAGAGAGAGAGAGAGAGAGTTAGAGAGAGAGTGAGTTAGTTAGAGAGGGAGAGAGAGAGAGAGAGAGAGAGAGAGAGAGAGAGAGAGAGAGAGAGAGAGAGAGAGAGAGTTAGAGAGAGAGTGAGTTAGTTAGAGAGAGAGAGAGAGAGTTAGAGAGAGAGTGAGTTAGTTAGAGAGTGAGTTAGTTAGAGAGGGAGAGAGAGAGAGAGAGAGAGAGAGAGAGAGAGAGAGAGAGAGAGAGCGGCTCGTGGTGACAGAATGACAAAGAGCAGCTTTGCGTCGACTCTGTACGTTCTCACCCCTCCGGATGAACACGCGTCAGGCTCTGGGAGAACGCCGCCTCAGAGGAGGGTCTTCATTGCGATGCCGTTGCACAATCGCCGTGATAGCGCCGTGTGAGGGATGTGACTAGGGGTCGTGGGGTCGAGGGGTTATGGGTGAGGACAGCCAGACAAACATTGAGGAATATTGATCCGTTGGGGAGGAATGTGTTCTGGTTAATGATTTTATTGGAGTGGAGATTATTGTCAGGATTTTGAGTTTGATTGAAATACAAATAAAATAACTCAACATTTATTATTATTCTAGCTATATATATATAGAGAGAGAGACAGATATATATACATGTGTGTATGTTTAAATGTATTTTTATTTATATATTCATATATATATATGAAGAATTTTGTATTTATTTTGTTCATACATATTTATATTCTTATTTTTATTTTATTTATATATATATATATATATATATATATATATATATATATATATATATATATATATATATATATATTTTTTTTTTTTTTCTATTTGTATTTTATTAATACATACATTTTTTTAAATCATATATATATATAAATACATAAATAAATATAAATAAATATCTAAATGAATATATATATATATATAAAATGCATATTTATGTATATATATATATATATTTTTTTTTTAAATATATATTTAGATATACATATATACATATATACTTTTATAGATATTTAAATATATTTATATGTAAATAAATCCGTGTGTGTAAACCTTTTGTTTATTCAACAAAATTCTGATTAAACACCTTTTATAATGAGAAGTTTACGCGGCTGGAGGCGCCGAGCTAAACAAAACAGGCTCAATAAAAGTCCCTTTGTGAGCTCTTCCTGTTAAACCTGTAATCTTATCTTCATCAGGGCGGGTCTTTGTGATAACATGGTTACACCAGGATGAATTAATGACGACTTACGTGCCCTGATTGTTGAAACCTCTCTTCTTATTGTTCGGTTCTGCTCTCATTTGGTTAAATGTTTTTAAATATCTGGTATGTATTCGAAAACATTATATCGTTCTCTTCCAGACATTTTAATTAACTTCTATCGTTTGTTTTTATCGTAGTTTTTTATTATTATTATATATATTTTCTGTCACAGAACTGAATGGAATGAATGACATTAATATGATATTCATGTTATATGAATATAATATGACTATTATATATATGTTATATATTATAATATACTATATTATTGTATACTATTATAATATGACTAATATTATTAATATTTTAGCACTTTGAGATTTGATCCAAATGTAAACTGCATTATAAATTAAATGTATTATTATTATTATTATTATTATATTAGGATTCATTTCATTCATTGAAATTGAAAAAGTCTAAAACCTGTTCTTTAAATTCAATTATGGGATGTTGTCGGCAACTTTAAAAAAGAAAAAATGTAAAATAAGATGCAAAAAAACGCCTTTATTGTTTGTACGCATGACCTTTAATTCAAATGCATCACAAAAACGTTTAACTCAAGTAACATTAACTGATAAAACATCTCCTTCTTTACATTAAATACATATTTTTTTATCTGAAACATTCCTGCCACCCCTAAAATACTTTGATTAAAAGGTAACAGAAGAATGTTTCCAGTCATATTTCATATTTTTGAGCTTCACCTGTTGGAGCAGGAACTCTGGAGTGGTGAACACTGACTTCCTGTTTGACTGGGGTATAAATATGAGGTGACACAGGCCTGATTCTCTCTGAGGTTCTTCACGGTGGGAAAGATCGGAGAACACAGCAGTGAGGAGCAAAGAAAAGTTGTAGAGCTGAACAAATCTGGCAATGGAGACGAGAACGTCTCTCAACAGTTAAGAAATGTCAGTTTGAACAGTTAGATCAATAATGAAGAAGATTAAAGAGACTAGAGATGTTAGACATCATCCTGGAAGAGGACGTGTCTGAAAACTGACCCCACACACTGCGAGGAGGATGGTTAGACTGGTATAAGACTCGCCAAGGATCACATCTAGAGAGGTCAGAGGTCAGTTGAATCTTGGGGTCAGAAAGTCTCCCTAACCAACAGTCAGAGGTCAGATGAGACTAAAGTAGAGCAGGACAGGTGTGGCATAGGAAGAAATGAAGCCATCGTGAAAAGCGCCTCATACCCACTTTGAAGTCTGGTGGTGGATCTCTGATGCTGTGGGGTTGTTTTTCGTCCATGGACTCATCATCAAACTCCAGCAGATACTGGATGAAGACCTAAAAGCCTGTCAGGAACCTTAAAGTGGGCCGTGGTTGGACCTTCCAGCAGGACAATGATCTGAAGATCACCTCAACATCAACCCAAGAATGGTTCAGAGGTCACAGAATAGAAGTTCTGCCATGTCCATCCAGTCACCTGACCTGAACCCACAGAACATCTGTGGGATGTGCTGCAGAGGAGAGTCCACCAGCGTGGACCTCAGAACCTGAAGGAGTTGGAGAGGTTCTGTCTGGAGGAATGATCTCAGATCTTCTCCACGTGTCTTCAGACCTCATCACAACTACAGAGGAAGACTCAGGGCTGTTATTGTGGCAAAAAGGGGGCGGAGCAAAAATATCACATGCAGGTTTGAAAGTAATTATGGCGCAAATGTTTCAGACAGAAAACCCTTTTGTTCTGTTGTCATGTGATAGAGATAAAGAAGGATAAGAACAACGTACTTTGGCCGACCCGAGACGTGAAAACGCAGCAGAGGAAAGTCGGACGTCATCATCGATCATCGCGAGAGATCCTGAAAAAAAAAGAGCTAAAATCAGGTCTGTGCGAATGATGAATGGTGAACAGGCGGTACTTCTACAGCGCTTTTCGACCAAAGCGCTTTACAACACGAGTTAGCATTCACCCATTCATTCACACAAACATTCACCCATCCATTCACCCATTCATTCACACAAACAGCGATTCACCCAAACATTCACACAAACATTCATCCATTCATTCACACAAACATTCACCCATTCATTCACACAAACATTCACCCATTCATTCACACAAACAGCGATTCACCCATCCATTCACACAAACATTCACCCATTCATTCACACAAACATTCACCCATTCATTCACACAAACAGTGATTCACCCATCCATTCACCCATTCATTCACCCAAACATTCACACAAACATTCACATTCATTCACACAGGGATGTCAGAGGCGGCCATGCAGGGCGCCACATGCTCATCAGGAGCGAGGACCATCCACGCCATCATCCTTACACCACTGGAACAACCATTGAGAGGAACTCGGGGTTCAGAAACTTGCTCAAGGACACTTTGACACGTTGACCGGAGGTGCCGGGGATCCAACCCCCGACTGCTCTACCTCCTGAGTCCCCGTCGCTCCGTTCTCAGCATCGGACCCGTCCCTGTGAAGCACCAGTGGAGCACCTTGGCGTTCAGGTTCTTTGCCCAAGGACACGTCGACATGTAGGCCAAACAGGCTCGTTATCAAACCACCAACCTCCCGCTAATTGGACGAACGCCAAACTTCCTGATCTACAGCCGCCCTTCCTTCTTTCGCCGAGGTAACCGTGACATCGTTTGGGTTGGCGTGAAGTCCGTCTGCGGCGTTGCATGGCTGCGCAGTTGCAGGTGTTCAGGCGTCTTTTTTTTGGACTCCTCTGGGGCAAATACCCGGGTGATTAATCTTGGCATTTCGCCAATGCGGGCAGAACCAGAGTCTTACCAGAAGGACCGCATTTTTGATCTGGCCCGGATACGCCCCCTCTGGACTTACTGGAATAAAGTCTTCCCTTTGAAGAAGACGCCTCCAACACCCGGGTTCATCCGTGACCCAGAGCTGAAGAGGGTCAGAGTTGAACTCTTCTCACTTTCATGCTCTTCTTCTCTAACGCGGGCCGGAGACTTTATCAGACTTTGTCCTTCATGTTTACTGTCATGCAAACATCTCAGACAAATCTCCTGCGTTACACGTCGACCGTCCGCAGATTCTACCAGTCATTAATCTACAGCTGAGCAATAACAAGACGTCACCCTGCCAGCGCCGCCGCTCTCCTCCTATTATGTCAACATACCTGTCCGACAGGTAGGTCTGGCCACGGGCCAGGATGTTGCGGCACGTAGCTTACTGGAAGTCTCGTAATCTTTTCCAAAAATAAAAAAATAAATAAAAAAAAAAAACACAGAAGGGAGGGAGGAGATTTGGCGGCGGTGATCTCAGCGCGTTGTCATTAGATCAACACAAAAGAGTCATTCTGCCCTTCGCCGGCGTTACTGATTAAACTCGCCTCCGACACTTTCGCTTTGGTCCAAACACACCTCACCCCACGGCAACAAACACCAGCCTGTCCTCGCTATCTACTTCAAAATACCACATACGTACTCTGGTACGTTAAATATAGGCCATTTTTTACCAATATATATATATATATACATAACTATAACCACAATGTACTCTAATAATACTCCAGTATAACATGTACATGACAACGATAATAAATATACACTATTATATTAAGTATGTACTCTAATATAGCAATATACTCCACATCCATAAATATCTTTATACTCAACTATAAACGTATATTCTGATAAACCAAAAATACACGCCACCATGATATATTCTCCAATATATGAATATATATATATATATATATATATATATATATATATATATATATACATATATATATATATATATATATACGCTGACCTGTCTCTGCATGTCCAACGCAATACTTACATAAAAAGACTTAAATATATACTCTAATAAACAAATACTCTAATAACAAACAACAAAAAATATCTTGTTTGTTAAACTAACTATATACTCTAATATACTTAATATATACCATAATATACAAAATATATAGTCTTATATACAAACTATATACTTCAATATAGTAAATATGTACTGTAAAATACTAAATTTATACAGAAATATACTATGTATATACCCTAATATACTAAATATATACTATTATATACTTAACATGTACTCTAATGTACTAAATAATACTTTTAAATACTTTAAATATACTCTAATGTACTAAATATATACTGTTATATACTTAACATATACTCTAATGTAATAAATGTATACTCTTAAATACTTTAAATATAATCTAATGTACTAAATAATACTCTTATATACTTAACATATACTCTAATGTACTAAATATATACTCTTATATACTTAACATATACTCTAATGTACTAAATATATACTCTTATATACTTAACATGTACTCTAATGTACTAAATATATACTCTAATATACTTAACATATACTCTAATGTACTAAATGTATACTCTTAAATACTTTAAATATACTCTAATGTACTAAATAATACTCTTATATACTTAAGATATACTCTAATGTACTAAATATATACTCTTATATACTTAACATATACTCTAATGTACTAAATATATACTCTTATATACTTAACATGTACTCTAATGTACTAAATATATACTCTAATATACTTAACATATACTCTAATGTACTAAATGTATACTCTTAAATACTTTAAATATAATCTAATGTACTAAATATATACTCTTATATACTTAAGATATACTCTAATGTACTAAATATATACTCTTATATACTTAACATGTACTCTAATGTACTAAATATATACTCTTATATACTTAACATATACTCTAATGTACTAAATATATACTCTTATATACTTAACATGTACTCTAATGTACTAAATATATACTCTTATATACTTAACATATACTCTAATGTACTAAATATATACTCTTATATACTTAACATGTACTCTAATGTACTAAATATATACTCTTATATACTTAACATGTACTCTAATGTACTAAATAATACTTTTAAATACTTAACATGTACTCTAATGTACTAAATATATACTCTAATATACTTAACATATACTCTAATGTACTAAATGTATACTCTTAAATACTTTAAATATAATCTAATGTACTAAATATATACTCTTATATACTTAACATGTACTATAATGTACTAAATGTATACTCTTATATACTTAACATATACTCTAATGTACTAAATATATACTCTTATATACTTAACATGTACTCTAATGTACTAAATATATACTCTTATATACTTAACATGTACTCTAATGTACTAAATATATACTCTAATATACTTAACATGTACTCTAATGTACTAAATATATACTCTTATATACTTAACATATACTCTAATGTACTAAATTAATACTCTTAAATACTTTAAATATAATCTAATGTACTAAATATATACTCTTATATACTTAACATGTACTCTAATGTACTAAATATATACTCTTATATACTTAACATATACTCTAATGTACTAAATGTATACTCTTATATACTTAACATGTACTCTAATGTACTAAATATATACTCTTATATACTTAACACACATAGAGTAAGAGAAGGTTTCATCGACGGCTTGCTGCTCTACCTTCCTCTGGACTGGCGTTGTTGCATGGAGAGGGAAATTCCAGGACTAAAGCAGCCAATCAGGGAGAGGATGTGTTTGCTGCTGTCAGTCATCACTCAGCCTGTATAAACACCAACGCCTGGAAGTCTCACTCTGCCATAACCAGACAAATATTTTTCATGCCGCTCCACTCGCGCTATTTGAATCATTCTAAACTCAGATGACCTGGAGGTGAGATCCGAGCGTCATTATCTCCGCCTGAGTTGTTTACTTACGGCTGGAATTCTTCAGAAAGCAGAGATTTTTTCACATTCTGCAGATGATGAAAACAAACAGAAGCTTGTTATTTGCGTTATTCGTGTTTTGCACATCGACTCGTGATTTTTCACCTTAATTTAACGTTTTGCATCAGGTGTGATGTTCCTGCAGCTTAAGACGCCTGAGGTGGATCGGGGATGTACGTAGTTAATAAAATAAATAAAATAGTCAGTTTGGTCTGTGAGGTTTTCAAATAAGTCTGGACCAAGATGAGTGTTTTTTTTTGTTTTTTTCACTTTTTCTCTTCACTTTTTACTTCCATGTGTCCGCAGACTTTTTCTTCTTCTCTCAGTTCAATGATGCTGCGTTCATAGCAAACGTTAGAGGACAAGTCCAACACCAGGTCCTAGACAAATCCACAAAAAACAGGTCCAAGTCATGTCCAACATCCATCGCAAGACCAGTCCAACACCAGGTCCTAGACAAATCCACAAAAAATAAACAAAGTCTAAGACAAGTCTAACACCAGGTCCAAAACAAGTCCAACACCAAGGCCGAAACCAGTCCAACACCAGGTCCAATACAAGTCCAACACCAAGGCCGAGACCAGTCCAACACCAGGTCCAAAACAAGTCCAAAACAAACAGGTCCAAGTCATGTCCAACATCCATCCCAAGACCAGTCCAACACCAGGTCCAAAACAAGTTTAACAAACCAGGTACAAAACAGTCAAACACCAGGTCCTAGACAAATCCAAAAAAAATAAACAAAGTCTAAGACAAGTCTAACACCAATTCCAATACAAGTCCAAAAAGCAAGGTTCTGACAAGTCCAACATCGCGTCTAAGACATGTCAAACATCTGGTCCAGATTTAACTTCTTTATTGTATACAAAGAATGTTGTTGTCTCGGTTGCATTATGTTGCCTTGACACTGCAACCAAAGTCAACGCAGAGCCACGACCAGACAACTTATTTCACTTAGAACATTTGTCTCGACCATGAAAATGTTCAACTCCAGCCAGAACTTTTCCAGACCCTGTGACTTGACGGACTGACTTGAAAGCCAATCAGCGCCGAGATCGTCCAGACGTGAACAGGACACTTAGGAGGCGGAGGAGGAGCTTCTGGTAGCCGTTGGACTCTGATGTTTGGTCTTCAGAAGTCTCTAACCTTCAGTCCTTGTGCCGCCGGGAAATCATTGGTTCAAATTGGTGGTTACTTGGTTACTTCTGGTGTAGATTAAATCTTATCTGCAGACATGTTTACCAGTTTCTGAGGTGAGAAAGTGCTTGCAGAGGTTGTTGAATCATTAATGGACCGATGCCGGGGTTGGTTTCAGTCAAGTCACTTAGATCCATTTGTTTTCAGCGTGGACAAGAAAAGGCGAGTCACATGACCAGCCTGACCGGTGAGGTATTTATAACAGGGATTTATTTTTACGCCACAGTAAACATGGAGATAATTTGGTTGACTTTGTGCCTCCAGCCTGGTTAATCTTCTACTCTGTTAAGGCACCAGGCAGCGTGTCCAAAACATGATCCGAGACCAGGTCCAAGAGATGTCGAAAAAAAACAGGTCCAAGACAGGTCGAGGCGAAGACGAGATAAGTCCAGGACCAGTCCAGCAACTGGCTCTTATACAAGTCTAAAAACTGTGTCCAAGATAAATATCAGGTCTAAGACATGTCCAGTTCCAGGTTCTGTCAAGGTCCAAATACCAGGTTCAAGACATGTCCTCTGCAAGGTTCAAGACCGGTTTGACCACCAGCTCTTAGACAGGTCCAAAAACCGTGTCCGAGACAAGTCCAAATATCAGGTCCAACACATCCAGTTCCAGGTTCTGTACAGGTCCAAATACCAGGTTTAAGACATGTCCTCCACAAGGTTCAAGACCAGTCCCAGAACCAGCTCTTAGACAATTCCAGAAACCAGGTCCAAGACAAGTGCAAACTAAATCAAGAGAAGTCCAAACATCCAACACCAGGTACAAGACATGTCTAGAAAACAATTATAAGACAGGTGCAGAAACCAGGTCCAACACCAGTCCAAAAAACTAGTTACCAAACAAGTCCAACATCCGATCCAAGATAAGATTAAAAAACTATTACAAGACAAGGTCCAAGACCAGTCCAACAACCGACTCTAGGACGAGTCCAAACACCAGGTCCAAGGCAAGTGCAAGCTAAATCAAGAGAAGGTCCAACACAAGTCTTAAAGTTCACCACAAGGCCTAAAACGAGTCCAAAAACCATTCGTAAGACGAGTCCAAAAACCAGATCATTCTGAGGCACAGCGTTCGTACCGCACACAGGAAGTGATTTTCCGTCAAACATACTTTGTTTAAAACGTAGTTTTATTTCATGATACTCGTCATTTTTGAATTCTTTTTTCGTAATAGGGAGTTGTGTTTCGATTCTCCCGTAAACCATATCGCCTTAGCTCCGCCCCCCGATCACCATCAAGGTCGGCCCTGAGGTGGGGGTCAGTGGACGGCTTCCAGCTGAAATTGATCATATCTCATGAGGTCAGAGGTCACATGAATTGTTGACGGTAATGGAGGTAAAACCTAGCAATAAAGACTTCCAGTCAGGAGCCGGAGATAAGGAGGACCATAAAACTGAGGAGGGGCGATCCAGTATCAGGTCTTATCAGAACAGCCATGACAGGAAACGCAGGGATGGAGGCACGCAAGAAAGTTTCTCCACCTGCGGCACATGGTGGCCAAATGAACCACCTTCACTGTCAATCAAAAAAACTTCTTAAATTAAACATCTCTTCTGTATTTCAGCCTCCGTGTTTCCCTGATGCACCAAACCGGATTCACGCGGGTCATAGCATCAGAACTCCTGATCAGATGTGAAGGAAAGGTGGAGGTTCACCTGTGAGATGTTACGCCTCAGTCAGAGCTCTCACTCACAACCACAAACACAACGAGCAGGTTTGGTTGGTGTGTGCGTAAAACATCTCTGGTTTACTTCACGGCCTGTTTCACTGTGTGAACCTGGACTGTTTCACTGTGTGAACCTGGACTGTCTCACTGTGTGAACCCGGACTGTTTCACTGTGTGAACCTGGACTGTCTCACTGTGTGAACCTGGACTGTTTCACTGTGTGAACCTGGACTGTTTCACTGTATGAACCTGGACTGTTTCACTATGTGAACCTGGACTGTTTCACTGTGTGGACCTGGACTGTTTCACTGTGTGAACCTGGACTGTTTCACATGTGTGAACCTGGACTGTTTCACTGTATGAACCTGGACTGTTTCACTGTGTGAACCTGGACTCTTTCACTGTGTGAACCTGGACGGTTTCACATGTGAACCTGGACTGTTTCACTGTGTGAACCTGGACTGTTTCACTGTGTGAACCTGGACTGTTTCACTGTGTGGACCTGGACTGTTTCACTATGTGAACCTGGACTGTTTCACATGTGAACCTGGACTGTTTCACATGTGAACCTGGACTGTTTCACTGTGTGAACCTGGACTGTTTCACTGTATGAACCTGGACTGTTTCACTGTGTGGACCTGGACTGTTTCACATGTGAACCTGG
Organism: Lophius americanus; assembly: GCA_037951165.1. Lineage (NCBI taxonomy): Eukaryota > Metazoa > Chordata > Actinopteri > Lophiiformes > Lophiidae > Lophius > Lophius americanus. The sequence goes on from JBBDHG010000349.1 coordinate 83,183, forward strand.
ACTGTTTCACATGTGAACCTGGACTGTTTCACATGTGAACCTGGACTGTTTCACTGTGTGAACCTGGACTGTTTCACTGTGTGAACCTGGACTGTTCCACATGTGAACCTGGACTGTTTCCCTGTGTGAACCTGGACTGTTTCATTAGTCAGTGTGAAGCATTTACCACGTTTCCACGGTCACACCTTGGCATAGATAATAGTATTACGTGTTACATTTACTCATGTCTTCACTCACCATCTACCGTGTGACACGTGTTGAACAAATGTAACTGGCATGTTTAAGGTACTTTAATTTAAGGAATTTGAGCCCGATGGCGCTGACGTCACTTAAACATAAACATTCCCTCTCCGCTTTGTGGAAGGACCTGCGGCGTCTCTCTGATCCATCAATGCATCACCTAATTACTAAACCACTCAGTACTAAAACCACTTTGTGGTTTTAGTACTGCTAGCTAAGACGCTGAATAGCATCATAAAATATACTGCAAAACCACACAGCAAGTTTTATTTCAACTTACTGCTCTGCAGCTAGCTAGCTAGCTAACAGGACAATGGCTGGGTAAAAGTTAATAAAAAAACACAAAACAACTGTTAGCTATAGCTGGCTGTTTTCTTTTTTACTTCTTACTCCTTGGTTTTGCTAGCTAGCTTACATGATAATGATCAAAAAAATATATATAGCTAAAAAAACACGTGAAATATTGTAATTTTACTGAGAAATCTTGCTTTTCGCTAAGTTGGTTAATAAGAAGATCCGAATTACCCGGGAAAAAATAACATACAACAACAACTGCCGTTTTTATATGACTTAAAGCTGGCTAGCAAGCGCGCTTTCTATGTAGCTATGTACGAAAACAATCCTCCAAAGCTAGCCAACGAGGTAAGTATAAGATAATACAAGATAAGATACATTTTATTCTCCCTGAAGGGAACTTGCCGATGGACGTCGGCGCAGTCGTGAGAAAATTCATTATCGGATAGAAACTCTATCGAAGAAAATATCCAAACATAAAAGTTAAATAAATCACCAGTCATTGTATAAACTGAACCAGGATCACTTTTACCTTCATTGATCTCTGTGGTTGTACACTCCCTCACCTGTCGCTTCGGACCGCTCCAGAACTAGTCATGAGTTTGTTGAGATTGTAATAGAACCGCCTCTGGGAACCGGTTTGGTGTGTGACGGTTATTCAGGTCAGGTATTGAGTTTTTGAGTCCGGCAGGTACCTGGAGTTCTGCTGAACCAGGCTCCCGTTTTAGTTTCAAATGAACGACAAGTTCAGTCAAAGAGAACAAGGAGACGCTGTCGCTCCTGGAATTCTGGACCGACGTTTCAAAAACAAGGTTCTGGGCCGCATCTCCAGAACTGCAGGTCCAGTCGGGTGCTCCGGGTCTGCAGTGGTTAGAACCTACCAAAGTGGTCCGAGGAAGGACAGCCGGGGTCACGGGCGAGGCTGGTTGATTTTGGTGAACCCGTGTTGTCTGATAACACAGAAGACAAGCTGACTCACAAACTGGTTGAAAAAAAAAAGTTCATGCTGGTTCTGATACAAGGAAAAACACGCATTGACGTCAGAGTGATGTCAGAGTGATGTCAGAGTGATGTCACACAGCTGATTCGGCGGGATGAAGTGGGCCTGAACATTAACGGGCCGGTGGTTTTAATGTTATGGCTTGTCGTCGCCTGAAATTATACCTGATCCAGATCATGGATCCGGTTCATCTCAAGAACCGAGGTATTCTGATTAATATTATTGATGGGAATGTTATTAAGAAAACAAGAACAAAACTAATTAATGTTAAATTATTAGAATAAATCAAATCAAATCAAATCGAAAACAATTCTAGACCCTGATCCAGATTCACACTGACACCTAATCTCACATCTGAACTTCTCCTGGATCCGGATCCAGAGCAATGAAGAATCCTCATTCTTCCGTTGAGTTTATTATAGTGGATAAAAGAATCATTTATTTATTCTGATTGGAATAAAGATTTTTATAAAAATGCAATTTTTTGATTTTTTTTTTTAATAAAACAATTTTTTATATTCTGATCTGGATCAAAATAATTAATCCAATTCCATTCTATTCATAAATATAAAAAAATTAAAAATAAAAGAATATGTTCCTGTATAATAATTGATCTATAAATAATAGAAAATAATTATAGAACTAATTATTAAAATGAAATATAATCACAAAATATTCAGTCCAATTGTAATTATTAATAATAAATAAATAAACTCACTTAAAAGAAATAAAAACTAATGTAAAAGTCAATGAAATAAACATATTTGATACAACACTATAAAACTATAAAACACTTTATTTACTGTCGAATGATTCGGGAAAGAAAAGATACTGAAATCAAATATAAAAATGAAACAATATAGGCCATAAATCATTTATTATAATCCTAGGCAAAATAAAACGATCCATATTATTATGAACTTTTAAAAAAAAAATGCATAAAAAATCAGATCAAATGAAGCAATTGTTAATAATGTGTTAGTAAAATCATAATTATATTAAATCATATTGAGAAAACGACTCTATTTTAATCATTTTACATTTGAAAGGTATACGAGAAAAAGTAATTTCCTCGGGCGCCGTCTGAACGTAGCGAGCGAAAGGCGTCGATGACGGACGGGCTTGTATTCTGTTGAAACGTCAACTGCCTCATGACATGCTCACGCCGCGGCGCTGACCTCTTCCTCCGAAGCCACGGAACCAGTCTGTGAACACAATTGGAAAGATTCCCAGGAGACAAGGAGTGATTGAAGTTTCAGTTTACTGAAAGGGAACAATGGCGGGATCGGCCCGTAAGCTCGCCGCTCAGCTGACTGACGTCTCGGCGTTTCAGTGAGAGTGTCTGTTTGAACGTGTCAGAGACAGAATCAGAATCTGACCCCCCCCCCTGCCCCGACCCACTCACCTTTGGGCATAACGTGGACATGAACACCGCCTCTCCCTCCCGATCCGGTTCTTTCTGAGGATCCTCAGACCCCCCCCCCCCGTCTCTGAGGCAGCAAACAAACGCTGGTGTAAAGTTATTGTTGGCTATTGTTTATCTTGATGGCGTGCTTTCAATGGGGCCGGGTTTAGACTTTCTTCTCTCGGGTTCCAACTGGTCCGTGGTAAGATTAGGAGATGGCCAGTGTTTGGGAGGCGGATGCCGAGTCCTGAAACCTGACAGAAACCGGTCTCCTGACAGACCCAGGTGTGAAAACTGAAACTCCGGGCAGGTATCAGCAGACCGTGTTTGTATGACGGCCGAATGTCTCACTCCTGTAGGCCCGAAAACACAAACCCTAGGGACGCCAACATTTCCTCACTCTTGTCCCTCCCCCACCCCCCCACCCCCCCAAACACCTACAGATGTTTAGGGAAAATAATAATAGTAATAACAATACATTTAATTTATAATGCACTTTACATTTGGATCAAATCTCAAAGTGCTACAAAGTAAAAGCAGATAAAAGCATCAATAAAAAATTTAATAATAACTTTATAAAAACCTGACTAAAAAGCAGCAATGTTAATTTAAGTTATAGGTTCTGCTAAAAAGTAAAGTTTTATGTCCTTTTTTAAATGTGTCAGTCGTCTGTGGAGCCCTCAGATGGTCGGGGAGGGCATTCCACAGACGAGGGGCAGCAGAACAGAAGGCACGATCACCCGTGGTGCTGAGGTTAGTCCGGGGAAGGAGGAGGCACGGTATGAGTGGGTAGAATGGAGGGATCGTGTCGAGGTCAGTGGGTGAGTAGTTCTTTCAGGTAGGGGGGTGCGTTACCATGGATACACTGGTGAGTGAGGAGAGAGATCTTATAATCAATCCTGGTGGAGATGGGAAGCCAATGATGTGAAAATGCTCCCTAAAATAGACTGTTCTCCTTCACGAACCCCTACCAGATGAGTAGTTTTAACATCCTGGTCCGAGTTCTACCGCTCGGCACAGTTGTGTTGAAATCAGACCAGTAATTTTACTTTAAACCTGCAGAACAACAAACAAGCATCCAACCAACAACCAGCCAGATGGCCAACCAACCAATAAGTAACTAACCAAGGCAGCAAGGCAATAAACTAACGGGCAAACCAAACAAACAACCATACTACTATCCAGCCAGACAGCCAACCAACCAATAAGTAACTAACCAACCACCCAAACAACCGACTAGCCAAACAACAGACCAACCAACAAACCAACCAACCAACCGGCTAGCCAACAAACCAATTTACCAACTGGCCAGACAGACAGCTAATCCACTGACAAACCAACCAATCACCAAAAAGCCTACCACCCAACCAGGCAACGAACCAACCAGCTGGCCAACAAACCAACGAACCAGCTGGCCAGAAAGCCAGTCGACTGACAATCCAACCAACCGACCGACCAAACAGGTTGAGACTTTTAGATTCAGAGATGGGCAGTGTTTGGGAGGAAGAGGCTGATTCCTGAGAAACCTGACAGAAACTGGTCTCCTGACAGACTCAGGTGTGAGACCTTGGCCAGGTTCCAGCAGACGGTTGTTGTAGGACTGAGGGTTAATACTCCCACAGATCTCGTTAAAGCAGCTGCTTACTGGAAATATTTATAAAAACTTTTTTTAACTGGTCTGATTCACGTCCCACACCCCACAACAGGTTATTAGAAACCAGTTCAGCAGACTTCTCAGCAAGATGTGAGAAACAGTCCCAGGAAAATCTGTGGGACCTGAACCCCGTTTAGATGCTGTGGTTGGACCTGAACCCCCTTGAGTTGCTGTGGTGGGACCTGAACCCCCTTGAGTTGCTGTGGTGGGACCTGAACCCCCTTGAGTTGCTGTGGTGGGACCTGAACCACATTGAGATGCTGTGGTGGGACCTGAACCCGGTTGAGTTGCTGTGGTTGGACCTGAACCCCCTTGAGTTGCTGTGGTGGGACCTGAACCCCCTTGAGTTGCTGTGGTTGGACCTGAACCCCCTTGAGTTGCTGTGGTGGGACCTGAACCCCCTTGAGTTGCTGTGGTGGGACCTGAACCACATTGAGATGCTGTGGTGGGACCTGAACCCGGTTGAGTTGCTGTGATGGGACCTGAAACACATTGAGTTGCTTTGGTGGGACCTGAACCCCCTTGAGTTGCTGTGTTGGGACCTGAACCCCCTTGAGTTGCTTTGGTGGGACCTGAACCCCCTTGAGTTGCTGGGCCGGGACCTGAACCCCATTAAGATACTGTGGTGGGACCTGAACCACATCGCAATGCTGTGGTGGGACTTGAACTCCGGGACCTGGGAATGCTGGTCGATGCTGGACTCCATCCACCTGCTTAGTGTCTTTCCAGAACACAACTCATAAATCACTCAGTTATACATCAATATTAATATTCAGATACTGAAGTGGAGCCTTTAACTTTAACTTTAACTTTAACTTTAACTTTAACTTTAACTTTCACTTTCAGGGACTCCTTGAGACTCTTGTCTCCATGGTAACACAGAGACAAGAGTCTTGTGGTAACATTGAGGGTTAGGGTTGAGTTTTACTCACTAAGACTTCCAACCAAGTCCATTCAGCTAATTATTCTTTGTTCAGATAGTTTATCTCTTCTTTGTTTTGTGAACTAAACGACTGTTTTTAGATCGACCGGCTCGACCACTCAAAGAACCTCACGTCACTAGCAGGCCTTCTGTTTTTATGGCTGTCTGTCTGTCTGTCTGTCTGTCTGTCTGTCTGTCTGTCTGTCTGTCTGTCTGTCTGTCTGTCTGTCTGTCTGTTTGTCTGGCTGGCTGGTTGGTTGGTTGGTTAATTGATTGACTGGCTGGCTAGCTGGTTGGGTGGTCGATTGGTTGGCTAGCTGGAATGTTTCTTGATTAATTGGCTGGTTGGTTGATTGATTGGTTGGCTGGCTGGACTTCTAGTCGGCCGCTGTGCGGTTGGTTGGTTGTTTGGTTGGCTGGCTGTTTGGTTGATTGATTGGCTGGCTGACTGGCTGGCTGGTTGGTTGGTGGTTGGTGGTTGGGTGACCTGCTTGCTAGCAGGCTGGTTGGTTGAATGATCGGTTGGCTGTCTGACTGGTTGGTTATCGGCTTGCTGGCTGGCTGGTTGCTTGCTTGGTCTGCTGACTGGTTGGCCAGTTGGTTGTGTGGTTGGCTTGCTGGTTGTTTTAACGTGTTTCAGAACGATGTTTCATGTTTGTTAGTTTTTCTTGTGCTTAATAGTAAGTATGACCCACCATTGGTCGATATTTAGTCAATAGTTACGCACCACAATGTACGCGCCAGCCTCCAACTGGAAAACCTGAAAAACAACGTACCGGATTGTCTTTCTGCGTACTTACGAATACTCTACTCCGTCCATTCAAAGAGATACGCCGAAGTTTTACACACTGAACCTTTAAATGTTGTTTTAGTCGTACATTCTGCTACAGATTTGTTACATTTGTTATTTATGAACGTCGTCTTTAAACAGAAGTCCAAACATCCGAAACCGACCTGCTGACGACCAGATTCCGTTCCTCATAAAGATTCAATCCCAGAGTAATAAAGGCCCGTTTTTAACGGCGCAAACCGCGGCAGTAAAACGATTCAGCTGAATCAGAAACGTTAAACTACAATCAAGTCACTAACTTCTAACTGTGTGTCTGTTATAAAGCGTCATGACGGTTTATCAACAAATAAAATGCGGTGAGTTTTGGTGGTTGATTGATTCACGTGACAGAAGAAGAACTTTTAGATTGTAATAAAAAAAAAAGTTTTTTCATCGCCGCTAAAGGTTGTAGTATGTGCATAAAGCGCCCCCTGGTGGACATAGGTGACTTTTTTTTTAGTCCTGTCCCAGAACAAACTTGGCAGAATTACATGGACTTTGTGGTGTTTCTGGCAAAAGGTGATGCAGCAGTTTATTGAAAAGAAATTCATTGATTTTTTTGTTTTCATGGTGCTTCTGTAAAATAATGATGTTAGAGCCGTTTTATTTAAAAAAAAATAGAATTAAAAAAAATCAGGCAAAGAGAGAAATATTTGTGTTTTTTTTGTGTGTTTAATTACAGATTACTCACATTATAACGGGTACAATGTTCCCGTTATAATTAACTTAAATTAACCAAAGTGCGACAGGGATTATTAAAAAATACCTTTTTTTTTATTTTATCGACCTTCTATAAAGTGTTTGGATTGAAATTTGACCCCAAGAAAGTTTAATTCATTTAAATGAAGGTTTTTCTGCAATAGGATAAAATTGAATATTAGAAGATATAAATTTTCTAATTGTGAATAAATGACTGATAAACAAATGACGAGTAAATAAATGAATTAGGTTTATTGACAAGAAAAGAAATATTATTCAAATTATTATATGAGTGAATATGTATTAACTAATATGTATTAACTAATTGTCAATAAATGAATATTGATTATAATGGCAAATCGATAAATAGAATAGTAAATACATAAATATGAAATAATTAAAAAGTATGAATAGTAAATAATTTACTAACACTTGAAGAACACTTGAGTGAATCGGTAAATAAATTGGGTTTATTAATTAGAATAAATTTGAAAATTCGTAAACATCGATTACAAATTGCGGGGAGAGAATATGTAAATAAATGAATAGTAATAATAACAGTCAATTGAAAAATATTAAATAAGTGAATAAATTAAGATTTTACTTTTGTAAGTTATTAACAATTAGTAAATTATGAAGTAATTGTTAATTAGTTAATACTTTACTAATTTACTAATTGTAAAATATTTACTATTCATAAATTGGTAAATAATTGAGGTTTATTGACTAAAATCTATTAATATATTTAATACAATAAATGAATTAATAAACTATAATAAATACATTTATTGACTTTTTATTTACATTTCTTCTTCATATTGAATAAATTTGTATATTTACTAGAATTAATTAAACTAGAAAATGTTTTTTCACCAGAACAAATTAGTTTTTTCACTAAATAAATTAGTTTATTCACTATAATAAATTATTTAATTATTGTATGAAAAGTTGGCTTAAAGACAGAATTGGGGAATAAATTAAACTTTAATTTTTTTTATTTTTAAAACAGTCAAATTGGAGCCAAGAGGACAAAAGTCACATGATCGACATGAATCCTATATGAGGGTCGATCTTTCTGTCGCCATTTGTGAATAAAAATGTCAACATCACGCAGAAATTAATGAAAAAAAAAAAAGAAAGTCAATTTCCAATAATCAGTCTAACTTATTCCAGTAAGTCAGACTGATTTGAACTCGATCCAATTCTAAAATCCGGTCCCTGCAAGTCTTATACCAGTCACTATGGTAACCAAACCTCCCTCACCTTGTCTAGTTTTAACTTGCGCCGATCTGCCATAACATTATAACCACTCCCAGGTGAAGGAATAACGTTGATTAGCCGGTAACCGTGGTTACCTGTCGGTGGGTGGGACAGGTGAATCATTATTTCCTGAGGTTGATGTTGGATGCAGGAAAAAAGTGTAAGGACCTGCGTGACTTTGACAAAAAAAAAAAAGATTGTGGTTTCTAGAAGAGTTGGACAGAACATCTCCAGAACCACATGTCGTGTTGGTTCTGCCTGGTCTGCTGAGGTTAAACTGAAAAATTAGCCTGCCGAAGATGATGAAGATGTTGAAGAAGATCTGCTCTGGGTGCGGTGAACGGAAGAACCGGAACAGAAAATTAAAATCAATTTATTACTGAAAATCAAATCAAAAATATAAAAGTAACACTTTAGTTTTTTTCTGCTCCCATTAGAAGAGGAGGATGTTTTTTTATGTGATTCTTTTCGATGATCCGCCTGACAGGATGTGTGGTCAGACGGTGGGTCGTCAGCTGGGCGAAGGGGTTCAGGTTGTGCAGATGACCCGGACTGGATCACATGACCCGGACTGGATCCCTGGGAGCGACACAGAAACACAGTTCAAGTACAAACAGGTCGCCTCACCAAATATAAACACTTTCAAAGTTCATGAAATCAAACTGAAAATTATCTGAAATGTGTTCCAGAAGCAGAACCAGAACAGCAGAACTATGTTACCGTGGAATTTTGTTGAAAAGTTTTGTGGAAAATTGATGAATTCTTATGGATCTTCAACGACTCAATGTTTCCCAGCCTGTCTAATCTGGCCCCCTGGTGGCCAATATAGGCACTGCAGGTAATTTATTCTTATTTCATTCATTTTATAGACTTCTAAACCAACCAAGGGGATAGAAATATTATAATTCATGTTTATGTGTCCCTCTCTATCAGCAGAGTTTCACAGAATCATTTCTGATGAAAAGTTTTTATTCACAGTCAGAAAACTATATTTTCTTCAGGTTACATCTTAAAGTCATTCTGTTTTTAATGAACAAAATTATCTTTGAATGAACCTTGTGAAACGGCTGGGATGATTTAGCCGTTTCTTCCTTTTGCTTATATAAAACCGTAAAAGTAGTAGTAGTGTTGGCTCCTTCTTGTGTCGGTTGCCTCAGCCAGGAGCGATTGCTCCTCAGGAAACAGTCAGTTGCCTTTCAAATTAAATGTAAGCAACTTAATATTTTCTGGTGTTTTAACGCAACAGCACATGTTTAACAGCTGGATGACGTGAACGCACCTCGCCAGTTAATTAAAATGCGCCTTCAATTTACTAATATGTTTATTATTATTTAGCATACGTATTTTTATCTCATATTTCCTCACGGGCTCCGTAGCATCTCTTCTAAGGATTAGCCTATAGACAGAACCGGTGAGGACCGGTTGAAAGTGCGTTCACTGCTCTGACTTCCTGGAGGGACTGGTCAACACGTCGGTACGAGTTAAAGTTTATGACCAAACTAAAGCGCAGAAACTGAGCTTTTTTTAAATTTGATATATTTGTGCAGTAGGTGTTAGACTTTAATCACCAACATGGCGACGTGGGGCAGCCGGGCAATTTGGCTGCCATCTTGGGCGGCAACAAGTTAACCTGCTCGAAGCGACAAACGCAACCGCGTAACTCACGGGGATCAGTCTAGGATGTCGGCCAGCTTCTCCTGGTAGAACTCGTAGTTGTCCTTACAGTCCTCCCACAGGTTCAGAGGTTGGTCTTCGTTCTCCACAAACGCCTCCCATGTGTAGGAGAAGTCCAGTGGCTTCATGACCCTCAGCTTACAGCCGGCGGCGTGCAGCGCCCTCAGACCCGCCTGGATCTCTGCCTCCTCCCACTCAAACAGCCGAGCGGCGAAGATGCTCAGCTTGAGGTTTTTCCTGGCCTTCAACACTTCGGCTATCTTGGCCGCACAGGCGCAGCAGGGGCTGGACGACACGTACCTGAGAGGAAGGACAGAGAGGAGACATTTCATCATCTGGTCCCACCAGCCCACCGGGTCGCTGTGGTCCCTCCTCAGTTTTCACGCCGTCGCCGTACTTTGTGTCGAGCATCGAGCCACTTTCCCGCCGGCCTCTCTGCCTCGTTGCCTTGGAAACCTCGCATTGGACTTCCTTTTGCCTGCCTTGATTATGAGAATTAAATCCTGGAACAGAACCAGATTTGAAGGATTTCAGATGAAGGACAAAACGCAACAAGAAAATCCAGAACAGTTGCCGGATTTAATCATCAGAACTGGAGGCCAGAGCAAAACACCCAAAAAGGCATCGAACGCTAACAAGTCCAACGGAGGGCAGGTAGCCAGAGGGGCGAAGAACGAAGCAAAGATTCCAGTGCTGCGGAACATCTTGATTCCAAACAAAGTGAAAGAGACGCTGGGAGTCGTAGCTTGGCGATGCCAATAGCGTAACACAAATTCACGTGATTCTGCCTCGATCTTCCTTGATGCCGTGAAGCTAAAGCCTTTTATCTGTTGGACATCTGCTGGAAGTGGATGAAGTGGGGAAGTTTACTCCTACAGGTAATGCTGGGAACGACTCCCGAAAGAGATGGACGTACGTTCGTACGGCTCTTGTTACTGGCCAGAGTGTCAAACCAGCAAACTGAGGAAGGAGCGCCGACATTCATCATCTGAACCCACTTAAACCCTTTGACGCATCGACCATGACATTATTTTCTACGTCCCCAGAAACGTTTCTTTGACAGGTTTTCAGTTATCAGAGCCACAGGATCCCGTTGCAGGTTCACCAGCTGTCTATCTTTGGACCACTTTGGAAGGTTCTACCAAAGTTTAGGTTCTCTTATGTTTCGGCTTCTCTGGATTTCTTCTTCTTCTATCGTCTGTCTTTAGACCTGCAGCTCCGTTAAGGCGAGCCAGGCCAACGTGTCATCGTCCAGCTCAATCAGACCTCCTTCGCCGTTCGGTGGCTGGTATTTGGGGAAACTGGTGATTGTGGGCTGAACTGTCTGCATTGGGTCCCCACATTCGCAGGAAGCACTATCCGCGAGACCCCACCTCTGTATCGCTACGTAGCGTTACGTAGCGTTATTACGTAGCGTTATTACGTAGCGTTATTACGTAGCGTCCAACGCCGTTCCTCAAGCGATTTAAGGATTTCCACTCCTTTCGGGCCTCTCTGGACCGATGTTGGTTTATTCCATTCAGGGGGGGGGATCCTTTGTTTTTAATAAAACCAGTAAGTAACCAGTAAGACAATGGGAACCAACAGAAAGAGTGAAAATGCGACATATCACGTGACAGTTTAAAGGGTTAAGTACCAGGTAACTGTGTATTTGAGGGCGGGGTCGTTGTGCGGTAGACACTGCAGGAAGAAGGCCTCCTCGGCGTGACAGGCGGCGTGCTCGTCCTCCAGGTATCCCCTCAGCATCCCGTCGGCCTCGTTCCCTTTATCCACCAGGAAACACAGGAAGGTCTTGTTCCGTCCTGAGGAATACTCCACGTTCTTGAACTGGAACTTAAAGACGAAGGGGTCGATCCGGTTCCTGAGAGAAACGCGGAGAAAAGAGTTGTTAGTTTTCTCTGGCAGAATGGCGGCGTAGAGGCACTAAAGGCGGAGGAGTTGGTCCACTCCTTACTTTAGGATCCGTGTCGTGTTGTTGCCATGAATTTGTTTTTCGATCACCTTTCCGTTTCACTCTATTTTAAGTGTGTTTAACCTCCTGACCTCATTCTCCGGCTGTCAGACGGGTGAGCGAGTATCGCCCCCAAAGCGCTAATCCGAAAATAGAAGGTATGAAAGCTACACTAAAGGTTCCGTCTGAATATTTGGAAGATAATATTTAGAATTATATTTCATTAGTTATAACAAGTCCTTCATGTCGCCAGAGGAGGAAGGCCCTCCTCCCACTGAGGATGACACCTTTGTACACATGCAAACTAGAACAGAAGAACGTTTTAAGCTGTTAGTTTGAAGTGGAGAAAGAAAGATGAAATTACTTCACCACTAAAAACCAATGAAAATCTGATGAATACGTTTCTCCGGCGTTTCAGCTTCTCCAGAGTTGCGCTTTGTTTGAAATCTCAGCTTTTCTAAAGTTTTGGCTTCTCTGGAGTTTTGGTTTGTCTAAAGTTACGGCTTCTCTAAAGTTTTGGGTTCTCCGGGGTTTTCCAGCAAATTCGGCTTCTCTAGAGTTTCTCTTGAGTTTCTGCATCTCCGGAGTTTTGGCTTGTTTAAAGTCTCGACTTCTAGAAAGTTTTGGCTTCTCTGGAGTCTTTTAGGAAATTTAGCTTCTCCAGAGTTTTCTCTGGCGTTTCAGCTTCTCCAGAACCCTTGCTTCCTTGAAAGTTTTGGCTGCTCTGAGGTTCTTTAGCAAATTCAGCTTCCCTGGAGTTTTTTCTGGAGTTTTTTTGGAGATTCTCTAGAGTTTTGGCTCGTCTGAAGTTATGGAGTTATGGCGTGTCTAAAGTTTTGGGTTCTCTGGAGTTTTTCAACAAATTCGACTTCTCTTGAGTTTCTATTGAGTTCAGGCATCTCCGGAGTTTCGGCTCGTCTAAAGTCTCGACTTCTCTGAAGTAATGGCTTCTCTAAAGCTCCAGCTTCTCTCGAGTTTAGGTTTCTACGGAGTTTCGGCTTGCCTAAAGTCTCAACTTCTATAAGGTTTCGGCTCCTCTGGAATTTTTCAAGAAATTAGGTTTCTCTGGAGTTTCTCTGGAGTTTCAGCTTCTCCGGAGTTTCGGCTTATCTAAAGTCTTGACTTCTCTAAAGTTTTGTTTTGGCTTCTTGGTTTTTCATGCAATTCGGCTTCTCTGCAGTTTCTTTGAAGTTGTGGCTTCTCTAAAGTTATGGCTTTTCTGCAGTTTCTCAGGAAATTCAGCTTCTTCGTAGTTCCTCTGGAGTTTGAGCTTCTCCAGAGTTTCAGCTTGTCTAAAATCTCGACTTTTCTGAAGTAATGGCTTCTCTAAGCTTCAGCTACTCTGGAGTCTAGGTTTCACGAGAGTTTCAGCTTGCCTTAAGTCTCAACTTCTATAAGGTTTCGGCTCCTCTGGAATTTTTCATGAAATTAGATTTCTCTGGAGTTTCGCTGGAGTTTCAGCTTCTCGAAAGTTTCAGCTTATCTAAAGTCTTGACTTTTCTAAAGCTTCAACTTGAAGTCTTGGGTTCTCTTTAGTTTTCTTTCAGTTTTAGTTTGGTGTTGAACGGTGATTTATTCAAGCCGGACATGAGGTGTCGTGAAGTTGTCCCAAACATTTGCACCTGTGCGAAACGACGACAGCTGGGGTCATTAGCCGGGGGCTACGATCAGAGACGTGGAACTGGAAGGCCTCAAGAGAATGAGGAGGGAGATGAAGAGTTCCCGAGTATTTGAGAGAGACGGATTTGGTAGATTTGGAAAATAAAGCAAATAGTTGATTCTGATGATAATAATCTCTACTTTGGGTATTTGCTGGGGTTTGCGGAGTGTTTTTTCTCTGACTGGTTTTTCTTTGAGTTATTTTTGAGATGCTAATTTTGGTGATTCTGAAGGTCACAAGTTATACAAACTATTTAAAGACTGTTGATTATCTGCTAAATGTCAGAAACAGGTTGAACTCGGGGGAAACTTTTTAGAGCTACGTCTGCTATGAAGTACTTTTCAGCGTAAAGTAGTTAGATTACATAAACAAAGTCGCAACACAGACTTAATTAACGCAGCAGGCATTCTACTTGTTTCTGATAATACATAGATGTTTACTTAAGCTTTTTAATCCGGGCCTTTTAGTTGTAGTGGAGTATTTCCACAATATGGTTTTAAAACTTAAACTCGAGAAAAAGGATGACTTAAGGGTAACCATGGTAACCAGATAATCAATGTCGTTCTACCTTCACCTATCAGTGGTTATAATGTTATGGATGATATCTAATTTAATTGTACATATCACTGAAGGGTCTATTTATCCTCAACTTCCTGTCATCTTAGCCGCCACACAGTCACATGACCTTACAGTCAGTGACATCACTCTTTGTTGTTCGTCTGTCATGATGATGTCGCGGAACCAGAGACGACTGGATTGGACATATTCCCTCTGGACCCGGTCGGGCTCTGGCCGCTAGAACAGAATTCAGGGGTGGCCCCTCTTTAAGCCCTTCGCCGTGACCAACGGTCCAAACCCGGCATCTTTTATTAGAACCTACCCGGTGATGATTTCAAATGGAGGCAGTTCCATTGGTTCTACCTGGAGTTCTCCACTCTGACCATTGGTTTCCGCCGCCGCCGCCACGGTTCCTTCACCCGCCCCATCATCCTTCACTTCCTGTACATCCTTGGCCGCTTCAGCCGACTCCGTCCTCTCCTTCCTCCTTGAGAGGGAACGACTCTTGTCGGCCATGGTGGAGGAATGACTGTTTGAAAACAGGACAAGAGGGGGATACAGACTGGAGGTCAGACCTGAGACCAGCGGGGGGAGTGAGGGGGAGGAGTGGATGGGGAGGGAGGGAGGGAGGAAGAAAGTAGTGCAAGCTGGGCGAGAGAGAGAGAGAGAGAGAGAGAGAGAGAGAGAGAGAGGCATACAAAACAAATACAGTCAGGGAATCTTAATGAAATGAAACAAAAAATCTTGAGTACTGGTGAACTCTGAAGAGGGAGGGGGTCAAAGTTTAATCAGGCAGTAATGATCCGAACGGGGGGCTTCTGAATGCTTCAAGATCTAAAAGTTCTGATCCGGTATTGTCAATAGCGTCTTCAGTCTAAAAATATTACTATTAGCACGACCCTTTAAAGGTTCCAGGGTGCGAGACGCAAGCAGACAGCTGCAGCCCAGATGAAGCGGCGCTATTTAAAGGAACCTCGGGGTGGGGGTGGGTCCGTGGGTCCGTGGGTCCCAGAGCGGACAGAGGGGTTGAGGTTGTGAGTTCACAGTATGACACAGGAGACGGAGGCGGCGAGCGGCGAGCGGCCTCGGCGGGGCGGTGTGGAGTCGGACTGAAGGCTGACTCATGGTTATGTGATACCGGGCCTGAGGCAGCTGGACCGGAGCGGGTCACATTTCTCACATGGATTACCCGAGATCAACGCCTCTGAAACGGGGCACCTCTGCCTCTGCTGCCCCCTACAGGTAGTTGTTGTTACTACAGGATAATAATAATCATCGCCGCCGCTGCTGCATAGTCTGTGTGTATAATATATATATTTAATATATATGTCTATATAACTCAAAAACTACATCATGGATCATTTTCAAATTCAGACTTTAGTGTGAGGAAGAACTGGACTGATTCTGGGGAAAGCTAAAGCTTTCTCCAAAAGTTTTCTGGCCATGATTTCTCAACCTTTGGTCTGATTTTGTCCAAATTGTGTTGTCTTGAATCAAATCGAGGAGATTTTTCTTTTATATATCATAATTTACTCTAGTAGTTCATCGTTTACTCAGTAGGAGGAGCTTCTTTTTCATGAAAAAAAACACTTTTCTGTACATAACTCAAAAACCGTGTCATGGATCATTTTCACAGTTTATAGCAGCATAGACCTTAGAACAAGGAAGAACTGGATTGATTTTAGTAAAGATCTGTCGTACATTTCTGACACTAGGGGGAGCTTTATCTCAAAGAGTTTTGGGGCTATAAATTGTCAAGCATCTTATCCAATAATGTCTCATTTATGCGCAAATGAATCGATTGGAGAGATCTGTCATGTTTACTTTGTGTTTTAATTTTCATATTTGACTCACTAGGGGCAGTTTTTTACAGAAAAACACTGTTTTACAGACTAACCATTAGTTCGATTTAGTCCAAAAGGTCATATTTTACTCACCAGTTCAATTTTTTTTGTCATTTTTAAAAAAAACACTTTCCCAGATATACCTTAAAAACTATTTCTTGGATAATTTTCAAACATTATACCCCCATTAATTAATTTAATTTGAGGTTTAGTGAAGATCTCAGGACAGATTGAGGGATTCTACTATTCTCCACTAGAGGTCCTCAGACTTTAGCTCCTCTCATCCTGTCAGTCTTCCTCACATTCAACAAGGACTTTGATTTTGACTCCCATACTGTATTAATTTTACTGTTAAAAGTATAAAATAATCCCTTAAAAATGGATATTTTGTGTTTATTCAGGTTTTTTTATGTTGCACACAGGGAGATAAGTATTTTATTTATCATCCTTCATCCCTTAGTCGTCGATCCATGACCTGCTCTCACGTCGGCATGTGGGTCGGCTCAGTTCTTCTGACTTCCGCTCTCCTGAATCCTCGGCCCAGAGTCATGTGACCAACTTATGACATCTGAAGACTCATTATCAGAATTCAGGGCTTCAGACTAAAATCTATTTTGGTTACTTATTGATTCATCTTTACTTTAGTAATCTTTACTTTAGTAGACTTTTTTTCATCATTTTATGTTTGATAGTGTGTTTTTTTTTGTTAACTAAGTATAATTGTTTAGTTTTCAATTCCTGTTTTGTGCGTTTCCCGTGTTTTTTCCTCGTGTGCGGCTCCAAACTTTATACATAAATAAAGTTTGATTGATTGGTTTGGATGTCCCTTTGACATGTAGCTCCTCCCCTAAACATGGCTGCAGACCAAGCCCCTCCCCCCTTCAGGGAAAAAATTATCCTCAAATGGAAGTGGCGTCTTCTGGCGAAATGATGCCTTCTGTCTCTCTGGAGGAACGGTTCTGGACCGGTTAAAGGCGGACTTGGCCTTTAGATCCTCCAGATCTCAGTCCAATCCAGCATCTGTTGGGATCCATGGAGGCCCCACCTCACAACTTCTAGGATGTGGGCGTCGTCTGTGGAGGATTCTGGTTTCAACTACTTCCTGTGGTGCCGACCCCCGTCATGTGTTAACGGTTAACTCAGTGATGCATGATGTGTTTATTGTGTCCAAAGGTTGACGGCTTATTTACTGTTATATTGTTCCTTATCAAGACACACCCCCTTTTATAAGTCCTGATCCTCTATAATGATTAATCGCCTAGCTTTAAATCTGAAGCCTCGCCTCGTTTCCTCTCAAAACATGCCTTTGTCAGCCACAGCCGATGGAGTGGTGGTGGTCACCTACGTGCGATCGCTGCAACAGAGAGACCCAGGCCAGGTCTATGTGGGCACCCAGAAGTTCCTCTTGGGTCAACCTCAGGCTCTCGGGGTAAGACGGTCCGCCTGTGGGGCGTGGAGACGGAATCTGAGAGTAGGACATATCATTTGAATCGACGGACCCGTGTCTGAAGTTTGATTTTTCACTTCATGACCAACTTTGACCTCTCGTATAAAACTTCACGCCGAATCGTTCGGTTGGTTCAAATAATTTTTCCGCTTTCAATGTTTGACCCTTAAAACCTCCTTGCATTCAGAACGTACGCCAGAAATGCTAATAATCATTAGCCTGCTGTCACAATGACTCGGCCCCGGATACCGGGAAGAAAACGGGTGGATGGAAATTTCCCAGATTATCATCGGCGCTCTTGTCAGAACAACTTTCCTTCCGTCTTATTTTAATCCTACTTCTTAAAACTTAATATTAACGTCATGTTAAGGCGTCTGTCTCTTGTTTGTTGTCGGTCAGACGGTTCAGATCCTGATCGGCGTGTTGCAGCTGGTGTTCGGGATATCCATCGCCGTCTGGGATCCTACAATGACCAGCTACAGCGGCATCTTCGTCTGGGGAGCTCTAATCGTGAGTCCATGTTTGAATTCATTTAATGTTCTGCTCATCGGTTATTTTAAGTGAAGCTTCGCCGGAAATAAAGACCCGAAATAAACTTAAGATAGCTCCACGGCCGTCGGGTGTCTCTGCATCACATGTGTGTCTGTGGACAGGTAAGACGAAGAATCATTTATTTTCTGTGTTCGTAACATTGTAGCTGTCACTACGTGTGAGTAACCTATTTCTCTGTGTGAATAGTCTGTGACTCTGTGTCAGTAATCTGTAACCTTGTGTGAGAAATCTGTTACTATGTGTTAGTAATCTGTTACTATGTGTGTGTAGTCTGTTACTATGTGTGAGTAATTTGTTTCTAAGTGTGAGTAATCTATGACTATGTGTGAGTTGTCTGTTACTATGTGTGAGTAGTCTGTTCCTTTATTAGAGTAGTCTATTACTATGTGTGAATAGTCTGTGACTCTGTGTCAGTAATCTGTAACTATGTGTGAGTAGTCTGTTACTTTGTGTGAGTAATCTGTTTCTATGTGTGAGTAATCTATGACTATGTGTGAGTTGTCTGTTACTATGTGTGAGTAGTCTGTTCCTTTATTAGAGTAGTCTATTACTATGTGTGAGCAATCTTTTACTATTTGTGAGTAGTCTGTTACTTTTTTGTGAATAATCTGTTACAATTGTGGGAAATCGGTTACTATGTGTGAGTAATCTGTTACTATGTGTGAGTAGTCTGTTTCTATGTGTGAGTAATCTATGACTATGTGTGAGTTGTCTGTTACTGTGTGCGAGTAATCTGTTACTATGTGTGAGTAGTCTGTTTCTATGTGTGAGTAGTCTATTACTATGTGTGAGTTATCTGTTACTATGTGTGAGTAGTCTATTACTATGTGTGAGTTATTCTTCGTACTAATTTTATTCCTGTTCTCTTGCAGTACCAGATCACCGGATCTCTCACAGTGGCTGCTGGGAAATATCTCAACAGCTGTTTGGTGAGGAGCCTTAAAAACTTCAGGTGTTTGTTGTAATGGAGTACAATTAAGGTTAAAAAAAAAAAAATGGACAGGACACAAAACGGCTCCAACCTACTTTAAAAAAAAAACAGTTTTTATAATTTACGGTAAAATACAGGCAGTTTGGTTTGCCAAAATTTTGCAATGGAAAGATGCGGTCACCCTTTAAAAAAGGTGATTTTAAATTATCATCAAACACAGATAATGTCAACCTTTTAACAGTAGTGTAGCTAATTAAATAAAATTACATTTGAGCATAGCATTTAGCATCGTATTTCTGTAGACATTATGGCATGTTCTTGTTAAATTTTTAAAATTGGTTATTAAAGTATTCAAATGGACTGAATTTTACCAAAAATAAAATTCAGCGTTTTCCACCTATTAGGACCATAAATAATAAAGTTATTCACTCTTTCTTTATTTAAGTTTGTTCATCGAATCTACCGCAGTGATATATTGTTTTGAATTGTACCGTTGGCTTTTTTTTTACAGTAATTTTTACAGACTATTTTTTACAGTGTAGGACATCAGAGACTTGATACAACCTGAAAAGGAGTCGGACGCCGACTGATTTTATTTTGGACCTTCACAACTTTTTTATCTGAACAAGGGTCATAACTGTCTCCGTCTCCTCCTCGGCCAATCAAAGAGCTCCTTTCATCTGCGGGTTGTCGGGGTTGGTGGGTTCAGGTTTCATCTCCTGGTCTCTCTCCTAGGTGAAAGGCGCTCTGGGCATGAGTGTCGTCTCCGCCATCGTCTCCATTCCTGCAATCATCCTTCACTTGTTGGACTCGGTGTTGCTGATACCGTCACATTCCGGGAATGAACCTAGCTACGACTTCTATTCGGTTTGTTCCCGGCATCATCTGCAAAAACCAGAACACAACACCACCAGCAGATCGGTGTCCACTCACAGCGTCAACAACAGTCTGTATCTCCTGCTGTTGATTGGTGAGGTCCTCCAAACGTCTCTGGAGCTCCTCCCAAACACCTGCAGAAGATGCAGAGCTGTGCGGCCTCATCTGACGCCATGTTTCCTGGTTACTGGTTAGCTTCCAATTTGCTGGCTAAACCCGTACTTAGCAGGTTAACTCCGTAAACAGCAGTTTAGTTCCGTACTTAACTGGTTATTTAGTTACATAGCCAGATATCCTCGTACTTAGCTGGGTACCTTCTTACTACGCCGGTTAGCTCCATACTTAGCCAGTTAGCGCCATACTTACTCGGTTAGCTCTGTACATAGTTCCATGCATAGCAAGTTAGCTCTGTGTTTACCTGGGTAACTTCTCACTTAGCCAGTTAACTCCATACTTAGCCAATTTGCGCCATACTTACTCGGTTAGCGCTGTACATAGTTCCATAATTAGCGAGTTAGCGCCATACTTACTCGGTTAGCTCTGTGCATAGTTCCACAAGTAGCCAGTTAGCTCCGTGCTTACCTGGGTACCTTCTCACTTAGCCGGTTAGCTCCATACTTAGCCATTTAGCGTCATACTTACTCGGTTAGCGCTGTACATAGTTCCATACTTAGCCAGTTAGCACCATAATTACTCGGCTAGCTCTGTACATAGCTCCATACGTAGCCAGCTAGCTCTTTGCTTACCTGGGTACTTTTTCACTTAGCCGGTTAGCTCCATCTACCCGCCCTGCGATGACTCTGTGTATAATTACTCGGTGTGAACGCTGCTTTATAATGTCTGCTATAAAAAGAACCTTGTCTTCTTGTTACTGACAACAACTTCCTGTGTTTGTTGTTCCAGAATCGCGTGACGGGATTTTCAATTATCCTGTTTTTGTTCCATTTTTTAATGCTCGCCATTTCCATTACCGTTGCGGCGTTCGCCTGCAAAGCCACGTGCAAATGTGACGAAGAGCAGGTGAGTCGACGGAAAGACGGACCGGATCCTTGACGATACCGTGTTGTGTATTTTAGTTGTGATTAAAGAAAATACTTGAAGTACATTGAAACATCGAAAACCATTCGATTGATCCAGAGAGGAGAGTGGAGTCTGTCCTCCTCTGCTCTCCACTTCACACTGGCTGCCTTTCCCCTTGCTGCCCTGTAGCAGGCGCTGTTGAAGCATCAACCGAATGTCAATAATAATAAGATGTAAAAATAATTTTATGAATGATGTTGAGATTTGGTAATGGTTTTAATTTCAACCAGTTCCTCTTTTTATGTTTTTGATCATCCTCCTCTGCCTCTTTGGGACCGGCCTCCTCCGGTTCAAGTTCACATATTTCTGGATCAGGTTTAAAGGAACTGATTTGTTTATCCAGCGTTTCATTGTGTTGCTCTTGTGTTTTGCAGACTATGACCTACGTCAGGGACCCAGAAGAACCGCTTCCACATCCGCCGGAAATTCCGTCCTATGAATATGTGTTACCCAACCCAACGGCCATGTTCCGACGCCATGACGACGTTATGACGACAAACATCCACAAATCTGATGAGCTTTAACGCTTTTCTCACGACACGCTCTTGACAAATCTCAGCGTTAAATAATCTGACATTGATTCATGTCACTGTGCTTCAATTTTAAGGACTTAGCACCACCCGGAAACTACTAGCCGCTAGCTTAGAACAGTGCTAGCTAGAAAAACTGCAAGCTAAGGACAGTGCTAGCTGGAAAAACTGCTAGCTAGAGATGCTAGCTGGAGCACGGGACCGTGAAATGTCCAATGATGTGTTTATGTTATGTTGTATAATTATGTGTAATAAATATACATATTTGATAAAAACAAAGCATTTAAAAGGGTAAACACAAGAAAATTGAGTAAAAATGGAATGTGCAAGTGTATGCAAGAGTATTTGTGTTTATAATAAAGTCAATTTGTTGATGATGGCGATCTAGGAGGAGGATCCAGGATCATGTGACATAATGTGATGAAAAACTAATGAGGACATTTTGTAAGAGACGAAGACTAAATTCAGATATTATAGACCAGAACCTGACGTGACTTTTTTCCCATAATGCCTACTCACCACGGAGTAGGTGAGGCTCAGAGACAGGAAGTGTCGGTAAAATGGACACCATGCAGCTGGTGGTCTATTACTGGTGAGCACAAACTTGTCCTCGAGTTTTTACAAAATATTCAGCAGAATTTTATTTTAAGGGAGTAATGTATTTTTTTTTAAAGGTGTGAACAAACCGGACTCACCGCTTCCGAAGTCAACCATTTTTATTATCCCTGCTTAAAGCTCTGTATTTATGGTGTTGTTTTAAAAGGTTACAGTACAATTTAAACCTTTTTGAACTGAGGCTCTTGTACAACATTTAAATTGGGCATTATAAATTGAAATTGCAAGAAGAAAATTCTGGTTCTGGATATTCTACAAATTATGTGGACTAAACGTTCTGGTGGGGAAATTTGTCAACCGGAGTCTGAGGAATAAGATGAGTTTGATTTTGTGAATTTGTAGTAACGTCAAACCGCCACCAGATGGCAGCAGCGACCCTGGAGCTGAAACAGTTTTCCTGCGCCTCGCCTTGGACTCGCCGAAGGGTTTAACATTAAACTGATACAGGATGTATTTGTTTTTTATTTTTCTGTAACAGCATGATGTCATAACTTGTTGAAATATGAGTATGAGAAAAAAGGCGCGTCTCTGTTTAGTCAAGCTTTAAATAAACAATGCTAGAACTATTAACTAGAGAAAACGGAGAGCAGATTGTTATCAGAATCAATTATATTATTTTATTTCGGACATTTTTAAATAACTGAACTCATCCAAACAATGTGATCTCTCAGATGCGATGTCTGTGAATGAATACGAAGAAAGGAATAGTGGTGGAAAATGACATTCTGAAAACACGGAGGGTCATTGAACGTAACACGGTCACGCATTGGCTCAACGCGCTCTGCTTAATCGCTATAGTTACACAAATTTCACATAGATTCGTCCATTAAAGTTATTATCAGCCTTTAAATCTACCATTCAACCCTACAAACTCTCCCAGTCGCTCCTAAATACTCTGGAACCATTATAAATTAAATGTATTATTATTATTTTTTGTCTCCGTTTGACTTTAAAGAGTGCGTGTGACGTCATAATGTGGCGACAATGTGACGTCACCGCCCCAAATGGATTTTTTAAATTTCTTTCTTTTTTGAATGAATCCATTGGATATGCCAAAACCTACCACTGGGTAGATTTTCATGCAAATGTGACCTGTAGGTTTTTTTTCTTAAATCTTGCTAATAAACAAACAAAAAAACACAACAGTGGGGAAAACCAAACTTTCCTAGCTTAGGTTAAAAAACAATATATGAATAAAGTCTCTGAACGTTTGAATGTTATATATGGAGCCCCTGAAGTCCGTCAATATAATAATTGTTTTCTCAAGGGCTCTGTAGTTGAATATGAAATGTGTTGGTTGGGAAGTTCAGATCCGGTCAGTTTTGACTAACCTGAGTTACTTCACCCGAATTAGTGAAAATCAAACTTCAGGTTAGCCCGAAGTTTAAGTTTTCACTTCTGAGTTGGCCAAAAGTGAGTAACTTTCTCTCATCCCACTCTTCTTTGCAGTGCATGTCCGGCTCAGGGACGTTAATGGAATCCATACAGTCGCAGTTCCAAACCATGGAGCTTGAAAATGGAATAACTGCCTGGCTCAAAGATTCCTTAAAAGCTGGGAAACCAATGCATGTTGGGTTCACAAAAACAATTGAATCACACTCTAACTTAAGATCTACGCTCTAGCTGTCGTCTGGTCCGCTCCAGGAAGAGGAGAGGGGGCCATTTAAGTCGCCATTTCCAAAAATAAGATCTTACTATTTCGATAATTAAGTTAAAATATTATATGAATAAAGTTATATCGACCTGAGGTTGAATCCGATAAGCCGGACCGGCTCGGTGATGTACCGATGTGAAGATTGTGAGTTTTTATCCAACAGTAGACGATGTGGCAGTACGGCGAATTTCTGTTAGTTTGCATGAATGTTTATAAAAATAAGTACATCTGTCAGCCCCCTACACAAAGCGCTTAGTGCGAGGAAGAACTGGACTGATTTTAGGAAATGTCGGTTGTATATTTCAAATACTAGGGGATCTTTATCGGCAAAAGTTTTCGGGCCATAATCTGTCAAGCATTGGTCCAATTTAGTCCAAGTTTGGTGCTTAAGAATCGTCTCACGGAGGTTTTTCCAATGTTTCGATATCTGATAGTTCATATATTTACCATTATATTACCATTATTCAAGTGTCAGATCTCTGATACATAAATTTAAGTAGACTCACAGACAGTAATAACTATTTATGAACAAAAATGGCTTTTTGATGAACGTTAATAAATGACAGGGTCGCAAGAAAGCAGTACATGTATAAAAAATAAGAAGTTAATGAAAACACACCGATAAACACCTCAATCCCCAAACCACAGGAAGTAAATGTAATCAAAGGATGGGAGGAATTTTGCCTAACTTCAAAGGTTGAGGTCACATTTCCTCTTGACCTCAGATCCAACTCCCTTTGATCGTTGACCTCAGATCCAATTTGCTTTGATCTTCCACCTCAGATAAAATTCTTTAACCTCTGATATCATATTGTGTTTCCTTTCATCTTTAAAATTAGATCCAAGTTACTTTGATCCCTCTTGTATGTCTTTGAATCTCAAGTGTATAAATCATTCATGAGTTATTGTTTCATTGTGTGTTAGTAGCACACTATTAACACACCAGCACATAAAGAACAGAACCTGCAAGAGACAAGGATCTTCCGTTATTGGTTTTAACACCGACAGTCACCATGGAAGGTGAACCACCAAAGCAGGTGCAGAGTTCTCTAGAAAATGCTGGAACACCACGGCGATCTGTGGAAGAACCCCAGTCAGGCGAGCCTCTGGGAAGTCTTGGAGCCCCACAGTCAGGGGAGGTTTTGGGAAGTCTTGGAGAAGCACAGTCCGGGGGGCCGATGTTAAGTGTAGGAATAACACAGTCAGGGGAGCCTTTGGGAAGTATAGGAGTACTACAGTCAGGGGAGCTTCTGGGAAGTCTTGGACCTCAAAAGACAGATACGTCAGCAGGACCATCAAAGACAGAAAAGTCTCTAGAATATCACAGAACAGAGTTAGAAGAGATTATGGAGGGTGGAGCCGATAACGTTTTTACTCTGATTGAATCATTCTTTGAGATGTTACCAAAAGATCAGTGGGATTTGCTGAAATCGGGAAGGCCTGACGGCGCAGTCAAGATTCGGTTGGCGGAGATGTTCTTGAACATCATAAAAACTGTGTCCAGATCCATGACCAGGGCTCATAGGAGCGAATATGCATCTGTGTCTCACGAGTATGTTCAGTTTTGTCTAGAAAACATACTCGTTCGCGGTTTCTCTCGGGCACTGCACGTCCAAGACCAAGGCCACAGCTTTGAATCCAAACGTCTGGTGGATTACGTGAACACAGAGGTCACAAAATACGTCAACACTGCCCTCTCCGCCGAGGACGACTCCACAGAGTTTGTGATATGTGATTATCTTACTTCACACCGCACACTCAACGCAATTATTTGCCATGCTAGCAACATGTTGAAGGTGCACATGAACAGGTCCGCAAGAAGACCTCAACCGCGTCAACATTCGTACAGACTACTGCGAGACCGCGATCTGGAAAAGGATAACAGCAAACAAGACGTGAAGGAAGTCTATGTAGCTGTCCGTAAAGATCTCAACAAGGAGCTGAGTGGCATCTTTGATTCTTTTTTGAACGACCTGTCGGAATCATCCTACAAGACACTGAAGGATACAATCTCTCAGGAGATATTGCATGCTTCAGACAAGATCTCTACCGTTAATATTGAGTGTGTGAACCTGGCAGGTCAAAAAGACCACTCCAAGCTGTCTCTGAAAGTCAGGAACATTGTACAAGCTCTTTTCACAAAGTGCTTCCCCGTGATGCTTATCCATCGCATCATGGAACAGTTGGTCAGCAGCAAAGAAGTGTGTCAGAACTCAGTTTTGCCGATCATAACTAAGCTGGATCCTCTGCTTGAGCTGCAAGAAATAGAAGACGAAAACGAGGAGCCCTCGTTGCCGTTGATCGAAAAGAGTACTAAAGCCACAGCGTTGACTCAAGACCTTTTCAGTTTCCTCTACGGTCACGCGACAGAAGAAATTAGCATGAATGAAGAGTCTGCAGACAACACCCATTCTATCGTATCAGGAAAAGTTTGTATCTTCATGATCATGATGAACTGGTGGTGGAATACTCAGATTGTCCGCCATAGTCAAACCGCAGCTACCAGTGTGATGCTAGCCATTCAAATGACAGACGTCCCGAAAACTGAGGAGGCAAAACAGGCCGAACTGTCCAGATATTCGGTCCAAATTCTCACTGCAAAGATAGTCGGGCAGTTATTAAAGAAACTGGACAAATCCCCGTCCAACAAATATGACCTCATGAACCATTTATTTCAAATTACCTGGGCCGAGGTGGAGGGTCAAGAGTTATTCATCACCAAAAAGACCTTTGAGAAGGAATACAAGAACATTCTCAAGGACTTCACAAAGCACTTTGGTAGTCAAGACATGGTGCTGAGTGCACTGAACCGAAAGGATCCTAAAAATATGAAAGGTTTTTCATCGATTATGAAGGAACACTTGACCAAACGAAAGAAGAACTTCTTTGGATTTTGAAACCGTTGATGAAGTGAACAAGTAGTTAATCTCGACCTTGCCGATTCTTCTGCTCTTTGTAGTCCTCTCAAAAACGTTCAGTGATAGAAACAGTTGATGTCCTTGGTAAATGATGGCAGGGTTTACTCCGGGTGCTCCGGTTCGCCCACCTTCCTCCGATCCACCGACCTCTGTTGTGGACAGACCCCAGTGGGTCTGAAGGAGACCTGGATGAATAATGTTGAAAAAAACTCAGCAAGACCATTTACCAGGTACATCCGTGCAGCTGCTGAATTTCATACGTGTAGGGGAAACTGACCTGCTGTTCTATTACTGAGAATTTGCCATGCCCATGATTAGCCAACTGTTGATGAAGTAAGTAGCTCATGGAACAGCCGTAAATTCTTCTGCTCTTTGTAGTCCTTTCAAATCGTCACAGGGATGGCTTTGAGAGGACTACAAAGCTACCTCTTGGAAAAGGGCCTCAAGATGGCATTTAATGTGTGCTATATGAATAAAAATTGATTTGATATCGATTTTGCATGTACGACCTCATTCTTTGGATTGCTACCCAGAGCCTATCATCATAGGTGAATGTGGGAGAGAGCTTTGCCTTGCGACATCTATCTACCCATCTATCTATCCATCTATTCTCTCTAGCTCTCTCTCCTTCTCCCCCTCTCTCTCTCTCTCTCTCTCTCTGTTCATGGGATTTAATGTTGTGTAGGCTAACGCTCTGACTGTTGTCTGTGTTAACGCACCAAACAGTGCAGTTCAGTCTATTTGGCCTTCTTGGAGTCCCCAATCCAAGTCGTGATGTAGCATGAATAAAGTCGTAACGTAGCATAAATACTGTCGTAATGTGAATAACGTCATAATCAAGTCTGAATAATGTCATAATTTAGTCTGAATAAAGATGTAACGTAGCAATAAATACTATCGTAATGTGAATCAAGTCATAATTTAATGTGAAAAATTTCAAAATGTAGTGTGAATAAAGTCGTCATGTAACGCGAATAATGTCATAATGTGGTTTGAGCAAGGTCGTAACGTGGCATAAATACTGTCGTAATATGAATAAAGTCATAATCTAATGTGAATAATGTCATAACTTAGTCTGAATAAAGTTTTAGCGTAGTATAAATACTATCGTAATATGAATCAAGTCATAAAGTAATGTGTATAAAGTCGTCATGTAACGCGAATAATGTCATAATGTGGTTTGAGTAAAGTCGTAACGTGGCATAAATCCTGTCGTAATATGAATAAAGTCATAATGTAATGTGAATAATGTTATGATGTATAAAATTGAAAAAAAAAGTTCCATTAAAAATTTGTTGAGTAACTTATGACTGGATTTACGTTTTGGCTGAACTGTTCCCTTTAACTAATAACACGACTCGCTCTCTCCACTGACTCCACCCACTGGAGGTTTAAAAGAAGGTGAGACACCTGAGACATGCCGCTGTGGTCCAACAGACTCTCCTGCATCACTTCTCTAAGCCGCCCTCTGGCCCGTCGTTGGTCCTTATCCATTCTTCTGCATCAGTCTTCATCCCACCATCAGCGCCCCACCATGAGTCTGAGTCGAACCAAGCGGATCAGCTCCAGTAACTCCGTCCGGAGCAGCAGCGGTACCAAGAGGCTGAGCGGTTTTGGTTCCGTTCAGGGTGGTTTCAGCGGCATCTCCCTGAGCAGCAGCTCTCTGTACGCGGGGTCCAACGGACACCACCACGGCCTCGCCGCCCCGCTGTCCTCCCTGTCCGTCAACAAAAGCCTGCTGGCCCCCCTCAACCTGGAGATTGACCCCAACCTGTCCATGAGCCGAAACCACGAGAAGGAGCAGATCAAGTCCCTCAACAACCGCTTTGCCAACTTCATCGATAAGGTAAAAGGACGCGACGTCACGACTAGAATATAATTGTTGATTATGCAAAAACCATCATTACTACCATATGAAATAAATGATCCTTTACAAAAGTGCAATAAAATGTGAATGACCTTATTATCCCCTGAATGTTTATGTAGGAATACAATAAAAAAATTATGTATTATAGTATGAGTAACTGTCAGTGATGTAATGACGTGGCTCTAGTGTCTCTGAGATGTAATGACATGGCTCTAGTGTCTCTGTGATGTCATGACGTGGCTCTAGTGTCTCTGTAATTTTAAAATGTGGCCCTAGTGTCTCTGAGATGTAATGACGTGGCTCTAGTTCTGTTATTTCATGATGTGGCTCTAGTGTCTCTGTGATGTCATGACGTGGCTCTAGTTCTGTTATTTCATGACGTGGCTCTAGTGTCTCTGTGATGTCATGACGTGGCTCTAGTTCTTCTGTTATTTCATGATGTGGCTGTAGTGTCTGATGTTATGACATGGCTCTGGTGTCTCTTTGATGTTACTAGTTAGGTCTATTCTCTCTATGACGTAATGACTTAGCTCTAGTGTCTCTGATTTTATGTCGTGGCTCTAGTGTCTCTGATTTTATGTTGTGGCTCTAGTGTCTCTGGGATGTACGTAATGGCGTGGCTCTAGTGTCTCTTTTATTTGTTGCTATGTTTTCTTAATGATCATCCGGGGATCGGTTTCTGTTCTCTGGATATATGCAGATAACATGTTAATATTCTAATATCTCTGTGTGAATTCAATCAAGCACATTTTTTACTCCTCAAAGTCCATGAATCCACCAACCGACGGGGAAGAGGAGAGAACACAACCACGCTCGCAGTAATGACGGAGAGCCTCTCCTGGCGTTTTAGATCAGGTGGTTAGAAATGTAGTCAAACGTCCGGACGAGGGTAAAATCCTGGGATTAAACGCTGAGGCGTAGGACCTCCTTCCTGAAGAAGACTTTTCCCACAGATGGAGTGGGCAGCTCCGGGATGAAGGTGGACACCGACACAAAATGTCTACACTTTCTCACGGAGTCGGTGACAGGCTCATAATGGAGGCATTGTTGGCGTCTGAATACACCTCAGGTGTCGAGAGACGACCTGATTGTCCAAAGCCACAACACCGACTTCCTCTTTCCCCTGTAGGAAAACATAAATGCCATTATTTGTCAAACAAGAAAAAAGAATCACAAAAATATCTCAAGCAGAGGAAAAACCCTGACTGGTTTTGACCCGCA
This sequence comes from Lophius americanus, assembly GCA_037951165.1. NCBI lineage: Eukaryota > Metazoa > Chordata > Actinopteri > Lophiiformes > Lophiidae > Lophius > Lophius americanus. The sequence goes on from JBBDHG010000349.1 coordinate 112,864, forward strand.
GTTGGTGTTCCTCAGGGCGGGGGCCTAGAGCGGGGCGTGAGCTAGAGTGAAGCGTTTAAACAGTTAAATATCATTCAGAGTACTAAACCCACACTTCTGTTCAAAAATGTAGAATTGATGACTTTATGAAATGATGAAGCCTCGTAGTCGTGGCGATTATACTCATAAATATAATCCGTGTTTTTTGCGATTGTATTTCTGCTATATAGTTCAAACATCATTATCGTTTTATAGCATCACTGTTTGTCCCTCAAAATTACATTCGGCATAAGATCACCCTTTTTCAACTGACAATTTAAAAATAGCTGATTAATCCTTAAAATACTTCAAATATTTCTCGCCGTATGAAGAAATATTCGAAATATTCGAAATATTTAACATCAACGTACTTTGAGGTACGTGAAGTTAAAAGTAACTACAGCTTTCAGACAAATGTAGTGTAGCAATATTTTAATTTTTTTTTTTCCTGTAATGTAGTAGAAGAGAAGCTTATAGCAGCAAAAAATGGAAATACTTAAAGGAAATATTGAACCTAATGTAGAAATATTCACTTTTTTTTTTTTTTTACTTTATAAGAAAGTTCAATATTTCATTCGGGAATATAGCCGAGGAGAAGTTTAAAGCAACATAAAATGGAAATATTCAAGGAAATATTGTACTTTATATAGAAATATTCAAGGAAACATTGAATATTATATAGAAATTTTCCCGGAAATATTGAACATTATTAGAAATTTTCCCGGAAATATTGAACTTTATTAGAAATTTTGACAGAAATATTGAACTTTATTAGAAAGTCATTCTTGGTAAGCGATCCTATAACCTTCCTCCAGAATCCATCCTCTCCCCCAGACAGCATGGATACCTGCTTCCCATCGATGCAGCGGAATAAGAAAACTGATAAAAGGCAAAGTCAGGTCAAAAACTCGAAACCAACCCTACAATTAGTTGTGCAACCCGACACCGGTTGGCCCGGGAGGCTGCTGAAACTTTAAAGAGCTGCTTTGCTCATGCCGAGAACTCATTAGTCCGATGCAGCAGGAGGCGGGGTCACAGCCCTTTTTAACTCTCTGGGGTCTCTTACATCTCCACGTTAAATGTTCGCGCACAAAACGGAACTGACAAATGTTTTCTACCAAGATTTCCGATCTCAGCTTTCTTAAGACAGAGGCCCGATTCACACAACAGGAGAAGTCGCCCCCAATCCCCTGCGTTGTACAAGCAAACCTCATGATCGTATTAAATTAGGTGTGTAAACAAACAGTGTTTTCGTAGATAAAGCTCCCCCTGGTGAGTAAAATATGAACGCTTAGAGTAAAAATATGATAATTCCAAGTTAGATCTCCTCGAACCGAATCATATGAACCAAATTTGGATTCAATCGGACCAACGGTTGAGAAATCATGAAACCTTTTTGTAGGTAAAGCTCCCAAAGTCAATCCAGTTCCTCCTCGCACTAAGAACTATGTAGAGTTAAAATTTAGTTTTTGGAGCTGTGATGTCACAGCTATGTCAGAAAGAACAAAGTCTGACTTCACAACATCATCTCGAGGTGGAGTCAGACAGTCACAATAAGCTCCTCCTCCTCTTCATCAACTTTAGACTCTGAAATGTACTCAAATAATAGTAGTATGAAATTCAAAAGCTTAAAAGTTTAAAGTACAACTGCTAAAGGACGTGGTATGAATGGAACCCATTTTCAAGTAGTACTAGTATGACTGTAGAACACAAACAAAAGTATAAAAGTACTAGTATTAATGTATAAAAACAAACAGAAGTATAAAAGTACTAGTATGAATGTACTAGTATGAATGTATAAAGACAAACAAAAGTATAAAAGTACTAATATGAATGTATAAAAACAAACAGAAGTATGAAAGTACTAGTTTTAATGTTTAAAAACAAACAAAAGTATAAAAGTACTAGTATGAATGTATAAAAACATACAAAAGTATAAAAGTACTAGTATGAATGTATAAAAACAATCAGAAGTATAAAAGTACTAGTATGAATGTAAAAACACAAACAAAAGTATAAAAGTACTAATATGAATGTATAAAAACAAACAGAAGTATAAAAGTACTAGTATGAATGTATAAAAACAAACAGAAGTATAAAAGTACTAGTATGAATGTATAAAAACACACAGAAGTATAGAAGTACTAGATTTAATGTTTAAAAACAAACAAAAGTATAAAAGTACTATTATGAATGTATAAAAACAATCAGAAGTATAAAAGTACTAGTATGAAAGTATAAAAACAATCAGAAGTATAAAAGTACTAGTATGAATGTAAAAACACAAACAAAAGTATAAAAGTACTAGTATGAATGTATAAAGACAAACAAAAGTATAAAAGTACTAGTATGAATGTAAAAACACAAATACAAGTATAAAAGTACTAGTATGAATGTAAAAACACAAAAAAAAGTATAAAAGTACTAGTATGAATGTAAAAACACAAACAAAAGTATAAAAGTATTAGTATGAATGTATAAAGACAAACAAAAGTATAAAAGTACTAGTATGAATGTAAAAACACAAATACAAGTATAAAAGTACTAGTATGAATGTAAAAACACAAACAAAAGTATAAAAGTACTAGTATGAATGTAAAAACACAAACGAAAGTATAAAAGTACTAGTATGAATGTATAAAAACAAACAAAAGTATAAAAGTACTAGTATGAATGTATAAAAACAAACAGAAGTATAAAATCATAAGTCTCTTAATAGTAAGAAGTAATAATGACGAATACTCGTGTCAAAATGAAAACAGTAAAAGAAAAAAAGTTGAATTCTTTAGTAAAATACCGACACGTTAAAAACTCTACTGAAGTAGATTAATGAAGTATTTGTACTTAGTTACTTCCCACATCTGGTCGGACCCGAAACCGTTCAATGAGCCAAATATCCAGCGAGTCCATTTGCGACTCTCTGGACCGTTTAAAGCCTTGGTCAGCGGCACCGGGCCTCTGGATATTTAAGCTCCCTGTCCCACTTCAGAACCACCGAGTCGGGCTGTAACCCGATGACTCGGGTCAGCCGGGGTAGGGTCGTGTCTCTCAGGGAGAGTTTTTTGCCCTGAACACAACACGGGCTTTGTGCCGGTGGAATGAAGAGGGACAATAGATGATAGATAAACCGGGCCAGAGGCAGAAACACGATCCGACCGCATCCAGTCAGGCGCTGACATCCAGATGATTAATCTACAGGAACAACTGAGAACTCGAGGGGTCCATCAACTCGAGGGAACCCCCCACATGGATAGACATACTGTACGAGCCGAGATCCAAGATGCAATAAAGAATTAGTCCAGTACCGATACCATCTGAGTCCAGTCCAGTTTTAGTAGTTAGGCTTATTTGTGGTAAAGAAGAAAACAAGAATTTTAGTTTCAGTCAATAAAAAAATGAACATTCAAGTCTTTTCCCAGACACCAGTGTATCAGAACACAGATTGGGCCATCAGAACCGGTGTGAACATTCACCAGGGCTACTAGATGGTTCTTGTAGTTTCTAACCCGGATCCATCACGGTGGAACCTCCAGTCTGTCCTCCAACAGACCCGAAATCCCTTTAGTACACTGTTTCTCGTTTCTTTCTTCATCTCCTCCGTCGGGCAGGTACGTTACCTGGAGCAGCAGAATAAGATGCTGCTGACGAAACTGGAGCTGCTTCAGAACCAGGGGGTGGGTCGGTCCAACGTAGAACCCCTGTTCGAGGCCTACATGGGGGGTCTGAGGCGCCAGATGGACCTGGCGAACAATGACAAGAGCAAACTGGACGGGGAGCTGAGGAACATGCAGGGCCTGGTAGAAGACTACAAACACAAGTATGTCACCGGTGGGTTAAATAACGGGTTTTGGGTTCTGACCAGAGAGGGACTGATGTTTGTCCGGTCTCTGGCACAGATATGAAGACGAGATCAACAAGAGGAACAACCTGGAGAACGACTTTGTTATCCTGAAAAAGGTCAGAACGCACGCACATCCAATACGGGGGGGGGTAAGATGAACCCAGGAAAAGGTTCTGGACGCGAGTCAGGCGCAAACATGAGGCAAATTTAAATATTAGAACTAGATCCAATCAGATCTGTGTAACTTTTTATCAAGATGGTTCCAAAAAATAAACACTCACCTTTGGTTCTAGTTCAGAACCAGATGGTTAGCAACAATCAATATGCTAAAGTTAACGTTTTAACTCTATTATGCTAGTAGGGCATAATTGAGTTATGCCCTGCAGTCCTGGCTAAAGTATGAATGCTACTATAATCATCTTATGTGTTATACTAGTTTATCATGACTTAATTAGCTATGCTAGTGTAATTGTGGCTAAAATATGCATGCTACTGTAAAAATGGCTAAAATATGCATGCTACTATAATCATGCTATGTGTTATGCTAGTTTACCATGACTTAATTAGATATGCTAGTGTAAAAATGGCTTAAATATGCATGCTACTATAATCATGCTATGTGTTATGCTAGTTTATCATGACTTAATTAGCTATGCTAGTGTAATCATGGCTAATATATGCATGCTACTATAATCATGCTATGTATTATGCTATTTTACCATGACCTAATTAGATATGCTAGTGTAAAAATGGCTAAAATATGCATGCTACTATAATCATGCTATGTGTTATGCTAGTTTATCATGACTTAAGTAGCTATGCTGATGTAATTGTGGCTTAAATATGCATGCTGCTATAATCATGCTATGTGTTATGCTAGTTTATCATGACTTAATTAGCTATGCTAGTGTAATCATGGCTAATATATGCATGCTACTATAATCATGCTATGTATTATGCTATTTTACCATGACTTAATTAGATATGCTACTGTTAAAATGGCTAAAAGATGCATGCTACTATAATCATGCTATGTGTTATGCTAGTTTATCATGACTTAAGTAGCTATGCTAGTGTAATTGTGGCTTAAATATGCACGCTACTGTAATCATCTTATGTGTTATGCTAGTTTATCGTGACTTAATGAGCTATGCTAGTGTAATTGTGGCTAAAATATGCATGCTACTATAATCATGCTATGTTTTATGCTAGTTTATCATGACTTAAGTAGCTATGCTAGTGTAATTGTGGCTAAAATTTGCATGCTACTATAATCATCTTATGTGTTATGCTAGTTTATCATGACTTAAGTAGCTATGCTAGTGTAATTGTGGCTAAAATGTGCATGCTACTATAATCATCTTATGTGTTATGCTAGTTTATCATGACTTAAATAGCTATGCTAGTGTAATCATTGTGCAGAATATAACAAACCAGTGTTTGAGCTGTTAGTTCTGAGGTTAGCTCTGTGTTCAGGATGTAGACTCCGCCTACCTGGTGAAGGCAGATCTGGAGGATAAGGTGGGATCTCTGACTGATGAAATCAACTTCCTGCGCAACATCTATGAGGAGGTACTGGAACTTCGGAAACGGTCGGGCACAGCGTTCGGCACCACGAACTTAATCACGCACTTCAAAATGAATCACCCCAGGAACATAACAAGTTCAAAAGCTAATGTTAGCAGAGCGGCTAAAGCTCATTGTCAGCCACGAGCCCCAAAAGCTAACATAAAACATACACAAAGTTTTATTTTCACTTCGGTAGGGTACATTCATATCAACATACATATTATACATAAGACCGACCAGCCTCGATACTTCCACTGTGATCCTTCAAAATAAAAGCACTTAAAATACATTAATCATTAATATATTTAAACTTTTTTTTTTTACAACTGTATATCCTGCAATTATATCTAACACCGTTTCCAGTTTTCCCTTAGTACTTATTTCAGTGGGTAGACCGGTGCGATAATCCGGGGTCACTTTCACTTTACCGACGACTGATTGTGACGATGTCCCCCCCCCTCGTCAGGAGCTGCGCGAGCTGCAGTTCAGCATCAAGGACACCTCGGTGGTGGTGCAAATGGACAACAGCCGCAGCCTCAACATGGAGCAGATCGTGGCTGAGGTCAAAGCCCAGTACGAGGATATCGCAGCCCAAAGCCGCGAGGAGGCCGAGGCCTGGTACAAGAGCAAAGTAAGAGCGATTAGCATCTTCCTCTCCAGCCGCAGGACGTCTTCACCACCAGAGGTTTGGCGTTCGTTGTGACGTCACAGATGTGTTGGATAGAAACTTTCTCCTTCGTCTTCGGTGCGTCCAAGGGTCGGGCGATTCATCGTAAAAAAAAAATAGCGATCTAGATTCAGATGCATTTATGCGATCTCGTTTCCGCAGCGTTTTAATTCACAACGTTTCCTCCTCAGCCAATGACAGCGGGGCGTTAGGTCATGTGACGCGAGGTGAGATGCGAGGTGAGCAAGAGAGAGAGAGAGAGAAAGAGAGAGAGAGAGGAAATACAAACAAAAATAAAAGCCACACTGAGCTTTTACTAGAGAAAAAGATTCACATTGTGATTCATGGAAGTTTTTGACATTCAGAGAAGAAGATGAAAGAAAACAATTAGTATTATAAATTCACCTTAAGCGTCACCCCAAACGTACAGATGTTAGAATTAAACTTTCCTTTTCAGTTGTCCTTTATTCTGTATTCCTGTCTGATTTATTTTTTCTCCCTTTCATCTCTATTTTTACTCGGCTGTCTTGTACATCTTTTCTTTTATTTATCTGTATGTTATATCGTCCGTCTGCGTTTTTTTGCTGCTTTAAACTAATGTCCACCGGCGATGGGGGGGGGGTCACTGAAGTCCAACTGTTCTTGAGTTTGATTGAGACGTAGCGCGGCTGCAGGCAAGCGGAGATGTTTAGCTGTGTTCTGAACGTGAGGCGTGTTCCTGTGCGAGCAGTTCGACCAGATGTCGGTGCAGGCCGTCCAGTACGGAGACGAGCTCCGCGTGATGAAGGGGGAGGTCGCCGAGGTCAACCGTCTGATCAGCCGCCTGCAGAGCGAGATCGAGGCCGTCAAAGCTCAGGTGGGACTACGGCAGCTGAGAGGGACGCGTGTTCGTGGACCATCCAGATCCATCACGGATGATTTCTCCTTCCTGTGTCCCATCAGCGCGGCGGTCTGGAGAACCAGCTGGCCGAGTCGGAGGAGCGTGGAGAGATGGCCGTCAAAGAAGCCAAAGCTCGGACCAGAGACCTGGAGGAGGCTCTGCAGCGGTCCAAACAGGACATGGCCCGGCAGCTCCGGGAGTACCAGGTGAAAGCGGTGATACAGTCCAGGTTCATACACGAAACAGTCCAGGTTCAGACAGTGAGATAGTCCAGGTTCGCGTATTGAAAGAGTCCAGGTTCACAAAGTGAAATAGTCCAGGTTCATACATTGAAAGAGTCCAGGTTCATACAATGAAAGAGTCCAGGTTCATACAGTGAAATAGTCCAGGTTCACAGAGTGAAACAGTCCAGGTTCATACATTGAAAGAGTCCAGGTTCATACATTGAAAGAGTCCAGGTTCATACAGTGAAAGAGTCCGGGTTCATACAGTGAAATAGTCCAGGTTCACAGAGTGAAACAGTCCAGGTTCATACAGTGAAAGAGTCCAGGTTCATGCAGTGAAAGAGTCCAGGTTCATACAGTGAAAGAGTCCAGGTTCATACAGTGAAAGAGTCCAGGTTCACAGAGTGAAACAGTCCAGGTTCATACAGTGAACAGTCCAGGTTCACGCAGGGACTCATTTGTGTGTTAACAGAAGGGTGTGCGTACATTGATGATGTCATCACCAGAAAGTTAAAAGGAAATTCAAATTTTTTTACTTTACTGAAGAGTAAATTAAATATTTTACAAAATCTTAAAATGTATAATATCAATGTAAGTAAAAATGATCTCAAGGTGTCGGATAAAAGTGAATGTTTTATCCACAAACCCATCAGTGGTGTTTCCTTCTTGGCCTGCAGGACCTGATGAATGTGAAACTGGCTCTGGACATTGAGATCGCCACCTACAGGAAGCTGCTGGAAGGAGAGGAGGACAGGTGGGTGGAGGAGAGGAAGAGGTGGAGATGTGGTTATCGATCTTTAACCTCTCTGTGTCTTCTTCTGCAGACTTGGGCAACAGTCCGTCCTCCAGATCCAGGCCGCCTCCAGCTACAGTAAGTGATGACATCATCGCAACGCTTTACGTCTAAAAAATCTACCTGCAGCCTCAGGTGGTTCTGGGATGGAGCTATGTGGACAAACTAGAACCGATATGTTGTTGCTGGATAACTTTTTTTTTTGTTTCGCCAAAAATACCTTAGCCCCGCCCATATGACCTGTACGGTTTGTCCTTCGATGGCAGCGGTAGCATCATTCGTGCGTTAGCCCGTTATATGACATCACAGGAAATGGATCTATAATTATATCCATTGTGTCAGCTGCAGAAAGAATAACACTTTATGGATCATGTGACCTTTAGTGCGAGGAAGAACTGGACTGATTTGGGGAATGGTCAGTTGCATATTTTCACCACTAGATGGAGATTTATCTCCAAAAGTTTTCAGGCCATTTCTCCACCGTTGGTTCAATTCACTCCACATTTGACTCAAAAGCGCCGCCCTACTGGAGATTTAAGTTATGTCTGTTATTTTTCTTGTTGCTCACATTTCACTCACTAGGGGGAACTTTTTTTTTTGTTTGCAAATTTTGGCTCCTATGAATCGGCGCGAGGAAATCTTTCTTGTTTTATCCCAGAGCTCAGAAAGTCTAGTTAACTGAATTCATCCTCATCACTGAGTCAGTCTGGGATCTGACCTCAGAGCAGACTGTCAATATTTAGCTGGAGGAGTTCAATCAGGAGGGATTGCATGTACGAAGGAGGGGATTGGGGGGCTTTTGGGGGGGATATACCCTTGCTGTCAGGGATGTTTGTGTTGGGGGGGTTATGACATCACCTGATGTTTTAATTTCACTGAAGTTAAAGTCCTTTTGTCTCTCCAGGTACTAAAAGTACAAACGGTTACCATAGCAACAGCTGCTCCCCTACTCCCAAGCTGCTGATAAAGACCACCGAGACCAGAGACCACAGCAGATACACCACCCACTGAGGGGGGGACGCACGCAACATGCATGCAGCGGCAGACAGCACTCAGCCTTAAATGGACCCTGATCCAATATATATTCTAGTCTAACCGACCAATCAGAGTGCTTCAAAGCAGAAATGTGTTCATTCATTCATCAAATTCATTCAGTCACCACAACAGGCTGCTAACTTCCACTAGCTACTAACTACTGCCAGCCGTTAAGTAATACTAACTGCTAACTTCTACCAGCTACTTACTACTACCAGGTGCTAATTCCTATTAGCTGCGAACGACTACCAGCTATTAACTTCTGCTAGCTACTAACTACTACAGCTACTAACTACTACCAGTTGTTAACTGCTGCTCTCTGCTAACTTTTAGCCAATACTAACTATTAACAGCTACTAACTACTACCAACTGCCACTTGCTGCTAATTGCTACTTGCTGCTAACTTCTATCAGCTACTAACTACTACCAGCAGTTAACTGCTGCTTTCTGCTAACTACTACCAGCTACTATTAACAGCTACTAACTACTACCAACTGCTTATTGCGACTATCCGCTACTTCTACCAGCTACTATCCGCTAACAGCTGCTACCTACTACCAACTGCTTATTGCGACTATCTGCTAACTTCTACCAACTGTTAACTGCTACCAGCTGATAACTACTATCAGCTATTAACTGCTACTATCTGCTACCTGCTACTATCTGCTAACTACTATCAGCTACTAACTATTACCTACTGATAATTTATGCTATCTGCTACTGGCTGTTAACTCCTGTCAGCTACTAACTACTAACAGTTGTTAACTATTACCAGCTGCTAACTTCTTATACCTGTTAACTACTACTAACTACAGCCGGTGGCTAACTGCTTTTAGCTGCTAACTGTCATGGCCCCCTCAGTCTGTTGCAGGTCAGACATGGAACAATTATCGCAATGAGCCGTGTGTAAAACCCAAACGCTGCCGCGTCTGAGTGCACAAGATTATCGGTGGGCGGATTCGGGACTTTAAGGGTGTGGTATTTGTTACGTAAAGGATATGACTCTCCGCCGCTACATCCATGTTCCATTCTCTGCGTCGGGTCGGGTCGTTTAGGTACCGACCCAAACCTCATGTGGAATCAAATTAGATTATAAACATCCCAGGATAGCTGAGGATTTCCTGTATAATCATTCGTACGTTGTGACTCTAGGCTGTCGGGTCCATTCTGGACTTTTGGGTGAAATCTCTTCGGTTGCTAATAAAACTCGTGATGTTTGATTTCCTGTACTAGATGTTGAAATATTAGAATTTGAATCTAGAAACCGTTCTTCATTCCTGTAGATTATTTAGGACCACATGTGTGTTTAAACCTTTCTCAGAGGTTCTTCTGTACGACCGTGATCCGATCATTCTTCATCCGGGTGACTCGGTGACCTACGTCTGTCCTCAAAGCCCAGAGGGTTCGAGTTTAGATGTTGTCATCAGACGATTTCCCAGTCTTCGGTTTTCACAAATAAAGTCAATGTGAATGAAAACAACGTCGTTTTTTCTTTTTCTTTTATTTCTTGCTTCTGTAAAACATTTCTGGACAAACATCCGACAAGAGATGCGACTGCAATTCACAATTCAAAGTATGATGAGAAATATCTTCAAAGCTAATAAAACACTGCTGAGATAAGACTGCAGGGTTCACATGTGTCTTTGTTGGATGGCTTAAAGCACCTGTGTCGAATTCAAGGCCTGACAAAATATCTAATTTCGATAATAGCCGGACAACTCGTAAACAGAGCAAGCACCACAGATACTACAAGTCCCAGAATGCGCCGCGATAGCCGGCGCGTCAACCAAGGACGCCAGCGCGAGCGAGTTCTCTACTCCTCTGTTGTCGGATATAAACGTTTATCCAGTCACTCTAATAAACTTTACGCTCACCCGAATCCCGGGAAAGGATATGGGTAAGAAAAATAGTTAAAACGTTGATTAATAAACTTATTTAGTAAGTTTTACACGCAGTTAGCTGGCGAGGTGCGTTCACGTCCTACAGAGGTTCAGCAGATTTCAGCGCTGCTGCGCTAAAACAAGAAAAAACAATATATTGCTTACATTTAATGTGAAATACACATTAAGAAGATCAAGGGTTATTTAATGTTCCTTCTTTGTTGATGCCTGTGAATAAAAAATTTTCGTTGGAAATGATTCTGAGAAATAATAATAATAATAATAATAATAATACATTTAATTTATAATGCACTTTACATTTGGATCAAATCCCAAAGTGCTACAAAGCAAAAGCAGATAAGAGCATCAATAAAAAAATTAAAAAAAAACTATATAAAAACATGACCAAAAAGCAGCAATGTTAATTAAAGTTATAGGTTCTGCTAAAAAAGAAAGTTTTAAGTCCTTTTTTAAATGTGTCAGTCGCCTGTGGAGCCCTGAGATGGTCAGGGAGGGCATTCCACAGACGAGCGGCAGTACAACAGAAGGCCCGATCACCCATGGTGCTGGGCTTAATCCGGGGAAGGAGGAGGCGGTATGAGTGGGTAGAACGGAGGGATCTTGTTGAGGTCAGTGGGGTGAGTGGTTCTTTTAGGTAGGGGGGACGTTACCATGGATGCAATGGTGAGTGAGGAGAGAGATCTTATAATCAATCCTGGTAGAAATGGGAAGCCAATGAAGGGAATGAAGAACGGGGGTGATGTGTTCGTGTTTACGAACTCTCATCAGGATCCTTGCAGCACTGTTTTGAACATACTGAAGTCTTTGAAGACTTTTATCAGGGATCCCGATGATGATACTGCTGATAGAGAGGGAGACAGAAAAATGATACTGATTCATCTTGAATTTTATCTGTAATTTGTTTCTATTTCCCTTGGTTTGTTCAGAATTCTTTCAAATGAGTAAATCAAATAATAAATTGTCACAATACCTCTGATTAAACCAGCCCTATTTCAGTTCAACTTGGACTCAATTTTTATTTTTGGCCCCCTCTGTGGTTGAGTTTGACACCCTTGGTCTAAAAGAACAGTTCACCAGAGAAATTAATATTCTATTACGTGAAGTTTCTTAGGTGAAGTCTGTAATATAATCCACACAGGAGAGATATTATTTACACACTTTTTTTTTTTTTTAAGGGGAAATGCTCACTAAAGACCCGCCCCTCTTAACATTAACCAATCATCACCCCTCATGAATAAACCTACCAATCAGAGGATGGATGAAACAAAGTGTCATCCACATGAAAGGTAGGACCCAAATGTTTCCAAGTAGAACATAGTCCAAAGCATCAAACTGCCTCTCCCGATATATCATCTTCCCATAATGCATTCTGGTTCCATTTCTCTCCAAGGTAAGCCATGCAAACACACCCGTTTTTTCACATTTTGTCAAACAAACCTGATTCTTCAGACCCAGAACCACTGTTGTTGGTCCAGTTCTGATTCCACCGTAGGAGCTTTCAGCAGTGGACAGGGGTCAGAGGTCACTCTGACTGCTCTGAAACTCCACCGCATAATACGCAGCATGCTGTGATGTTACACCTTTCTACCAGAACCAGTAGACAGTAGATATTCTGTGGGATCAGAAAACAACTCCCCACAGACACTATGGAGCCTTGGGTGTTCATGACCTTATCAGGAACACATGAGTTTATTTTATTGGTCCAAGATGACCATCCTGTGAACATGAAGACATATAACCCGTCTGAAATAACTGTTTGTGATGTTCACCTACTACAAGGGTCTTTGTCCAAAGACCACCTCCAAAAACAAACAATTTAAGATAAGAAGGTTCAATTCTTGCATTCCTGTGAGTTTTTATCCTTTAGAAGGGGTCAGAGGTCATTTATAGTGCCAGGACTTGTGGCTGAACACGCCCTTTAGTGGTCAATCTATGCACTGCTACACTCAGGAACAGGATTGACGCCATAATAACACGTGACTCACTGTATAATCTATATATGGAGTGATATTTTCTTATAAGATGTAGTGATGAAATCGTTATTCTAACATTTTAAATAATTGTATTCATAAAAAAAGCTATTTTGTTTAATTAAGTTTTACTCTGCAAAATACATAATTTATCAGATGTATTAGTAGATAGTATTGTACACCATCGCCATTTTGGTATAGTAAATTATTTTTGTAGTTCCTTGCCTTGTGTGTGCAATATACACCACTGAACTTTAAAGTGCAATACACACTGTAAATACTCATCTACTTAATGTTAATAGCTCTAATTCAGCTAATTGAAATTTGATCCAAATGTAAAGTGCGTTATAAATTAAATGTATTATTATTATTATTATTATTAAATATTAATATACTGGACCTCTGTGACTTTCAAAACTTTTTTAAAAAATTGTCATTTCAGAACACAAAAAAAAAAGAAAAAATTCCTTTTTCATGATCAAAAAGAGATGGGAGGTATTTTTAAATAGTTTAATCATTATTGTTTATAATTTCAATATGAAAAAAGCAAAATCACTAGAAATCAAATATAAAAAAAATGTTTGGTTTCTTTTGGTGAGGGGGAAATGATGAATGATTCCGTTTTCTGAGCGCATTGAATCATTTTTGTTATCGTTTTCCCTATTAAGAGTGTAGAACCCTCCAAAGTAATGCAGAATCATTATTCTTTCATGTTGTTCTGAAACAAACGGTGATGATTGGCACCTCTCTCCTCCCTAAGGCCCGCCCTCAATGTCGCGCCTGTCAAATACCCCATCCGGTCTCGGAAAATAGAATTTTTTTTTTTTGTTTCTTTTTTCGATTGATTTTATTTTTTCATATTCAAATTAAAAAATGGACACACAACATTTATTTATTTCTCTCATCCTTTTTAACAGGAGAAGGAAGATGGCTTTTTTTAAATTTTATTTTGTACGTTAAAACAAAAAATTTAATAATCTTTCGTTTTGTATCAGATTCTGTGTCTGTTTTTGTTGTCTATTTGTCGATTCCAGTTTTACGGAGTGTATTATTACACTTTAAATAAAAATTAAGGACAATCAGTGCAACGTCTAAGTAACGTGACCAAGTCGCTGTTGATTGGCCGGTAAGACCACGAACTCTTGAAGTGGGTTGGACTAAATGTTCCCGTGACGGACGCTACTCTCCCATGTGATTGGCCCTAGTGCTCGAGTTTTCCCGCCAACGCGCTGCATTGTGGGAGGGATATCGGAAGTGTTGTTGTTAGAATCCGGTCCGGTGCATCGAGTTTTTACTGCGGGGGGGGGGATTTTAAAGTTTTAACCGGCAGGTCTGAGCCATGCGGGGCCAAGAGTCACCGGATTCCGAGTCTGTACGGATAGAAGGGGAGTCAGTCCGGGGGAGGATGGAGGAAGTCTCGGCCCGGGGGAGGATGGAGAACCTCTGTCAAGAGCTGAACATGGATGAGCAAACTGCGGCTGAAGCCCTGGAAAACTTCTCGGTCATCTGGGATACTTACACTCTGGAGGTAAACCTGGTTTTCGCCGTTTCAACTACTAGTTGTTGCTGTGGGACACCTACACATGTAAACATGGTTGACAGCGTGTCAACTACAAGTCACGGACCGCAGTGCATTGTGGGTCACCTACGGTCCAGAGGTAAACATTGTTTGATTATTTAAAAAGCCACGGCACAGTACTACAGTTTTGAAGGGAGATGAAGGAAACCCTTGAGTAAGTTACCATAGTAACTTAACCTGCTGGCTGTCAGACACGTGGTGTGTGCACACACTAATCTCCCTCCGACTTCCTCAAACGAGCTCTTAATTGCTGGTTCCTTTTTAAACACAACTATTCTTCCCACAAGGGCTTCGAAAGGAACGATTTGCACACAAGGAAGAAAGCAATTGAAGGTTGGTTGGTTATAACCACAACTTTCTGATTTAAAAAAAAGTTATCTAACAGTGACGGTCTCCTATAATCAGATTAAGACTTCAGAGAGAAATATAATAGTTCTTTGTCTTAACATGGATATCAAACAGTAATCGATGCACCGTACAATATTACTAACATTAACTTTTTTCCCCTATTGTTAAATATAAACAGATAAGCCCCCCCATGATGGCAGACTGTAGAATGCTATATTTAGTAGAAAAGTATTTGATGGAAATAAACAATTACCAAGTCTTAGTATATTCAGATTCTGCTTAAACAGTAACATCTACAAGATAAGGCAAAGGCAGTATGATATATATATGTGTGTGTTTATACAATCTCAGGTTTAATAAATTCAGAGTTTCCCTCAATTCAGGGTTATATATTAAAAATAAAGAAAAAAGTTTCCACTAAACCCCTCTGGGTGTATTTCTGTGTTTTTCAAAAACTTGCACTATAAATATTTGTTTAAAGAGCTTTGATTACAGTTTTATAACGAGCCACGGCGCAGAGGCGGCTGAATGTCTTGTTGTTGGTTTCCAGGGGGATGTGGTCCACTGGTTGGCGTGCTCGCTGTACGTGGCCTGTCGGAAGGGATCCACTCCCACAGTAGGAAAAGGTCTGATGGAAGGAAACTGTGTCTCACTCACCAGGATCCTCCGCACGGCTAAACTCAGGTCAGACCCCGTCGGCTCCCGAGGGGCAAGAAACATCGGAGACCACCATGATTTTTCCATGTCCTAAGTCTCCTCCCCCGCATCTCCAGTCTGATCCAGTTCTTCTCCAAGATGAGGAAGTGGGCCGACATGTCCAACCTGAACCAGGACTTCAGGCTGCGTATCGAGCGACTGGAACGCAACTTCGAGGTCACAACCGTCATTTTCCGCAAGTTCGAGCCCATCTTCATGGACATGTTTCAGAACCCGCAGGGGGCGGAGCCTCCGCGGCAACCACGCAGCAGGAAACACAGGTACGACACCGGTGACATCATCAGATGCACCGCCTTAGACGGCTTCACAACGCAAATACACTCTCTGACTCTAACAAGCAGCTAGCTGCTACTAGATGCTGGCTGCTACTAGCTTCTGACTCTTACTAGCAGCTAACTTTACTAGCTGCAGACTGCTACTACTTTTGACTCTTACTAGCTTCTGACTCTTACTAGCAGCTAACTGCTACTAGCTGCTGCTTGTTACTAGATGCTGGCTGCTACTAGCTTCTGACTCTTACTAGCAGCTAAGTTTACTCGCTGCAGACTGCTACTAGCTTCTGACTCTTACTAGCAGCTAACTGCTACTAGCGACTGACTGCTACTAGCTTCTGACTCTTACTAGCAGCTAACTGCTACTAGCTGCTGCTTGTTACTAGAAGCTGACTGCTACTAGCTTCTGACCCTTACTAATAGCTGCTACTAGCTGCTCACTGTTAGTAGCTGCTTGTTGCTAACTGCTACTATTTTCTGACACTTACTAGTTGCTAACTGCTACTAGCCGCTCACTGTTAGTAGCTGCTGTCTTCTACTAGCAGCTGGGACTGTGACGAAAGGGGCAGAGCGTCCATTCGTCTTTCTTCAATTCATATTTGTTTTATTATAGTGATTTTATATTTTGACAAATTTTAATATTTATTTAATTAATTACATTTAATTTTAATTTTTCTACTGATCAGTTTGAATCGGGTCTTTGTTTCTCGTCTGTCATCTCCAGGAGACTACCGTGTCACATCAGCGACGTCTTCAAGTTCTGCTGGACTCTGTTTGTCTACACCAAAGGTACCGTCAGAACCACGTCAGGCTCCTCTCCATGTTCAGGTTCATGCTCATGTTGAATTGTTGGGTCTCCGTCGGGTAAAGAGTCGGTTCAGACCCGCTCTCTTTTTTAGAAAGTGCCTTGAGGTCGCATTTTTTGTGATTTGGCGCTTTAAAAAATGAAACTGGTTTTGGTTTTGTTTGAAGACCTAGCCACTGGTTCGGGTTCTGTGCGACGTCTGGGTCAAAATGAAAACCTGCGAAGTAGAAGCTTTCACAGAGTGAAGATGTGAACAGCAACATGAAGTTCACAAGAGCAGATACCAGAGAGAAATCGAACGCCGCCCCCTTTTGATGGTGAAGTAAACGTGGAGTTAGACGGCGGACTGAATATTGAAGTTTACCGCAAACCCACACAGGCGGGGACCAGAACCCTGAACCACCCGGCTGATGATATCTCCATGAGGGAAGAGAGAAGAGAAACGCAACATCTGCACATTTAGGAATTACTGAAAAACTTTGGCTAACCCAACCGGGCCTTCAGCAAGTCTGCTAAGAACTCTCCCAAGAACCGCTCCACACATGAGAAGAAGGACTTTCACACGTGTGGCCGGAGCAGAAAACCAGGAGTAGAAATTTTAAGTAGTACCTTCTCAAAACTCAACATCCTGCTTCACTTCAAACCCCGCAACAACCAAAAGACAAAAGCTGGTTCCTCCATGAACACAAAAAACACCCAGACATAAACTGAGTAATGTGGTTTAAGGAGTCACAGAACCGTTTATAGAGGGGACATACCAGCCGCTCCACAAGAACATGGCCCAACACAGGAGAGTCCACTCCTTAGGACAGGACTCAGAAGTCCGTCTGCATTTACAAGGACCGGGACACCGACCAGGGATGAGGAACCATCACATCAGAGAGGACAGATTGAGATGGTTCTGACCCGTAAAGAGGAGGAGGGAAGAGTGGATCTACTGGTAGAAGGATGATGGAGATGGAGCTGCAGGAAGGCGAAGAAGGGGAGGAGCAAAGAGGAGGTTTCTGGATGTGGTGAGAGAGGACATGCTGTTGGTTGAGGAAGATGGAGAAACATCAATTTGCTCTCGTCTCCTGTGCTTGTGTGTATTTTATGTATATAAGTATTGACAGATATGCGTATATGTACACATGTATGTTTATTTATAGTGTTTGTGGATGTATGGGTGTGAGAGAAGACATTGAGAAAACAAACTCTTACAGTATGAGACCAAATTATTATTTTTTATAGACTATAGAAATTAGACAAATGATGTTAAAAATAAAGTTTGTCATCGCTCGTCTTACATTTATTTGTTACAAAAATATTTTCAATTATATACAGAAAGAATTGAAAAAAATATATAGACAAAATTATAGGTTCGTCTTTAAAATGTATTAATTACTGTATTTTCCTGCGGTGGCTTCTATATAGAATCTTCCGTTTTTGCAGTCAACGTTAAAAAAGAAAAATAAACGGGCTACTGTAGTGAAATTGATTCTGATTTGGTGTCTGTGTAGAAGAAGAGAAACAGCAGAACCAGCATAAACCCGTGGGCTCAGCTCTGCCCCCTTCAGTGAGGCAGAGGTACTGTTGCCTCACCTCAGGCTTTTTCATTACGTCTTTATGTTGGATCAGCACGAGAATTAATGTCCTAGTGACAAGTGAGGGCGTGTGATAAAATATAACAAACGTTACATCGCTGACAGACGGTGAGAAAGCAAAAGACTCGACCCGGTTTGTGAGGTACTGCTCCATCTGAGACCAGGCTCCCCTCTCTGCTTGAACAGGAAATACACACTTTAAGCGATTTTGATTGTAAGTAATTCATGAAATGATACAGGAATTATGGATGTGCATTTAGACGTAGAACTGAAGAAGCCTTTTTGGATGAGAGGTGAAATGACTTCATCATCATCATCATCATCATGCTGAGCTGAATGTCTGTCTGTCTGAAGGTAACTTCCGTATGATCGGAGATGACCTGGTGAACTCGTATCACCTGCTGCTCTGCAGTCTGGACCTGGTTTTTGGGAACGCTCTGCTGTGCGCCAATAGGAAGGACCTCATCAACCCCACCTTCAGAGGTGAGCTCGTTAGTCCCGCCCACACCGCCGCCGGTCAAGTTTTCCCAGGTGGCGCGGCAGGGTTCCGTCAGAATGGATTTATTTGTTCTGTCCTATTCCGTGTTTGACCTATTAATGGCGCTATGTTTGGTGTCGTATGCTGGCGACTTCCTGTCTGAGTGTGTACTACTTCCTGTGCAGGTCTTCCTCCGCTGTACCGCGCCGATGGTCACGTTGCCCCGGACGAGCCCCCTCCCTGTGTGCTGGAGAGGTTGTGCGAGCTGCACGACGGGCTGGTGGTGGAGGCCAAAGGCATCAAGCAGCACTACTTCAGGCCCTACATCCAGAAACTGTTCCAGAGGCGGGTACGGACCCGACCCAGACAGGGCTGCTCATCACGACTGACCCAAGCCGTGTTTGTTAACCCTTCTTCTTTTTCCCGGTTAGATCCTGAGAGGCAGCGAGGAGCATCTGACCGGACTGCTGGACCCTCACAACTTCATCGACAACAAGTGAGCCAACCAGATGCTGGCAGGCTCCGCCCCTGACCGCATTAACCCGCATCGTGTATGTGAATACCAGGGCTTTTCTAAGCAGCATCCTACTGTGTGTGTGTGTGTGTGTCTCTATGTGTGTGTGTGTGTGCAGTAAAGCCATAAACAGGGAGTATGAGGAGTACGTCTTGACGGTGGGAGACTTTGATGAGCGCGTGTTTCTTGGGGCCGATGCCGATGAGGAAATTGGGACGCCGAGGAAGACGGTTCAGGAAGTCGTCAGCCAGGCAAGCGCTCAGAACCAGCTGCAACAACACGTGGAGAAGGTACACACACACACACACACACATAAACATATAAAACACACATGCAAACACACAATAAACACATGCGCACACACATGCGCACACACTTACACATACACACACACACACACACACACTGACAGCAACATAATTCTGAACTTTAGTTGTTGCTTTATCCCAATACCCTTTAATAAAGCTTCTAAAATGTAATTAATGTACTTCTGGATCATTTTTAAATCCTCGGCCATAGTGTGAGTTCTACCTTGCGAGGTTAAGACGACGCTGCCCCCAGTGGTTTCTGGTAGAACGGCTCTTTCACATATCTGTAAGCTTCACTAAACGTGCCCAAATACGCAAATAAACGTCTTCGTCGTTGAGCACCAACCACCTTCTAGACTCCGCCCTGAAACCCACTGGACAAAAATCATGCAGGCAGTAAAGATGGCAGCTGTAGGGGCGGAGCCAAAGCTTTGGGTCTGTCCTGATGCCCAGCGTTCCAGGGAGGTGATTTGGAGATGTGTCGGCGTAAGCCATCGCTCCTTTGCAAAGACCCGTTTTCTAGGAATGTAGTTTAGAACGCAACTGTTGGGGATCACATAACTGAAATGAACCAACATGAAGGAACGAGACATTAAAGTCATTGTTCTCTCTCTGTCTCTCCCTCTGTCCCTCAGTCTGGCTGTCTCGCCCCCTCCACCCCTCTAACTGGACGTGTCTACCTGAAGGAGAAGGACTTGCTCGTCACGCCGGTCTCATCGGCGACTCAAAGCGTGAGCCGGCTGCAGAGCATGGTGGGCGGGATGAGGACGGCGCCCAGCGACCACCTGATGCAGATCTTCAAGTCAGTTCCTCCACATTAATGAAACCCGCTGTAGTTTTCACGTTAAAGGAGGCGTAGAGAGATCTTCTTCCAGACCCCACGATGACTGTGACGCATCAGTCAAGGATAGACTTAGACTCACTTATTGATCCCCGATTGGGAAATTCGCTCATTACAGCAGCAGCAGAATGAAATACACACACGGATAGACGGCTTTCAGATACAAATATAAAAACAAGAATATAGAATATAGTCCAATTGTGCTTTTGATAAGGCTGGTCAGTATAAGGCAGCGAATATTGGGGTCTTGCCCTGAAGCGAGGCCATCAGAGAACTAACCACAGAGATTACCGGTTGTGGGAGGGATCGGTATTATCTTCAGTCTTTGTTATTGTGCATTTATTTTGGTTTCCGTGGTAACGCTGCATCCTGTGTTTTTAAAGGTCGTGCTCCAGGGATCCTACGGAGTCCATACTGACCAGAGTGAAGACACTGGGACAAACCTTCAAACAACATTACACCAACGACTCTGAGGACATGCCCGGCTCTCATATCGGTACATCACGCATCCGTCAACCCGTCGCACTCATGTTGAACTTAATCTGGTAGCCGTTTGCATTTACTCGGTTGCTTTGTGGCCCTTGAATCTCTTTTAATAAGTTGCCGTCTCTTTCAGAGTTTGCTGAGAACCGTCTGAAGCTAGCGGAGATCCTCTACTATAAGATCCTGGAAAACGTCCTGGTTCAAGAGACCAAGCGGCTGCACGGCAAAGACATGAGCGTAAGCTGCACGGCTAGGCCGATTAGCACTAAGGTTAGCATGAGCATCTAGCCTGGATGTAACTTTCTTCTGTTGCTAGATGTTACTGGAACAGGACATCTTCCACTGCTCCCTGATGGCCTGCTGTCTGGAGGTGGTGCTGTTCTCCTACAGCTCCCAGAGAACCTTCCCGTGGATCATCAACATCTTCAAACTGGCTTCCTTCTACTTCTTTAAGGTCACACTCTTCAAACTCACTATTTTTTCATTTACAGCAGGCTTTGATGTCCTGTCAAAAGTCTTTAGCGGTGTTGTGTGTCGGCCCGCAGGTGATTGAGGTGTTCATCCGCTCTGAGGAGGGCCTCTCCAGGGACATGGTTAAACATCTGAACCAGATCGAGGAGCAGGTTCTGGAGAGCCGAGCGTGGGGTACTGACTCAGCCCTGTGGAACGCCATGCAGGCTGCAGGGAACAGTGTTCCCACCGTGGAGGAGGTCAGCAGAAAACATCTTAATATACAGATAATAAGCTCCGCCCAGAGGCTGAATTGCTACGCCATAAAAAATGGGGAGGTCTCTTTGTTCTCTGAGGAAACCTAGGAGGAAGCAGCTTACTGCTACTAGCTTCAAACTGCTACTAGCTGCTGACTGCTATTAGCTTTGAACTGCTAGCAGCTGCCGGCTTCTACTAGCTGCTGATTGCTACATGCTGCCGGCTACTACTAGTTGAGGCTGCTATCAGTTGATGACTGCTACTAGCTGCCAACTAGTACTAGTTGACATCCGCTTCCAGCTGCTGAGTGCTACTAACTGCCATCTGCTACTAGGTGCCGACTGCTACTAGTTGTACCCCACCAGTACCATCGTGCTTTGAAGCATTACAACAGAGAACAGCAGAACTCCAGTCTGGACCTGTCTGTTAAAAGAGCCCTACAATGTTTCATGGTGGTTCTTGTTGCTGTCACTCCTCTTCTTTCATGTTATCAACTGTGGGTGTCTGAGACACCTAGTAGAAGCATCTGGTGGCTTGACGCCATGTCAAAACCGCTTAGATAATATGATCATGAGGTGGTTCCTCTTGTCACCAACGTGTTGGGTTTTTAGTTTCGTTAGTGCTGGACTTAAGTTTAGTTTTCATTGTTTTAAGGTGAACTTTACTTCCAATCTGGACACCGGCTCTGCTCCTGGTTCTATCTCCGGTAACACCTTCGGAGGTCAGTCCCACCTCCCTCTGGTCGCCCTCTCCCCCATCATCCACCCCCGTATCCGGGAGTTCCGGTCAGGCCTCGGCAGCACACGTAAAGGTGAGCGCTCGGGTAAAGCTTGGAGTATGCAGCTAATGAGACACTAATTACGTCCTCCTTTCCCCTGCAGATGTCCCGCCCTCTCCGCTGTCAGTCCACGACCGCTACAACTCCCCAGCAGCAGGCAGCGCTAAGCGCCGTCTCTTTGGCGACGACCCCCCAGCATCAGGAGGGGCCCGCAGCATGAGCCCCATGTCATCACCAGCCAAACGGCTGACATTCAGCTCGAGTAGCGCCATGAGGATCGGACCTCAAGGCAGCCAGACCACCGTCCTGAGTATCCCGTTGCAAGGTAAGCGATGCCGTTTGTGTGACAGAAGAGATCTCCTCCTGCTGAGGAATTACAGGTGAATGAGGTGAACAGGTGAATGAGTCAATCATATCTTTAGCTTCACAGTGGAACAGCATCACAGCATTCTGCTTAAAGGCAGACAAAGACGGTGACCAGTTTGAATAACACATTGTATGACTCCATACATTTCACAAGTTTTCCAACCAGCCAGTAGTAGTTAGAAGTTAGCAGTACTCAGCATATATTAGCTAGTTGCAGTCAGTGGCTGTTAGCAACTAGTAGAACTCAGTGCCCAGTAGCAGGTATCAGCTAGTAGCAGTTAGCAGCTACAAGAAGTTAGTCAACACAGCACTAATAGCAGTCGACAGTGGGTAGCAGTCGGCGGCTAATAGCATAAAGCTGCTAGTAGCATTCGATAGCCAGTAGCAGTTTGCAGCTAACAGCAGTTATTAGCTAGTAGCAGTTAGCAGCTAAATTGTTATTCCAATTTAGTGAAAAGTCAATAAATGTTGATAAGAGAGGTCTAGTATACATTTAGCCGGGCTTATGGTTATAATGTTTAATTCTAGAGGTTGTAAAACGACCTTAAGTCATTTAATTATAATAATAATAATACATTTAATTTATAACGCACTTTACATTTGGATCAAATCTCCAAGTGGCAAATTGAATATGTATTTAAATATTTACAGACAGAGTTGTTGCTTATTTCATCCCCATCCTGTTCTTTGAATAATGAACCCAGATCTCGTTCTCAGACGCCAATAAGAGCTGTGATAGTTTTATTTCCTACGTAATCCAACAGCATCTTATGTTATTTAGCTGCTTCTCATTCCTGAAGAATTTCAGACTGCTTTTCTGCCGACTTTGGATTTTGTGAATTTTAACCCAAAGATACTTCTAATCAGCCGGGATTCAAACCCTGACCCTGGCGTCCTCACTTATTATAAATTAAATGTATTATTATTATTATTATTATTATTATTGCCACTGTGAATGTACTTATCGTTCCTGTAAATGTCTGCAGGATTGGGTAGTGACCACACCATCACGCTGATCCCAGTCCAGTCGTGTGACACCATCAACGCTCAGTTCCTTCTGACCACCTCTCCTGCTCGCACCGCCTCCCCGAGCCGCGTCATCTCTGTTCCCACCACCTCCGACGCCCAGACAGGAAACGGCCGTCCACGGCGCACCGGATCTTTGGCTCTCTTCTTCAGAAAGGTAGGAGCTTTTCAGCGATAAGTGAAAAACAAACGTCTTTGTCTATTTGTTTTCCTGTTTTTCACTCTAAGATACCAAAATCGTATTTATTTTTTTTATTTGGAACCTGTATGGAAGAACGAAAAAATGGTCTCACAGAGAAATAACAAGATATGTTTCTAACAAAATTGAAAATCAAGGCAATTATCCGTTTCATGAGAAAGAGGGATAGAGAGAGACATTTTGAAATTGCTTTGGCTTTTCACATTTGATTGCGAAAATTTTAAAATTACATGAAAACAGGAAAGAAAAAAAAAATTGTTTTGTTTGAGCGTACCAATAAGGTCGGGGCTTTTGAGGGGGAGTGGCTGCATTGTGAGCATTCACACGTCACTTTATTCTTCAAAAATTGCAGGTTATTTCAAAGTGATACGAGGAAGTAAGGGGCGGAGTCACTGCGCTGGATTGCATTCCTTTCTAGAGTCTTTTAATAATAATAAAAAAATGAGCAGCTCAGAAATCCAGTTAATCTGATTCCAACCGTTGTTACACCAGTTACTGGTCATTTCAGGCTTAATTGTGTATCTGAATCAACCAGATGCTGGTTCTAATGTTGTGGCTGATCGGTGTTTGCCTTGTAACTTCTTTATATCGCTGAGATGTGCGACTGGGAGATTTAAACCAAATACTGGCAGAGAGCAGACACCAGAAGTGAGAAGCAACCTCACATGTGGAGCTAGCAGGAGCGAGGGTTGTTTATTGAGGGATATGGCCGTAGAAACATCACCTAGTTTAAATGTTTCCTCCCACTTCCTGGTTGTTAATATCAGAATGACATCACCTCGTCTTCTGACCACCTTCCCTCCCCGATGTGTTTCCAGGTATACCACCTAGCCAGCGTGCGTCTTAAGGATCTGTGCGGGAGGCTGGACATCTCGTCGGAGCTGCGGGGTAAAATCTGGACATGTTTTGAACACGCTCTGGTTCACTGCACCGACCTGATGCATGGGCGCCACCTCGACCAGCTGCTACTCTGCAGCATTTACATCATATCCAAGGTGAGGAGATGCGTGCAGGTGGTTATAATGTTATGGCTGATTGGTGTTAACATACTTTACTTCCTTTAAGATCACCAAAGAGACTCACACCTTCCACGACATCATGAAGTGTTACCGCAGCCAACCGCAGGCCAGCAGCCATGTGAGACACACACACTCACACACACATTCTTGTATTCATCCCTCTTTGGGATCCTCCGATAAATGTTTACTTTTTGGGGACTCCACTTTCTAGACATCATAGAGAAATAAGGATTACATGTCTGTTGAATTCTGATGGATATATTAAATGTGTTTTAACTGGATTGTGTGTGTGTGCGCATGTGTTTAGGTGTACCGCAGCGTACTACTTCGCCACGCCCCCAGAGAGCAGGTAGCTGACGAGAACATGGAGGTGGATCCCGTGTCAGGAGGCGAATGTAAGAATCGGCTTGTGTCAGAGCAGCACTGATTGAATCCTCAGGTTCAAGAGAAGCTTGGTGGAAGCCCATTTAACCAGAACCGTAGTCAAACTGATCAGGCTGTAGTGGCGCGACAAAGACCATCCTCTACGCCATCTTTGTTTACCTAGAGCAAACCAACGCCACTCCAGCTTGTGGGTTTAGAGCTGCTCACCAGAGAGGCTGAACATTCCACGATTCACAAAACCGAACCCCTCGGATATCTGGAGTCCGTCTCTGACTCAACTATGGAGGAATTTTTGCCCACTCTTCCTGGCAAAACTGTTTGCAGCCACACTGGAGGGTTTATGAGGATCACCTGATCTTGTCTGGTCCCACCACAGCATCTCAAGGCATTGAGGTCCACTGCTGTGACTAGGAGACATTCAGAGGTGGACTGAATGATCTCACAGACTGATGACTGACAAATATAACCTTCAGGTGAATTCATGTTTCCATTGGTCATGATGAGTCGTCCTGGTCCTGAGGCAGCAAAGCATTCCCACAACATTCCACTGCCACCTCTATGTTGGACTGTAGGTCTGATCTCCTTCTTATGGAATGCTGTGTTTGGTTTAAACCAGATGGACCAGGACCCCTGTCTTCAAGTGGTTCCCTGCTGGAACCACTTGTTAATCCAGTCTAGACAATTTTAGGATATTCTAAAAATCCCTTCAATTTCTAAGGGGCGGAGCTTCTTTGACGAAGACCCAGATGGTTAAAGAACTTTTTTTAAATCACTTAACCTTTCATTTTTTTCTGATAAAAAAAAAAAGACAGAACTCAGTTTGTCGTGAACGTCCATCCTTGTTTCTCCAGCTGCAGAGAAAACCAATCAGGTGTGCAGAGGAGCAAACTCCAACCAATCAGGAGAGGAGGAGCGTGGTGACCTCATCCAGTTCTACAATGGTGTCTTTGTCATTAAGGTCAAAAGTTTTGCGCTGCGCTACGCTATCAACGATAACCGGGTAGGACTCTCACTGTTTAAACTTGACCCGAAACCAACACCTGGTGATGTAATCTGACTGTGTGTGTTTTTACAACCCTCCAGGTCGATGCTCCTCCCCTTTCTCCGTTCCCATCGGTTCGGGCCCAGCCTCTCTCTCCACGTCGAGTGTCTCAGAGACACTCGCTGTATGTCTCGCCTCACAAGAACGCTGCAGGGAGCCTCACACCCAGTTCCTACACCTACCGGATCAACAACAGCCCCTCGAAGGCAAGAACACACACACACACACACACACACACACATACAGAAATATACAGTATTTTATTACAAACAGAGATGCTCATATTAGCTTGTTTGCTAACTTGTTTGCCGACTCTAAACATTCAAATGTTAGCCTTTTTAGAGGCTGCAGACATCTAATGTTATTTTCTTTGTGGGCTGCAGACATGCTAATGTGTCCTGGATACATACATGCTACTTTTATCCAATGTTAGCCCTTCTGCAGGCTGCAGACATGCTATTGTTAGTTTCTATGCTGTTGGTAGATACGTTAACGTCGGCCTCTGTGCTGGCTGCAGGCAGGTTTATGTTAGCCTCTTGCCGGCTGCAGACATGTTAACGTTAGCCCCACTCCTCTCTGTCCCGCCAGGAGCTGTCCGACATCAACCGGATGATCCGGCAGGGGAGCGTGAGTAGGAAGAGGGCCTTCACAATGGAGGGGGATGTGATGATGTCATCAGTGTGCGATTCCCCCAGCAAGAGGGTGTGTCCAGAGAATGGCGGCAGCAGTCCAGACGTGCTGCTGAAGAGGCTGCAGGACGTCGTGTCTGAGCGTCAGAGTCACTGAGATGTGGCGAAGGATGTCAGCAGACGGCAAGCGTCTGATGTATTTTATGTTATTTTATGTAATTTGTATGTATGTATATTGCTGAACATGACAGGGATGTAACATTTCAACGACGACCCACAAGCAGGAGAATAAAATGCAGCCACCAGAAGTTAGCAGCTATTAGCGGATAGCCGTTAGCTCGGAGGAAGAGGAAGTGTCTGCAGATTAAGGAGACGGAGCGAAGTCCAGGAGCTGCTACCCCTCAGAACAGAGGATTAAAGCCGCCGCAATGTGATGTTAAACAGTTAGTTAGTAGCTAGCTTACAGCTAGTAGCAGTGAACTAAAACTGATCATTAAAAAAAAATTTAATCTACTTTTTAATGCAAGTAGCTGCTAACTGTTTCCAGCTGCTAAAATACTAAAATAATTCCATCCTCGGCTCTACACACAACAATTCCCATAATGTAAGACCCTTGAAACCGATTGGATGTTTCTTAAAACCTTTATGAACTTAAATTAGGGTTTTAAACTTTCTTCTTCAGAGTTTAGCCCTTATTTTATCCGCAGCGCCTCGTTCTCTGCTCGCACTCATCAGTGACGGCACTTCAGCTCAGAGCGTAAACAGTCTCCTCCATCAGGGCGGGACCAATCACGACGTCCGGTAAAAGGCGCCTCCCTCCGGTCTGCAGGCCCCTCTCCTTTTTATAGATTTTATTTTTGTACTCATCCGTTTTAGCTTGTGATGGTTCACAGCGGAGAAGAGCCTCCAGTGGAACAGCGTTTGTGTAGCATCTACACCGTCTGCCAGGTCCGATCTGCTGCTGGTCCGAAGCACAGCCGAGTCTTTTAGGAAGAAACCACTGGTCGCTAAAGAAAAAATGATTCAATGCGAGGGTTTCTCGCAAACAGGCTTAAACTAGAATAATGAGAACGGGAGCAGAGTCTGGTTCTCTCTCCTCCTGGACGTTTGTTCCTCTACAAACTGTTGGACAATAAAACTTTCTCTCAGAACTTTTTATTCCTTTGTTCAACTTCTTTTAACCCTGTCAGCGTCAGGAGTCGGACACTTTCACTCCAACCTCGATTACTAGAGATGACTGGTCTTGATCCAGGTGAAGGTGTGATACCTCTCCTGGATCAGGTTCTGGATCTAACAGGAAGAGGTGGTTTTCGATCCGGATCAAAGTGAACAGAGCGCCAAGGAAGGAATTGTGGGATTGCAGGAGGAAGTCTGGAGTGACAGAAGTATGGTGGCGTTAAGGATATGTAAGAGCAGTGTGACGTCGCTGAGGTGTGCAGTAGGATCGAAGGGTGGGCTCAAGGTGGGACTGCATCAAGGTTCATTTCTGAGCACCTTCTTGTTTGCTACAGTGATGGACATGCTGGAGAGAAGAGGAATGAAGGTCAGTGGCAGTGAGCCAGAATGCATGATGGTAGGAAAAGGATGCAGGTGAAAAAGGTGCAGGAGTTTTATGTACTTGGAAATATTCTTCAGAGCGATGGGGATTGTGGAAAGGAGATGAAGAAGCGAGTGCAGCATGGTGGACTGGGTGGAGAGTATTTTGTGATTGAGATGGTTTGGACCGGGGGAAAAAAGGAGGATGATCCAGATGGAGCTGCCAGGCAGGAGACAAGGGTGAAGACTAAAGAGGAAGTCTCCATATATGGTGAAGGAGGACATGGAGTTGGTTGGTGTAACGAAGGAACATGGAAACAGATGAGCTGTGAAGACTCCCAAAGAGAAGAGCTGACAGAAGGTGGAGGAGACAGGAAGTTACATCAGACAACCATCACTGAGAAACAGAAGGAAGGCGTTAAACATCAGTGGCAATAGATCAGGGGGAGGAGCTAAGAGAGGAGGCGTTTAGAAGTGATGTGGTCGAGGGAAGAAACGCAAAGAATTATGCATAAAAACACCGAAACCTTCATTTCCTGTGAGACGAGAGGAGGAAAGGGCGACGCCACCTGGAGGTCAAAAAAGCAGCGGGAAATAGAGGTGTGTGATGTCATCTGAAAATGTGGCGCCAAATAATGAGTTATATTTAATAAACCTTTTTTTATTATAACTGCAGTATATGCAGCATAAAAAAGATACACAACATAATGTTTTCCTCTAACATGAGTGACAAATAATTTGTAAATTATACATACTGAAATTAAATGATTTATTTAAACAAGATAATTTTTTTTCACAGGACGGCTTCTTAGCCTTTACTTCCAAACCATGTGTCTGTTTCTGTCCAAATTGGCTGTTATGAGATCTATCTTCTGTCTGTTTACCATAATTTCAAAATATATTTATTTATGAATCTGAAACCCGCGCCTGTGACGTCATCCGAGTCAGTGCAGTTAATATAGCGCCAACAAGGGAAATAATATCATCGTATTGACAGCGTTTCTCAGATAATGCAATTATGATTTGTTTTTATAATTTATTTTTACTTATTTTATTTGCATGTATTGATTTATTTTTCCCATCATGCCTCTACCTCTCCTCCAGCTGAAAGGATTTGTGCGCATGCTCAGTGTCGCCTCTCCTCCTCACACATGACCCTGCAGCAGCGGCAGCATCCCTCCTCACAACCAGATCCAGGTAAGACCCGATCCTCAGTCACTCGGTACCGTTGTGCGTCCTCGATCCAGTTGTATTTGTGGGGGTCGGTCTCATCGAAACCGGATCCTTTATCAGATTCATCCTCCTCCGGTGTCCGTGTCATCAACCGTCAGACCGGGATCGAGGTGAACCTGAGAGCCGATGATTCTAGTTTGTCCCGGTCCTGGTGTGATGTCTACTCAAACGAAACGTGATCCGGTTCTGATTTGGGTAGTTTGGTGCATCACAAGGTCACGCGGACGAAGGACCCTCTTGGGCGCGCTGTCGCCATGGAGACGGGAGATAATATAAAGAAACATGAAGGGTTCTCTGAGTCTCAGAGGTAGACCACGTGATCTTTCTGCTCCTTAATCCGGGCCCCGAAACCCTTAGATGTAAAGGGTCAAGTTCATGTCGTCCAGGCACTGGTCCTGGTCCATCTGGACCCGTGCCTTAAAAAAGTGGAGCCACCGCTTAATTCTCATGATGCCATAATTATGGTTTTTGTTCAACTGTTTGCTTTTTACCTAATGTGCCACGACACACCTACGTCCTGTCATGGTCCACCTGAAGACCTACCTACGTGTCATTGTCCACATGAAGACACACCTACGTCCTGTCATGGTCCACATGAAGACCTACCTACGTCATGTCATGGTCCACATGAAGACCTACCTACGTGTCATCATCCACATGAAGACCTACCTACGTGTCATCATCCACATGAAGACCTACCTATGTCCTGTCATCGTCCACATAAAGACATACCTACGTGTCATCATCCACAAGAAGACCTACCTACGTCCTGTCCACATGAAGACACACCTACGTCCTGTCATGGTCCACATGAAGACCTACCTACGTCCTGTCATCATCCACATGAAGACCTACCTACGTCCTGCCATCATCCACATGAAGACCTACCTACGTCCTCACATCGTCCACATGTAGACCTACCTACGGCCTGTCATCGTCCACATTAAGCTCTACGTGACGATGTACTTACGTCCTGTCGTTTCTTCTCTCTCTCTTCATTATGAGGAAATAAACATTTCACATATTTGCCCCATCAGAATCCTCCGCCGTGTCTGGCAGAGCGGCGTTATGACGCGTGCAGCGTTGGATGTGATGACAGCATCAACGAGGAGATGGTCTCTCATTCTGTCGTTACGTTTGATTTCAGTTCGGCAGACGGGAGGATTATGAAGACATGATAACATTCACCAGACGTCGATGGAGTCTCTAAACGCCGTAGAGCTCCGGGAGCTGCGGAGCGGCGGAGGCCAGCAGGGCGTATCCCGGATGTCCATCCCAGCACCCAGAGCGGCGTCTGCAGGGGGCTTCGAGAACGCCTCCTACCAGCTGGACGAGGATAATGAGCGTCAGCAGGACGGTGGTCTGCCTTCATCTTCCCACGGAAGCCCGGTAGGTTCAGTCCGGTTGATTGGTCACGACCATCCGCAGTCTAACCAAGCTAACATCCTTAGCTACACAGCTAGCTGCAAGCTAATTTTAGTTCGCAGACGCTGAAGGTGAATATCAAGTCAGTTTTATTTGTGCAGAACCAAATCACAGCAGCAAGTTTCTTTACTCTGAACGAGGAGAGTGAAAATACTGAAGGTGGGCGGAGCTTCCTCCACCGCTTGGGTCAAATGAGAGAGAGAGTAGCAGCTTTACACGGTCTGTTCAAGATGGGCCTGGTACTCCCTTAATTCACCCCTCCGTTCTGTACAAACACAGTGGAGCCATGATCAGTACCACCTCAGTTTTTCTCTCGCCCGCTGCATCAGAGGTAGTAACAGATGCGGAACAGACTTTTGTATAAACAGAATGATTCAGAGGAGCGGATCTGACGTTTTTCTTTAGAACCCAAAGTCATACAAGCTACCGGTAGCCATTAGCAGGTCCAGAACCCCCTCTGATGATAACAGTCATCAAGGGGGGGTTCTGTCATCGTGTTTTTGGGGTTTCTGTTTTTGCCTGCTAGCATCCCTGGACCTCAGAGGGTCCGAGACTTCTGGAGGTCTTTGGTCTTGACGTTGTGTTCCTTCTGTCTCTCAGGGCGAGCAGCCGCTTCAGGAGCTCTCCTCCCAGTTCTGTGATGAAGAGGAGGGCGGAGGAGGAGAGGACACTGGCCCCTTTATCCCAAGTGAAGACCACTCCGCTGACTACGGCTTCATCTTCGCCCTGGTGTTCTTGGTGACCGGAATCGTCCTGGTGGTCATCGCCTACACCATCCCCCGAGAGGCCAAAGTGGACCCGGACTCCGTGTCGGCTCGCCAGATGGAGAGGCTGGAGAAGTACTACGCCCAGCTGGGCTCCCACCTGGACAAGTGCATTATCGCGGGCCTGGGGCTGCTGACCCTGGGGGGGATGTTCCTGTCGGTTCTGCTCATGGTCTCCATCTGCAGGGGCGAGATCTATCGACGCAATGTGGCGTTTGTCCGACCCAAGCGGACTTACGGTTCCATCAACCTGAAGATGAAGCAGCTGGCGACTGGAGAGGCCGACGGGGGCGAGGAGTTCTCGGTGGAGCAAGCCGACTCCAAATCAGAACCAGGACCAAGCGGGCGTCCTCCTTCAGCGGCTGCACATGAACTCGGCTAGCTGTTTCTTTTACTCCGACACGGTTTCGCCGTCCTCTGATTGAGCGCTCAGTTTCAAAATGGCGGATGCAAAGTCGTCCCCGTTTGCGCTGATTGAAGAAGCACCGGTCTCTCCGCCGGCGAGACGCAGCTTCAATGCAGCATTTTGGGTTTTCATTCTAACGGTGAGCCCGTTTGGAGATGAGTCAGAGGTCACAGCATTAGTCAGCACATCACGTCGAAGCGGGTCGATTCGGACTCGTCCATCAGACCAAAACATTTAAACCTCCCCTCATTGTTGATAAAGTCATTAATAATAAATATAAGAACAATAAAGTCACAACTTTAAAACCAACCGCAGATGAAAAGGACATTCAAGCCGGGCAGAGTCTTCATCACTGTCCCAGTCAAGGTCCGAGACCTTAGTCGGCACCGACTTTGGGTCTGCTGCTTTACCTGAATCTTAACGGGCTTCCCACCCTTCTACAGAGATGTGTACGGTGGTCCGGTCTGATCTGTGGTGCGGTCCCGGCAAACGGACCCAGGTGAAAGGATGACCTCGCTGTCAGTGGTACTGATAAACATCCTGACGGGAAATCTCGTCCACAACACTCGCGGACGCCTCGTGGTTTAACCACACGCTAAGATCATTTCAATTCCCTCATCAATCTACAGTCCATCCCATAATACCTTTACAATATGAGAATGATTCAGCTCCGCCTCCTACGTTACTTTATGCTTGTAGTATGAGCTTTTAGCTCCGCCTCCTACGTTACTTTTTGTTTCCAATATTACAAGGTTTTAGCTCCGCCTCTTGCATTACTGTTTACAATATGAGGTTTTAGCTCCGCCTCCGCCATTATTTTGTGTTTAAAATATTACAAGGTTTTAGCTCCGCCTCTTGCATTACTTTGTTTACAATATAAGAAGGTTTTAACTCCGCCTCCTACATTCTTTATATTTGCAATATAAGAAGGTTTTAGCTCCGCCTCCTACATTCTTTATATTTGCAATATTAGAAGGTTTAAGCTCCGCCTCCTGCGTTACATTTATTTACTATGTGAGAATGTTTTGGCGCCGTCTTACAGGATTGTTAACTTACCTACATTTGAAGGACCTCGTTTGATTTTAGGGCTGGACTAACATCAAACACACATTAATCTTTATGAGATGAAAAATGAAAAACATTTACCGATTCATACCAGGAAAACAGCGCTGGAAGAGTGAGCGTATAAATCGGGTTTTCCTCGGGTTCTGAGACCAGAGTGGCGGCAGATTCAGGTCCAGTCTGAACGCGAGCACCTTGACCAAAGACAAAAAGAATCAATGCGGGTTCTGTGGCACGAAGAGTCTATTTATATCAGAGTAGTTCTCAGGTGTCCTGCAGAGTCCTTGGTAGGACACACCAGAGGACAGTCCATGAACCAGATAGAGTCCCCAAAGAGGGACGGAGGTAAACCTGAAGCTTAGATTCCCATCAGGCCGAGGGGCCGAACGCAGCAGCAGCAGAGAAACACTGAATATTAACAGCTGTGATGTCATTTCCTGTTGGCGTTGACACACAGGAAAGTCTAGTTGAGTAAAATAATAATGATGTTTTTTAGCGTTAATATCATCCCTAAGAGAGAAGGCGGGGTTCTGTGATATACTTTTGAGATAAGAGTGGAGGGGGTGGAGGGGGTGGAGCGAGGCGATTCAGATCCTGACGGACCACCATGATCCTGGTTTACCTGGAGAAGATCCAGGTTAAGGGGCAGATCTAAGATCTAGACAAAATTTGCATGGGGTGGCAAGAAGGTGGCTCTGAGGGGGGGGGGGCATTGTATATTATATATTAATATTTATGGATAGACGTATCATTAATGTAACAGTGGGAGATGATCCAAAACTCGGGGGGCCGAGACATTTTCCTCTTCCTTTCACAGATTCATTCAACGCTTTACCTCATTATGCAAAAATCTACTGACTCAGGTTTCCACAGAACTGTGCGGAGGGGCGGGGCATGAGCTCAGCAGGTCTGTGGGGTGGGTCAGCGTTGACCGAGGTCATCGTTCTACCAGGTGACCTTCTAAGTTGTTGGTTTGATAGCAGAGGAAGGCAAAAGGTCAGAGGTCGCCGTGATCCAGCAGCTCTTTGAGATTCGGTTCTCCTTCGTCTCTTCCTCCTCACCATCATGCTGCGGCAGTGAACCACCGTGAAGGTTCCTGGCTCCAACCTGGAGCCTGAACAGACCAGGGGGGCGGGGGTCGTTGTTGGTTTGGCGGCTGCAGCTGCTTCCCTTTATTCCACACCTGTAATATACGCACAAAAAATATCAGCAGTAGCATTTTACTCACAGACTCCATGAATGTAGAAACTAACGCCGTAGATATCCTCACCTTTTTTTTCCTGTTTTGAATCCTGTCTGAACGAGATGATGGAGGTTCCCCCCCCCACCTCTGAAAAAACAAAACAAAACAGACTCTTGTTGTTTCAGACAGAGGGACATCCAGCTGGTTCTAATCCCAGGATTATGACGGCGTTCACATCCATCCATCCGTTTCCTTCCTCTTTTTAAACGCACATATCTTCTGGGGCAGCAGCATATTCCTGACATTCCAGACGTTCTCTTCAAAATAAAAGCACGGATAAAGATGTGACGGATCCCTCCGTCATCGACTGATGCATATAAACTGTGAAATATCCCTGAGAGTGAGAGTGAGATGTTTCATATTAAATGAAGGCCCTAAAGAAAGACAACATGTGTTTGTCAATCGATCACCATTTGTTACTTTATTCTTTTTTTCATGGCAATAAGTTGTTGACACCATCAGCTGTGGAGACAAAATAAATGAAATCAGAATAAAGGCATTGTGACGTGTCACTTTTAATCTGAGGGAAACGATGATTCAGCAGTTTTGGTATCACTTGCCTCACTCTGTATCCATCTCTCTCCCTATATCTCACTCTTTCTTTATCTATCTATCTCTATACATATCTCTATACGTATCTCTATATATCTCTACATCTCCCTCTCTCTATATCTATCTACTTCTATACGTATCTCTATATCTCCCTCTTTCTATATAACTCTCTCTCTCTCTATATTTCTTTATGTCTATTATATCTCTTTTATCCTTGTATAAATCTCTATTTATCTAGATCTATTTTTCATCTATATCTATCTCTCTCTGTCTATCGCTCTATTTCTTTATCTTTTTGTCTATTATCTCCATCCGTCTTTTTATCTATATTTATCTCTATATATTTATCTCTGTCTATGACATTTATCAATTTACATCTCTTTATCGCTCTCTATCTCTTATCCATATCTCTATTATACACCACCTATCTCTCTTTCTGCTGACTCATTAATAAAGTAAACTTTTGTACCTGGTTTATCTGGAATGCAAACGTTTTTTTGCCTTCCACCGTTTGAACTTTGACCTTTGTAAGCCACGACCTCATGAAGTTCCGTGATCTGGATTCGGCCGTTGTTGGATGATATATGAGGATACTTGGATGTTCAAGCTTTCATCAAATCGGACCGTAGCCACATTAGCTTGAACGCTGTTTTTTTTTTTTTCCTTTCATGATGTTCCTTGAAGGAGGGGAAACCAACTTTGAGATCTTGAAGTTCTTGTTGGCCAGCAGGTTCCTGTTCTCGCCTCTTCTTTATGGAACCTACCAATGAAAAGGAAGGATGATCAAAGTATCAAAAGTAGATTTTTTAGTACATTTAGTAAGTATATATGTTATTCCATTCATTCCTATGAAATATCTTCTTCATCACCTCCAGCATCATTTTGCATCGCCGCCGTTCAGCACATGTGGGTCGGCGAGTCTTTCTACCTGTCAAGAAGTGATCCACGGAAGATGTTCTGGTCATCGTCGTCCACATCCTGTGGGAATGAGATGTTGAGAAGTTGTACATTGATGAACACGACTTTCGGATAAACTCATCTGTAGGCGACTAACCTCTCTAGTGGAGAAAGCAGACCGGACTCTTCCTCTCCGCTGCTTTACTTCCCCCGCCTCCAACAGTTTCCTCACGGCTCTTTAGGCTCTTCATCGTGTAGCGGGTGATGGAGACGATGCAGGAGGACGGGGTCCAGGATGAAGTGCAGACCCGTGGTACCATGCCGTGTTTGAAAGACGGGCTTAATGGTTTAATTTAGTCAGTTTTGGGGGTCTGCTTGATGGAGACACTGGTCCACCTCAACCCTCTGCAGAAGATCTTCCAAAGGCTTCAGGAACTTCTTCACTCGGCTTCCATTCCCCACTTGGGGCCTTCTGCGGAACGACTCCTGCTTCATCTCAAGGTTCCTTTGTGCGATTACTGGATCTCCTTCTGACTGCCTGGCGTTCTCTGTCTCAGCGCTGGGATGTTGGAGATGATGTTGGAGATGATGTGGGAGATGATGTGGGAGATGATGTGGGAGATGATGTTGGAGATGATGCTGGAGATGATGTTGGAGATGATGCTGGAGATGATGTTGGAGATGATGTTGGAGATGATGCTGGAGATGATGTTGGAGATGATGTTGGAGATGATGTTGGAGATGATGTTGGAGAGGGTGTTGGAGAGGGTGTTGGAGAGGATGTTGGAGATGATGTTGGAGATGATGTTGGAGATGATGCTGGAGATGATGTTGGAGATGATGTTGGAGAGGCGTGAGTCAACAGGATCCACCTCCTCTGCATGTAGCTGAGGGTAAATGCTTTTGAACAGAGAGAAGAAGTCGTCTGGAGTCGCCTCCTCATCTGGAAAGGCACAGGTCTGGCACTTGTTGATAAACATGATGAATTCCAGAATCCAGTGTGGGTTAGGGAATCTTCTGCCCTGGAATTCGGTTTGGCTGATGGAGTCTAGATGTTGACCACTTGGATTGTCTTTTCCTCCCGTAGATTATTTATTTGAAAGGTGAGTTCACTGTTCGCTGTTTTCTATATTGATGAGTCCGACTCTGGATCCGACACCGCATGCATGATGGGTGGAGGATCCAGTATTCTGCAGATCCACGGATGTTTCCAGGTCAGTGCGGACCTTGGCTTGAACATTGTCTGAGATCTCCGTGAAGCCAGCATTTATCTTTCTGTTTTGAAAGGTCTGGTTTGTGGCAGAGCCTCAAACCTCATACGGAGCAGCAAGTACGCGATGGAGGCAAAGCCACCACCGAGGATGCGGGTCTCCCATCCTCGTGTAAGCGCCGCTGGGTTGCAGTATTCTCTGGTTGTTGCTTTTTTTCTTTTTTTTTCTCTTTCTCCTTTGATAAATCACCGCGATCATGAGGAACTTTGGATGTTCTAGCTCTACAAATCTCAAAAAGTCCCCACCAGCTAGTTGGAACCGCTTTCAGGTCTGTTAAGCTAATTAGCTTTGCGTTGAGCCATGGCTTCCCCTCCTCCTCTGCTCAGAGCGTCGGATATTCACTTCTTCCTCTGCCTCCTTTAGTGGTAACGATACGTATTTGTATTTATATTTATATATTTTGACGTGCGAGGCGTGTTTTTTTATGAGTTATTGCAAATAACTGTTTAAGGAAACTTTAAATTTAATCATCTGACAAGCCAATTATGTTTTTGTGAGAGGTTGTTTTTTTTTTTTGTAAAGATTAGACATCCTTCAAACCCACTGGTGTCTCTCCACAAACAGAGGATAGTGGGTTAGAGGAAAGTGGGTGAACCGGAGCGCCCGGAGTAAACCCTGTGTCATGAACTTACCGTCACTTTCACAGTTTCCCTTCTTTCACCTCTCACTCATTCGTGCAGACGGCCGAGTAGCATTCCCACCGGCACTTTTCTCCAGAGATGGCATTCTCCAGTGGACTTATTTTTTCTTTTTTCCTTTGGTCATGTGAAGTTTCATGGTCGACGCGATATATCTCTCCGTGTCAGGATCCTTCCTGCTCAGTGCGACCAGCACAAAGTCAAGATTTCCAAACTTCTTGGTCATGTCCTTGAGAATGGCCTTCTTTTGCTTCTCGGCAGCCTTCGGGGAGAAGTCCAACTCTTCGCCTTCGACCTGTTCCCACGTGATTTCAATGAGATGATATATGATGTCCTTGCTGTTCGGTGGGTACGTGTTCACTTTCTCAGATATGCCCTTGACTAGGTTCCGAGTGAACATCTTGAGAGCGTCTTTGGACTTTTCTGCCTGTCGAGCCTCCACGCTAATCGGGGCGCACTTTTGGAGAGCTGCCATCACGAGGACCGCCGCCCGTTGACTGTGGTTCTCAACCTGGGTCTTCCTCCACCAGTTCATCATGACCCTGAAGATCCACATTTTTCCCGATAGGACAGATCGGATATGATCAAGCGACTCAAGGGGAGACTTCTTCATCCTGTTTGTCTTTGACTCTGGGATGATGGTGAAGAGGGTCCAATTGGTCAGGTGATTGTAGAAGAGGCTGGAAAGTTCGTCTGTGAACACCAGCGGTTTGTCGCTGGCTTCGATCACCTGCATCTTCTCCTCTTTGGTGTCTTTTTCCGGCTGTAGCAGCGAGTCGAGCATCTCCATGATCATCTCCATGGAGTTGGTGTTCACGGCTTTCCTATTCATCATGTGCTCCTTGATGCGCTGCATCAGCAATATGGCGAAGCACTTGGTGAAAGCCGCTTGAACCACGCCTTTGACATCTTTCAAAGACAGCGGGCATTCGTCGCTGGGACCCGCTTCATTCACTATCTCCACGAATTCCATAGCGAGGTCCTCTGAAGAAAATATGATCACCCGGGAGATCTCGGTTTTCAGCATCATGAAGGAGGATTCGGACAGACCGTTCCAGATGGCGCAAAACAGGCTGCTGATCTCCTTACAGAGTTGTTGATGGATGGTTTCACAGACGACCTGTGGGAAATGGCGTTCGCCGCTGTGTTCCGCATCCTCATCCTGCGTTAGTATGTAGCCCCGTCTGGACAGGTGAGGTTTGTGCGTAGTATTTCCCATGAACACGCTCAACATTTGGCTCACGTGGTAAACCATGGTTTCAAGCGTGTCTGGTGCCGTGATGTAATCGCACATCACAGCTTCCGCAGAGACGTCGCTAGTGGCGAGGGCGGAGTTGACAACCTTGGTGATCTCCGCTATCAGGTAGTTCGTCAAACGTTTGGACTCAAAACTCTCGCCTTGGTCCGGGAGTCTCAGAGCCATGACAAAACCCTTGAGGATGTTGCTGTCCAAGCAGAACTTAACCTGCTCGTGAGTGACAGCTTTACATTTGTTCTTAACTGACACCATGATGGTCTTGGACACAGCTGTGATGATATTCAAAAGCAGCTCGGCCAAACCGATCCTGGTGGAATCATCGGGGGATCCGGATTGAAGCATCTTCCACTGGTCCAATGTTATCTTTTTGAGGAATAATTTAATCAGCGGAGAAACAGTCTGGACTTTGACCTTATCGAACCGGGTCGATTGCTGGACATTCTTTTCCATGGCGACCGGTGGGTTGTTACAATCAGCTTCTGCAGGTTCTTGTCTTTGGAGAGAC
Organism: Lophius americanus; assembly: GCA_037951165.1. NCBI lineage: Eukaryota > Metazoa > Chordata > Actinopteri > Lophiiformes > Lophiidae > Lophius > Lophius americanus. The sequence continues at coordinate 152,632 of JBBDHG010000349.1, forward strand.
TTCGGGTGCTGGCCGGTGACCAGCACAAATAAGACGAGGGAGTCACGGCTTATTTATGGGATTGACCTTCAAAGACATTTTACCCGGTTCACATTTCATCAGAGTCCAAACATCAAACGAGATTTACATCAGAAGTCAAACATTAAAGGGAATTTCAGCTGAGCTCAGACATCAAAGGACGTGTTATCTGAATGGAAACATCACAGGACGCGTTATCTGAAAGGAAACATCAAAGGACATGGTCTGAGGTTAATACTCAATTAGACAGTCCTCCTGTCTGGGTTTAATCCCGACACAGAGCTTCTGTCTTTGACCCGCCTTCTTTCCCAACACTTCCTGCTTGTCCAACCTCTCAGAATATTACTATTTCAACAAAATCCAACAATTTCGTAATTCAGCCCCACATTCCATGGCTTTTTTTTTCTCTGAGGGGATATTTTGACCCTCGGAGGTCGACCTATCGGATCATCTGAGCCTCTGACTGTTCCGGTGTGTTGAATGTGTAACCGTCTGTCCTCCTCTCCGGATGTTTCTTCCTGCGTGTCTCTCGTTTCATTCTTCTCATATGTCTTTCCGTGTGTTGAGTTTCTCTGATACCCGTTCTCCAGTAGGAGATTGAATCACAACTTGATTTCCTGTTTTACCGACAACTTTTGTGTAGTGTCGTATTGAAGGACGTAGTGAATTCGTCCGCTCGGTCCAGCTCCGATGTCCACGTTAGAAAACTTGTCCCTCCTCAGTTCATCAGCAGGTATCTCTGCTTTTTTTTCAGTTCAGCATCTCCAACGCTGTTGTGCTTGAGTCACAAATAACTTTCCGGTTAAAGAATAATTCTGCAGGGCTTTTCCCCGTTCTATGTTCTCCTGCACACAGTTACAGATTTCCTCTGTTCACTTAGTTAATCATCAGTCCTTTACTGTCAGCGTATAACTCGGATGCAGTCAATGATAGCATTAGCTAGCATACTGCAAGAAACCTGCTAACTAATGGATCTTTCCGTTATTGATGCGTCTACCAAACATCGCTCTGCATGGTGATGGAAAGAATATAGACCCAACAGTCTAACCGAATTCTGGGGTTCATTGTGCGTCTTTTTCCGTCCAGTGTAGACGGGGACATGAGGACCAATCATCACCTCCAAGACGTTCAGATGAATCGATGACATGGCAAAAATGTGAGTCCGCCGTCGTCAAGCTTCCACACAGTTGATGAAGGAGTTGATTCCCCGAGGTCAGCGCCTTTTTTGTGTTCACAGCAGAGATCTTATCTGTCACAGTGGCGCTAGCTTTAACACCATGCAGAGTCAAACTTAGCTAGCTTAACTCCAGTTCTCCAGACCAGCCATAGTGTCCAAAGCGTCCTAGTCCTCTACGAGTCCAGATACGTCACTGCATGTTTTAGCTTATTTCTATCTTGTTGGCATGTTGCTAGCAAACAAACTTCTACGAGGCTCAGAGCTTTCAAACGACTCTTTATTGACAAAAATCAAGAACCAGACAGGCATCAAAGGCTTCAAGTGGTGAGAAGGACAAAAGGGGACCTATATACAGTAATCTCAGGCAGGTGGTTTTAATGTTATGGCTGATCTTTGTGTTGTTCTGACGTCAAACTTCACGATATCTAGAAGGAGGCATTAATGCCACGATTCCCCAAATGTGTTTTTGGTTCTTCTTCAGATCTGATCTAATGAACTGATTTCCACAAGGGGTCGGCATGGTGACGCGGTGGATGTGTCGGTCTAACTTAGATTCCGCCATCCGTCCAAAAACATGCCGTAGATTATTATATTATTCTATATAAATATACATGAGCCAAAGCAATCAGATATAGTATATATCTGCATACTATAACATGTAATAGTGTTATCTAGAGTCCTGCATCGCCCACAAGGGTCTGAAGGTCAGTCTGGTTGTCTGAATGTGTTGGAGCCAAACTGGCAGCTGGTCTAGGGTCTACCCCATATCAGGCACAATGGCAACTGGGATTGGCTCCAGCCCTCCTGAGACCCTGAGTAAGATAACTGGCTGATTTACATAAAACTGTGAGGATGGGTGACGCATCGATCAACGACTGAAGTATACAATCTAAAGAGGGGCCATGAATTAAGAACCTTCTGATCTTATATTATCTGATTTATGTTTTGGATGACCTGTTCCCGTTAGGAGGCAGATGTTAAACCCCCCCAGCTTCAATTATCTGCTAATGATGATGTGTTTTGCTTTTTAAGGTGATTCTAAATGTTCTAGTACGCAGTCTCCTCTGGGATCTTTTGAAAGCCGGGGTAATGGTCGGGTTCACCTCGTCAGACGTCGACTGAGGGTTGATTAAGAACGAGGTGGACAACAACGAGTGGACTGGTGAAGTACCCCTCAGAGATTCTGTGAAGGTTCTATGTCTAACCCACTAAATGTTGTATAAATAAACTGTTGGTAGAGTTCTGGATTCCGGAAAGTTTCATTGAGCCTGACAGCCTGGAACCTCTTCACGGTATAAGTGGCCACATACATCCCAAAAGTTCTTGACGAGTAGACTTTAAGTCCTCTGGGTTGCAGCGCCGTGACAAATGGAGTGTCACGGCCTCAAAGTGGCTTTACACTTTTGAACTATCGGCAAAAAAAGTTCAGACCAGCCCAGAGTTTAATGACATGTGGAATAAAACAGGATAAAAGACCCAAAGTTTTTTTTCCTCCGGATACGAAACATATTCTTCTGTACTTGGGGAGTCGTGGCGGCCTGCTTCCCTCAAAGTAACTTCTGTGATTGCGCCCGGACGTTCCCAACATTTCAAGCTTTCCTGAGGACATCAATTGTCAAGGGCCAATATTTTTTTCCAAAGTAGTGCTAAAAATGGCTGAGGAAGAAGAAGAAGAAGAAGAAGAAGAAAACAGTCCTGTAATCTCAGATTCAGGCAAACGTTCAGGTTCAAAGGTACGATTGGATGTCTCACTCTGGGGTTGAGGTCATTTTCCAAAGACTGTTCTGAAGTCATGCAACAAAACATGCAGCACTACTTCGCTTATTTTGTCGGGGACATTACGGAATTGTTAGGCGGCCGCGTCCGCCGCAGATCCTTCATACTAACGCGGTAACTCAAAAAACTATGTCACACCCACATAGACTTCAGTGTGAGGAAGAAGTGGGTCGATTCGGTTTGTTGCATGTTTCCGCCACTAGGGGAAAACTTTATCTCTAAAAGTTTCCGGGCAAAAATGTATCAACCGTTGGTCCGATTTAGTCCGATTTAGTCTGATTTAGTCCAAATTGACCTCATATGAACCACCGCAAGGAAATGTAACTTGTATTCGTCTTATTATACTGACTAGGGGAAGTTCTTCTTCTATCTTGTATGAATTTCATTTCATTCTCATAGTTCATATTTTACCCACTAGGAGGACATTTTACTGGAAAACACAGTTTCTTCTCTTTAACAAAGTTCTGTTAGGAGTGGCCCACAGACCTGTGACTCCTGGTGCCGTTGGAGACGTTCCTGGTGTTGGGAACTCCTTCTTCCGGCCACTGGCTGCTAGCCTGGCCCGCAGCGGCCGTGTTGCTATCCACAGAGAAGGGGTCCAAGTGATTCCCAAAAAGACTTCCTTGTCTCTGTTTTACAGAAGAAAGCCCAGTTACTGTTAATAAAAACACGTCAACAATAAACAGCCATAACAATAAAACCACTTTAGATCTAAAGGGCTGGTCTTGGAAACCTGTGACTCTGTTGACCGTTCACCAGTTGTCCTTAGGCGACTTTGGTAGGTACTAATCACTGTAGACCAGGAACAGCCAACAACCTGCAGTTCTTGAGATGTTCTGACCCAGTCCTTATCTAGCCATCACAATCTGGTTCTTGTCGAAGTCTCTCATGAATTTATGCTGGTCCATTTTTCCTGCTTTCAGGACAAAATTTTCACTTGCTTAAAATATCCCACCAACTGACAGGTAACCATGGTAACATCGTTGAAAAACTTCATTCTCTTCATTTGACCCGTTACAGAGAAGCAGCGGTCAGCCCCCAACAGAGGCCTGGGAGTGAGTCGGGGTTCCATATCTTGCTCAAGGACACTTTGACAGACTGCAGGGATCGAACTGCCAATCTTCAGATAACATCAGTTATTCACTTCACCTGTCAGTGGTTATAATGTTATGGCTGATCAATGTACACACAGAGCAAGTACTGTTTCATCCTGTGCTGTTACCCTGAAGATGCCTTCCTCGGCAGCTTCGTCAGGAGCTCGCTCCATCTCTTCGTCGGTCACCAGGTCTCCAGAGATGGCTCTATGGAGCTCCGGGGCGACCTCTTCATCGATGTTCCTCAACCCCGCCTGCAGAAGACCAAAACCACATGACACGCTGCTGCAGAGCCAAAAATCATCTCTTAAGGTGTGATCGCTACGTCACCGGTGGTTTGGTGCTACCTTTAGGCTTCACCAGCCCGTTTCCCCTCTGAGCCAATGACAATCTGTCATGTTTCTCCTTCAGCCAATCATTTGCAGGCTTTCAAATTTTAAAAATGCTCTCGGACAAACAATGAAAACAACAAGATTTTTTTTTTTTTGCCAAAAAGCCTCCCTAGTGGTTGAAATATGAACGATTAGGATAAAATAAAAGTTAGATTAGGCGGTTATGTTTGAAAAACTTTTTTTTTTTTCAGAAAAAAAACCACTCCCCTTTGTGTAAAATATGAAATATATTCAAGATAGATCTCCATCAGTTGATTCATATGCCCCAAATTTGGCCTAAATCAAAATGGTTGTGAAATTGAGGCGCAAAAGCTCATGGAGATAAAGCTTCTCCCCCTAGTGGCATGTATATGGAACTGCACGAAAATCCCCGGATCAACCCCGTTCTTCCTCGCTTTAAGATCTAGTGGGTATTAAATCTGAAAATTCTTTTTTGACTTATCATGCTCACACAAAGGATGTGCAGAGGACATGGCGGCGATAACGATTCCGTCATCTCCCCGACTTTTCTGGGAGATGACATTTAGATCAATCCACTGGAAAACCGCTGTTCCAGAAGTGTCAGCATTTCCCGTTCTGCTGGACAGGAAGTTCATGTTTATATCTCCTCATGTAAATCTGTCCAGAGCTTTTTGAGTTAAATGGCTGCCGTCAAGTCTCATAAAAATCATAATGTGTTTTTTTTTTATGTCCTATCGAGGGATGACTAGAGAGGTGCCAGTATTACTAATACTTGATTTGGATCCCAGAATCAAGGAGTGATTCTTACCTGTATCTCGTGGGTTGCACTGTTCTTGGCCGTCCGGTAGCCGTAGTACTCCTCCTGCCTCTTCTTCATCTTCCTGAAGTAATCCTGAATGAGGAAGGTGGCGTAGAACTTTCCCACTGTCACCTCGTCATCTGTTGGGACACAGAGAAGCAAGGACGTCAGAGACTCATCATTCCTCGACACACGCTGCTAAAAACACAAACAATTAAATCACAGATCGGATCCTGATGAACACATTATTCAAGTTGAAAAAGATTCCTTTCATTTTCCTTTGGAGGCTCGGTGGGCTGAACAGAGACACTAAAGTGAAAGGCGCAGGAGACAATGGGCTACAGAGTATTTGAGAGATGCTCAGACAGTTTGTTGGCGTTGTCGGTAGATTTAAAGGCTGGCAATAACTCATACTTGAAGGGAAAACCAGCATGAAGGATGATGTTGTCTCAATGGAAGCTTTAGTAACAGAATTTGGTGAATGTGACGTAGGAACGACCTTTCGTGGGGGTTTTTTGTAGGCGTGGTTCCGACCCTGCCACTTTTGATGTGTCTCCCTCGGAGGATTACCTGAGGGAACTACATGCATGTGGGACAGATTCTGGACTCCTCTTTCATGCTACATCTGACGGCCGGGCCTGTCAGCTGTGAAGGATGCAGCAGAGTTTGGTCTTGCCCTCATGCCAGCAGAGGAGCCAACAATGGCGGCGCTCACCGTCTCTCCAGGTGAGGCCCTGAAGACAGACGCAAGGGTTCCACGTCCCCAGTGTCTGATCACGGATCAGAGCTGTAGTGATACATTTTTTCAGGCTTTCACACTAATGTCTAGGATCTGGGACCGGTGTTATCCACCCTTGTCCAGGCTCACCGCCAAGATCGGTTAGAGCCCTATGCAGTGGAGCCATGGGAGTTATTTAGTTTGGCTGGACTACAAGTACGGTCCAAATTAGACAAAGCAGGCAGGAGCTCTCTGGTCTCCATAGGGGTCTGCCTTCCCGTACCTGGCTTTGAGGTTCTGCAGCCGCCCCCCAGCACCACTCTCAGACGCCAGCATATTCCCAGAGGTCTCGGCATTCAGTTCAGCATTCCCCTCAGAGGACAGCAATGGAATTTCGGGCCCCTGATCAGCGGCCAACCAGACAAGCTAGGACCCCAGGGGCTAACCGGCGCTCCCCCAGAGGTTCCAAAGGCCAAGGAGCCAGGAACGGAGGCTCCAGGGCCGGTCCTCGTCTGCTTTTCCCAGCAGCAGCTCAGCTACTGGCCTGCTCAAAACCCAGATCCCTGGATGGCTTGAATGATTTTAGCTGCAAATACCACCTATGTCCACAAGGGGGTTCTATTAATAAACTACAACTAATTTAGGTCTATATTGTCACTCATCAATTGAGGGGGACCAAGATTATCCTCTATAGAGCCTCTGTAGTGGCCTTTGGACAAGGTTCTCAGAAGGTACGTTCTGCTGTTCACTAACCTCCTATAGGTGGGATGACTTGATCCAGAAGTTTCATGCTGGTGCGTTTCCAGATCTTCTTGATGATTCCTCTCAGCTCCTCGTTGGCTTGTTCAAAATTCCCTGAGACAGAGGAAGTGAGTGACAGTCAGGAGGCCAGGATCAATCCATCTCCGAGTGCGGACGCCATGACACCAACCTTCTGTCTTTATCTTCAGGGCGGTTCTGACTAGGGCGAACAGCGTGGCGTTGAAGGTGACTGTTCCATCACTGTTTAGAGGCATGTTCATGGAGACCAACCTCTGTGGAGACAACAGACAGGACAATGTTGTTCATTTGTTTGTCTGTCAATCACTCTTCCCTCTGCTTTCTCCACCTGTCCATCAAACATTGACAAAGTTAATTATATATATATGAATCAATGATAATGCCATCCCATAAAATCTCCATTGCTCCCTCTTGCCACCCATGAACATTTGTCTAGATCCGCCCCTGTCTGTAGTACCAGCAACCTAAATAAGGCTTTCACAGCAGACAGGAAGTCAGCGTTTGACCACAACGACATCACATCCACAAACCCGACCAGGTCGGTTTGGATCCAAGTATTATCTTAAATAAATGGAAGAGGAAACAAGGTTTCACTCCGTGTCTCATAACATCGGACTGAAACCGTGTGGTCCATCATGTGGAACCTTTCTCACCTTACAGGCGATTCGATGGGGGCAGAACTTTCCGAAGCCTAAAGGCGGCGGTATCCTTCTTAGGAGTGTCACGACATCCAGGTGTTTAATACGACCCCTGAGAGACGGAGGCAAAGGAATCACACAAATGCTTTTTGCGCTACAGTAGCTCCTCTAATGTTTGTTAGGAGCTAGAAACCTTCCTGCGGTTCTCCTTGAGACATGCGGGGCCCCGATTGGAGGGGCGTCGGGTCAGAACACTTACGTGGCCTCTGGATCGTACTCTGCCCAGATTTTCTTGAACTCGTCCAAATGCTGGGGGCCGAGGATGGACCAATCCCGCGTCAGGTAGTCAAAGTTGTCCATGATGACGGCCACAAACAGGTTAATGATCTGTGGTTGAAAGGTCAGAGGTCATCACAGCTTTGTGTAGACGATTCCTTATTGATGTGCTGCTTCTTCCTTTTAACTACACAGTGGCACAGAACCAACACCTCCACCAAGGTCCAACAGTCACTTCCAATCTAAGTGGGCCCAAAACAGATTCTCATTATTAATATAATCTGATAAAAGGCACCAACATAAAACTTTAAGTTCACTAAAATCAACGTTTGTTTCAGCGTGTAAAGGATCTGGGAGACTTTGACAAGGACCAGATTGCGATCTAGATGACTGGGTCAGTACATCTCCATCTGTCCTGTTGGGTGTTCATAGTCTGGTGTGGTTAGAACCTAACAAAGTGGTCTAAGGAAGGACGGCCAGTGTGATTGATTGTGGTGGGGAGTGGAGGCCAGACTGTGTTGTTAGATCCCTCAGAAGATCTACTGTAGCTCAAACTGCTGAAAAAGATCATGCTGGTTCTGTGCTGGCCACATCAGAGTGAGGTGTGTAGCTGTGGATCGGTAAGAGTGACGTCTGATCCCTGTCAACCACTGAACGTTCCCATAATGGAAGAAGGTGGTCTGGTCTGACGGATCAGGTTATCGTCTAAATCATGTAGTTGGCCGGGTGTGTGCGTACGTTTTGGGGTAAGAGGTGGTACCAGGATGCATTATGGGAAGAAGACAAGTTGAAGGAGGCCGTGTGATGCTTTGGACCATGATCTGCAGGAAAACAATGGGTCCTACCATTCATGAGGATCCTCCTTTTAGACTTTGCAGGAATTATTTGTGTAATACAACGACCAGATATTCTCCTAATCACCATCCGATCCAGCATCTGCGCGATGTTCTGGAATAACAGTAGCTGTCTTTAGCGTGTGTGGGTTTTTACCAGAAATGCACACAGCATGTAGAAACTCATGAAGTAGATGATGGCGAAGTTGGATCCACAGGTGAACTCCTCCCCGGGAAGGTAGTCTGACTTGGGGTCGCACTTCTTTCCGTACATGCACGCCAACATGACCTCATGCCACGCCTCCCCCGTCGCACATCTGAGGAGAAAATCTGTTTCTCTTTATCTATACATAGATCAACTCTATATCTATACATAAACATCCAGTGGGGGGGTGTTTATATCGTGTAAAGCATTTTGTTTTACTTCTTTATGTATGAAAAGTGTTATATAGATAAAGTTTTTATTAATTGATCTGATTTTTTTTTTTTGGACTATTCTCATGTTCCTTAACTTCACATTTTATCGACACTGAACGTTTCCTTTGTGCCGTTATTGGCCACGCCTCTCTTATTGTGGCGAGTCCCGACTCACTCTGGTGGTCCACAGAGCACCTGGATAAACTAGTGGCTTTACTTCCTGCTAAGGGCTAACAGTTGGTAACTGTATAAATACCTTTAAACTTTGCTAAGAGCTAACTGTTATTAACTGAATAAATAGCTGTACTCGTTGCTAACAGCTAACTGTATAAATACTTCTACTCGGTTGCTAAGAGCCAACTGTTGCTAACTATATAAATACTTCTACTCGTTGCTAACAGCCAACTGTTGCTAACTATATAAATACTTCTACTCGTTGCTAACAGCCAACTGTTGCTAACTGTATAAAGACTTCTACTCGTTGCTAACAGCTAACAGTTGCTAACTGTATAAAAAGCTATAGACGTTATAGACGTTATTTTTCATACCGTCATGAATGATAATTCTGCAAGAAGTATCTGAGCTAGCTCTGTTAGCCACGCTTTGAACATTTACGCTATGAGTCAGCTCCACGATATCTGCGTTCACACATGTCAATCACAGTTGTTTACAAAACTACGTCGGCCTGTCATTGATCCCGTGGTTGTTGGACTCCCATCTGCATGAATGATAATCATACGGGCTGCGACAAAAGTCAAACTCATCCGGATCTGAGTCTAGAAATAAGAATAAATATCAAGGTATCGAGGTATACGTTCCGTTTAGTTACATCAGCTGAGTCTGGTCTGTATGTATTCAGAGGAGGAGACCCACCCACCTGAATAACAGCAGCACAGCCTGAGGGAACGTCTGGAAGTTGTTGTTCCTGTTGATGTACGTCCCGTCGACCAACGCAATTTTCCCAAAGATCTGCATCAAAAAGAAGCTGTAGTCAGAGACAAGGCCACGCGTTCTTCCCCTCAGACATTTGTCACAACTTCTCTTTTGAATAATCTTAAAATGATTACTGTATAAAAAACAGTAACCCATATAATGTACAGAAGCTAAAAGGAAAATAAGAGATGGAATCAGGTTTTAAGAGGGGATTTAACCTTCTCTGCTCCCCGGTTATTTTTAAGTTAATCCCAGCTTGAATCACATACTCAAAATAAGCCTAAAATAGCTCCACCACTAACAGATGTATTTGTGTGACCTTGATGTCTGCGGACAGGGAAGACCTTAAAATAATACCTTGAATAAATAACTTGTACCTGTTACTGTGTGTGAGTAATCTGTAATTAAACACAAAATATATATATAAATATTTCTATCCGAGACTGTCCAGAGGTTTTCAGATGTGGTTGGACTAGGTTAAGTTATGTAGGTCTGAGGTTCAACCAAAACACTGAAAACGTCACCAAAGCTCTAACAGCGTGTTAACAAGCCTGTGCATCTTCGTCGGCTTAGAGGCTACAGAGATTTTTAATCCTTAAGACTCTAAATAAATTCTGTTCACACCAGTCTGGGTCTTCTGGAGATAATAATAATAATACATTTCATTTATAATGCAGATAAAGGCATCAATAAAAAAATAAAATAATAACTATTTAAAAGCCTGACCAAAAAGCATCAATGTTAATTAAGGTTATAGGTTCTGCTAAAAAGGAAAGTTTTAAGTCCTTTTTTAAATGTGTCAGTCGTCTGTGGAGCCCTCAGATGGTCATGGATGATTCCGTTCCAGCTGTATGGAGTTTCACTGCATGAACCTGTTGGTCTCTAGTTTGAAAACTGTGATAGTGATTAATATTCTAATGTTTTGCTGAAGAAGGGGAAGCCAAACTACAATGCCGATGTAATGTAATATGAATGTGCTGGAAAAACGCAAGTTTGAATAAGATGAAGTTTGAAGAGACTTAAGAGTTTGTGAAAATGACTAAATATTTCAACTAAGTGTATGAAGTATGTTGAACATGGTCATAATGTTATGGCTTATAGTGTATAAAGCGTGTCAAACATGGTTGTAATGTTATGGCTTATAGGCATAGAATAAAACAAACCTTATTAATCCAAACAGGGAATTTCAAGTGTTACAGCGGCTCAAACTGTCTGTGGTTATAATGTTATGGCTGGTCAGTGTTTGTTATCCCCATCTGAATGAATGGGTGAAAGATTGGTGTGCGTTCAGCATTCACACCCAACTACGTCATCAAACACGACCTCATCCCGGTTTACTTCAGCTAAACTGAACGCAGTCGTTCCAGAGGAGAAACCAGACTGGAGCGGAGAACGTTGCATCATCGGCATACCTGCATTCCGACCACAGCGTAGATGAAGAAGAGCATGAGGATGAGCAGCGCCACATAAGGAAGAGCCTGCAACACAACGACCAGAGACCCGGTCAGACGAGATCTCGGTTACCAGAATGCGATGCACAGAGGAGATACCGACCTGCAGGGATTTGATGAAGGTCCACAGAAGGTTCCGAATCCCCTCGGAGCGATTGAGAAGCTTCACCAGACGCATGACCCGGAAGAGTCTGAAGAACGTGACCGACACACTCATGTTCTCTGAAGACTTCCCACACAGACAGAGAAGGACAGGTCAGACATCGCAAGTGACAGATGTGGCTAACGCTCTGATCCCGGAGACGTGGGGAGGAACTCACCGCGATGGCGTCCATGGGATCCACGGCCTGCAGGAACAAACGGGATTTTTCAACGGCTGTCGTTTGATACGTGACTTGGACAAACACGAGTTTATTTAGACAACCACAGAGGTCAGGGGTCACCAGCACGATGCTTGTTAGTGCGAAAACCAAGAAACAAGCAGGGACATGTTGGCGCTAAAAGCTAACGGCTAACGTCTAGAAAATATTAGTATTATATGATGCTGTCATTATCAAATATTGTTTTCTGTAAGTTTGTTACTGTGTGCTGCTGGATTTATGGTGGAACGCTCCTGAAAGAGATTCTTAATCCTAATGAGAGTTTCCTGGTAGAATAAAGGTTAAATTAAAAAAATACTTCTTTACTGTGTGAACCTGGACTGTTTCACTGTGTGAACCTGGACAATTTCACTGTGTGAACCTGGATTGTTTCACTGCATGAACCTGGACTATTTCACTGTGTGAACCTGGATTGTTTCACTGCATGAACCTGGACTATTTCACTGTGTGAACCTGGACTGTTTCACTGCACGAACCTGGACTATTTCACTGCATAAACCTGGACTATTTCACTGTGTGAACCTGGACTGTTTAACTGCATGAACCTGGACTATTTCACTGCATAAACCTGGACTGTTTCACTGCATGAACCTGGACTATTTCACTGTGTGAACCTGGACTATTTCACTGCGTGAACCTGGACTGTTTCACTGCATGAACCTGGACTATTTCACTGCATAAACCTGGACTATTTCACTGTGTGAACCTGGACTGTTTCACTGCATGAACCTGGACTATTTCACTGTGTGAACCTGGACTGTTTCACTGTATGAACCTGGACTGTTTTCAGGGTATGAACCTGGACTGTTTCAGGGTATGAACCTGGACTGTTTCACTGTGTGAAACTAGACTATTTCACTGTGTGAACCTGGACTATTTCCCTGTAGGGACCTGGACTGTTTGACTGTGTGACCCTGGACCAGAAGGTCTGTTAGTCAGCAGTATTCCACAGGGGGAGCGTGCAGAGGGGCAGAGGGGCAGCGGGGCAGTGGGTGAATAGTTACAGAGCAGCCGTGGAGACAGTAAAGTCCCCCAGAAGAGGCCAGTGCTGCCTGTGGGAGGAAAACACAAATTCCAGACGTGACGTCAGAGTGATCAGAAACAGTCTGAAGGTGAACATCAGCAGCAGAGAAACATCCAATGAGATGGGGGTGTGTTCAGATCCCCGAAGCTGCTGTGAAGACCCCCCCGGCCGTCTTGACTATGCTGACGATGGAGTCCTGTGTGTGTGTGTGTGTTTAGTGTTGATGCTGGGTGTGTTGTCAACGTCTCATCGTTGTGCGACAGACGCAAAGACTCACATCGATTTCACTCAGCATCACGTCCACCACGCTTCCAATAACGATGACGAAGTCAAAGACGTTCCAGGGGTCTCCAAAATAACCCTGGGAGAAAAGAGGGTCAGGCCGTCGTCGCCATCACAGTATAACAGAGCACTTTACATCTATGTGTATTTATCTTTACATTTGTTTATTTTCTACGTTAATTTGACCTCAAAGAGTTTATTTTAACTGTTAGATTTTTCTTTTTCCTGAGGATTTACGCTAGAGCACCGAATTGGTTTAAGTAGTACAGTTGTTTTAACTTTACTTGTTGATTCCAGGTGTAAATTGCGTTGTTTTGTATTTTCAGTGACCGCCAAGGGTCAGGATGATGTCATCGGTATTCTGCCCAGCGATGAGGTTCCTTTTGATGGATATATTCAGATGTACCTTGGCTTTGAAGGCCATGAGTTTGAGGATCATCTCCACGGTGAAGAGGACGGTGAAGATCACGTTGAGCATGTCAGACAGGTGAGTCACGTGGTCCGACTGGTTACAGTGCTGTGGGTTAAAGGTTGGCAGGTGCATCAATAGAAGTGTTGTGTCCAGTTCTGAAGGAACACGAAACCTCTGGACCCTTTTGGACTCTAGGAATAATCTAAAGATCATGAAGTCTAACCGTCACATCAACTGGAGGAAAAAAGTAGAAGGAACCCCCAACAACAGAAACAATAAACCCATCTCCACCATCACGTCCCTGGGGTCCCACAGACTGTCCATGTTTATATACATATATGTATATTTATATATGTATATGTATGTGTATGCGTACCTGCATCCCCAGACACATGGTGTTGAGCATAATGAGGAGGAACATCAGGTACTCAAAGTAGCAGGAGGTGACGATGTACCACACCTGGTACTGGTACGGGTTCTTGGGAATATAACATCGCAGTGGACGAGCCTTGAGAGCGTACTGGACGCACTGGCGCTGTAAAACGAAGGGTTAAGACAGGTGTAGAGGTTTAGGACATGTTCTGAGCAGGTTTATGATCATGTGTGTTTATTCTTATCGAACAGTTATATTAACATTAAGTTTAAGATGGGTTATTAAAAGGTTTATGACGAGTTTATAACAGCTTTATGACATGTTTATGACAACTTTTAAAAGATTTATAGGTGTATAACAACCTCATGAAGAGTTATGACAGATTCATGACAAGTTTAGGACAGGTTTATGAGGTAATGTGTTTATAACAGGTTATCACCATTATAACAGGTTTATAACAGCTTCGTGAAGGTTTGAAAAAACCCAGCCACTAAGGGGTCAAAAGCCAGTGGGTCACTTCTAGTGCTGGTCCCAAACCCGGATAAATTTGGGACGGTTGTGTCAGGAAGGGCATCCGATGTAAAACTTACGCGAAACACAAAACCAATTTCCAAACTGGATCTGCTGGGGCCCGGGTTAACAACGACCGCTACTGACATTAACATGCTTAATGAATCTTTATGGCAGATTCATGAGAGATAATAAAAGTTTTATGGAGGGTATTTAACATGTTTATAACAGGGCTGACTGTGTGTAACATGTTTATAACAGGTTGAAAGTCAGGTTTATGAAGGTCACATGACAGATAAGAAAAGGTTTATGAAGGGTTTATAACAGGTTTATGGCGGATTTATAACATGTTTATAACAGATGAAAGGCGGGTTTATAACATGTGTATAACATGTTTATAACAGGTGAAAGGCAGGTTTATGAAGGTCATAACAGATAAGAAAAGGTTTATGAAGGGTTTATAACAGTGTTATGGCGGTATTTTAACAGATGTATGGTGGGTTTATAACAGGTTATGGGGGTTTATAACATGTTTATAACAGGAGTATGGCAGGTTTATGAAGGGTTTATAACAGGGTTATGGGGGTTTTATAACATGTTTATAACAGGAGTATGGCAGGTTTATGAAGGATTTTGGACAGGTTTATGTTGCCTTAGTTAACGTTAACTTTAGCATTAAAAGTGAGACAACTGAGCCAGTTTGTCGTAAACTTCTCACCTGGTTCTTGTCCAGCTCACAGTTCTTGTACTCTTGCTCTCCTTGCTCCTGGAAGGTGACGATGACGAAGCCCACAAAGATGTTCATCATGAAGAAGGCGATGAGGATGAGGTAGATAATGAAGAAGACTGAGATGGCCACTCGGTTGTTGTACAGCGGCCCTTTATCCTCCGCGTTTGAATCGATGGCTTTGTACAGTAGCCTAGCAACAAAAACATTCCATATGATGTAATAAAAAGTTTACTCCTGATCCAACATTCAAACAGGGCGGAACTCACTTGGGCCATCCTTCAAAGGTAGAGATGGTGAAGAGAGCCAGCATGCCGTTGAAGATGTTGTCAAAGTTCAGTTCTGAGTTGGTCCATTCTCTCCTCCGGACCTCCATCTCATGAAGAGCCCCCTCCTGGTACTTTATATACCAGCCTCTGAGACACAGGTGAGAGCCGTCAGAATCGCCCGAAGGAGTCTGACGTCAGATTCAAAGCCTTTTAGGACGCATTCAGGCACACAACTTTGGTTGGGTTTTATTACGACACATTGTGAATGCTGATACCAATACTTTAGTGCCCACCCAACAGACCGAGAAGAACCAATCCCCCCCACCACCACCACCACCAAATGCTGCTGTTTTGACCCACATCTCCTGTACATTAGCTATGCGAGTCCTTACCTGCATGTTTCCGCAGTCATTTTATCTGGATCCGTGCAGGCGTAGAACTTCCCCTGTGAAGGCAGAGAAGGACACGTTACTTTACCTCATCCAGATCTCAGAAGCGGGGCTCCATCTTATTTCCATCTCACTTTGAAAAGTTGGACGCCGATGCAGGCGAACATGAAGTCCAGCAGCATGGTGACCAGGACGATGTTCCCGATGGTCTTGACGGCCACAAACACACACTGGACCACGTGCTGCAAAGAGAGAGCAACAGTAGATGATGGATCGGGTCGGAGCGAGGTCCTTCTTCAATATTCTTGGACGTCTCGTACCTTCAGACCCTTGGCCCTGTTGATGGCCCTCAGGGGCCGGAGGACCCTAAGCACCCTCAAAATCTTCACCACGGAGATGGCGCTGGATCTACATGGCACAAAGAGACGACTTTCACTGAGTCATCGTTTTAAGGGCGTGTTCACACCAAACACAACCTGAAGTTTTCATACAAGGTGACTCCATCCAAAGCTAATGCACGACTAGCATCAACTCGCTCCAAGCGGCGTGCATGGCGCCAATCATTCGCCTCATTCGCTCAAGTTGAACATTTTCAACTGGATGGATTAGTTTGCGTGCCACTGTGACCGTTAAGCCTATCAGCAGTGAAATTCTCGAAATGTCCCACGTATGGACATCAGCAGGACATTGATGCCGAAGTGGGGGCGGAGCTTATTCTTACGGGAGGAAAACGGCGTATATACTGAGGTTTGCGGGGACGATACCCGTTGATATCAGAAGATTGGAGTGAATGGTGCAACCCTCTCTGGACGAGAGTTCAGTCAGTAAGAAGATCAGACGCCACTTACTCCATGCCCATGGAGAGGAGAGAGACGCTGACCACCAGAAGATCCAAGATGTTGAAAGAATTCCTGCAGAAGGAGCCTTTGTGGAGAATGGCACCATAAGTGGTCATCTGGAAGAGAGGAAGACCAGAACTTCACCAAAGAGAACGGTCCTGCAGGTTTAAGGAAGAACTCAGATTCTAAGCCCAGTAACATATGAATCAAATACAAACCTCATTCAGTTTAATTGTAAACATAAACAATACAGCCATAACATTATAACCACTGTCAAGTGAAGTAACACTGATCATCTGGTTACCGCAGTTACCCATCAGTGGGTGGGATAAACATTTTGTCCTGAAGGTGAAGCGGGAAAAATAATCTGATTGAGTTTGACAAGGACCAGATTGTGATATCTAGAGAACTGGGTCAGAACATCTCCAGAACTGCAGGACTTGTCGGGTGTTTCTGGTTTGAAGTGGTTATTACCTACCAAAGTGGTCTGAGGACGGACAACCGGTGACCCGCTTACAAGGTCAGTGGAGCACAAGGTTCACAGATCAAGGCCAGTCCATACTGTATGTAGCAAAGAGTGTTTAATGTTGGTTCTGATAGAAAACTGTCACCACAACGTCCTGCATATGGAGCTGTGTAGCAGTGACGTCTGACCCGTCCACACGTCATGTTCCCAGATACCACAGAACATCCTTCAGAGGTTTGCTGGAGTCCAGTCATCGATGGGTCAGAGCTGTATTGGTAGTTAAAGTGGGAGCTCTACAATATTAGGGTGGGGGTTATAATGTTACGGCTGATCAGTTTAAGTCTACATGACTAAAATATCCGTCCCAGGGGAAGTAGCAAGAAGAAGGACCCACTGTGGTTCCTCTCATTACCTTGAGCACAATCTCTGCAGTGAAGACCGAGGTGAAGACGATGTCGGCGTAGGCCAGAACCTTAAAGAATCAGACGTTATTTTACCGAAAGCCATTCAGCGGCGACATCTGGAGACCAAAGTCAGGAAGTGAGTGGCATGTACTGGGTCACCTGGTTCCTGAAGGACATGGGGTCAATGGGATCCTCAGCAGCGAGAGAAACAGATGACAGGAGGATGAAGAGGAGGATGATGTTGGTGAAAGTAGTGGCGTTGATGATGCGGTGGCACAGCTTCCGGAACCTGAAAGAAAAGGTTAAAAGACGATTGTATGCATGTGTGAAGTTTACGGGTCACGGTCTTGTGATCCAGAAGTTATGCTCTAATGTGGAAACAACTCTTCGTAGTAAAACCTCCTAGAAGAACATCGTAGCAGAACCTCGCAGGAAGCCTTCCTGATTGTCTCAGTTGAGGCTTTTCTGGGGAAACTTCTAACAGCCATGGAACAAGTGGGGCAAA
Organism: Lophius americanus; assembly: GCA_037951165.1. NCBI lineage: Eukaryota > Metazoa > Chordata > Actinopteri > Lophiiformes > Lophiidae > Lophius > Lophius americanus. The sequence continues at coordinate 170,475 of JBBDHG010000349.1, forward strand.
ACCTTAACCGTTTTCACAAATGCTGCATTTTGCCAGTTTACATGGAGACGGAAACTGTGGCGGTTTTCTACAGTTAACAATCTGCAACCTGTTTTCAAAAGGCTGCGTTCTATGGCCCCAAAAATGTAAAAGTTTATGAAAATATGTAACGAAAAGCCACAGAGGGTCCTTGTCTACGTTGATACTGCTGTCCGGTAAACGTGTATAAGTATAAAGTGTTGCTGAGGACAGGGTTGCCTGGAATACCAAGATTAGCCTGCTGCTAACAAGACCCCACCCTGGATAAGAGGAAGAAGAGACTCTTAACATACTTGTTCTGAGGTCCAAAGATAAAAAATGAGCTGGCTTCTGGCATCGGCACGGCTTCCTCCTTAAGCTGCAGGTCTGCCATTGGACGAGGTCTGGGGCTATCTGGGATCTGTGGGTCCTCCTCCTCATCGTCACCTAGGAAGAAAGGGAGGATGGGCAGAGTCCATTTTGTTCTGGAGTATTATCATTAGCTAGGCTGGGCTATGTAGGCATTTACCGGGAAAGTCTGCTGGAGGGAAGGGATCCTTGATCTCATTGACGTGGGACTCAAACTCGTCGATTTTGAGCTGCAGATTTGAAAATGAAGCCGTTGAAGGGTGAGACGGAGAGAGAGGATCGTTTATATGGTTGAGGGAGGGGGTGCCTCACCTTGGCCGTAGTAGGGATCCCTTCTACCTTGGCTCTTTGCTCAGCCAGCTTCTTTGCCAGATTAGCTTTCTCCTCTGAGATCTTATCGGGCATGTTGGCCCTACAAAAAATCAACACAATGGTTCAACAACCACAGACCCACAACCATCTGAGGTTGTCGGTTCTCAGATGGGAGAATTTTCTTGGTCCCTTAGAGTTTAAGGGAAGTTCGATGCTTTGCACAGGAAACCAAACTTCTGCACGCCGTCACATGATCAGAATGTTTTGATAAAAATTCCGGATGACTAACCTGAGCGCTTTCTTCCTTTTTTTCTCCTCAGCTTTCTCTTTCTGCGCCAAAGTGAGAGACTCCGCCTCCGCCAGGTTGTCAACGGCAATGGCGAGGAAAACGTTCAGAAGGATGACTGATTGACAGGAAGTCAAAGATTGTGAGGGTCTGTGGTCAGAACACACTAAAACACACTCAAACACACACACACACACTAATGTCCTGTAAGGATACAGTTCCCGCAGACGAAGAGGATGATGAAGTAGATGCTGACGAGGATTCCAGGCATGCTCGGCCCTCCGTGAGCCATGATGCCGTCGTACATGACGGCGTTCCAGTCCTCGCCTGTCAGGATCTAGAACAAACTCAACATTTAACCGCCAGCAGCGTTTCCCGAACATGATGAAGCCCACTTTAGCGCTCATCAGTCACATGGCCCCCCTCTCTGACCGGTGGAGGTGACTTATACCTGGAAGACGGTGATCAGGGCCTGTGGGAAGCTGTCGAAGGTGCTGCGGGGTTTGACCTGGTTGGGGAAGTTGAATTTCCCTCCAAACACCTGCATGCCCAGCAGGGAGAAGATGACGATGAAGAGGAAGAGGAGCAGCAGCAGGCAGGCGATGGAGCGCACCGAGTTCAAGAGGGAAGCCACCAGGTTACTGAGCGACGTCCAGTACCTACAGGAAAGAAAATCATAGGTTTTTCCATCATGATACCGCGCTCCATGCGGGCCCGGTGTTTAATTTCCTTCCGCAAGACTAAGATGCTGCAGCGTCCGTAAAAGTTCTGGTTCTAGGATGTCAGGATCTTTTCAAATCGCTCTCGACCGATTAATAATCTCAAACAGTTCATATTGACTCAACCTAACTACTTCTATGAAGTCAACAGTCTGTTATATGATCAGATCCCATAGTGACTCAATGAGAAGATAAATACAGTTAACTAGTAAATAAGTAAATCGGGTCGACAGTAGAAGCTACTTTTGAAAGACGGTGGGGTTGGGGTTTCTAGAATCAATCACTTTTGAGAGTAAAATATTATTTTTAATTATTTACAATTGGAGTAAAATGTAATGAAGAAAAGACTCTGAGTTCCCTGAGTTGATTCATAGGCACCATATTTGGACTAATTGGACCAATGGTTGTGGCCCAAAAACTGTGATTGGTGATTAAGATCCCTCTAATGGTGGATATATGCAACTTAACTTTCTCAAAATTAATCCAGTTCTTCCTCATACTAGGGTCTATTTGGGAGTAAATTTGGAAATGATTCATGAAATGGCTTTTGAGTTATTTTGGGATCTGCGGCAGTGACCTTACACTAATAGATATAAATACTAGAACAGGACTCAGAGGAACTCCTCTGAGTTCGTCCATCTTTATGCCCGGGGACTAACTTCACACATAGTCCACATTAAGTTTTCCCACCTGGTGACTTTGAGCAGGCGGAGCAGACGGATGCATCGCAGCACAGAGATGCCCATGACGGACATGAAGCCCATGTGGACCAGGATGAGCTCCATGATGCCGGTGGACACCACAAAGCAGTCAAAGCGATTGAAGAGGGACATGAAGTATGACGGCAGGCCGAGGGCGTACATCTTCATGAACATCTCCAGGGCAAACATGGACAACAGGAACTTGTTGGCGTTGTCTGACGATGGTGAAGAGAAGAGACGGACAAAAGTGTGAGGGGTTCGTAATCGTTTTGAATACTTAGAAAAGGTGTTCTTCTATTTTCTAAAGCCTATCCTGTGAAAGGTCAAAAGCTGGGTACATTCTGGACCGGTCACTAGCACCTTCACTGGACCGGTCACTACCTCCTTCTCTGGACCGGTCACTAGCACCTTCACTGGACCGTTCACTACCTCCTTCACTGGGCCGGTCACTACCTTCTTCTCTGGACCAGTCACTAGCTCCTTCACTGGACCAGTCACTAGCACCTTCACTGGACCGGCCACTACCTCCTTCTCTGGACCGGTCACCACCTCCTTCTCTGGACCGGTCACTAGCACCTTCACTGGACCGGTCACTACCTCCTTCTCTGGACCGGTCACTAGCACCTTCACTGGACCGTTCACTACCTCCTTCACTGGGCCGGTCACTACCTTCTTCTCTGGACCAGTCACTAGCTCCTTCACTGGACCAGTCACTAGCACCTTCACTGGACCGGCCACTACCTCCTTCTCTGGACCGGTCACCACCTCCTTCTCTGGACCGGTCACTAGCTCCTTCACTGGACCGGGCACTAGCTCCTTCACTGGACCGGTCACTAGCTCCTTCAATGGACCGGTCACTAGCTCCTTCAATGTACCAGTCACCAGCTCCTTCAATGGACCGGTCACTACCTCTTTCACTGGACCGGTCACTAGCTCCTTCACTGGACCGGTCACTTCGGATCGTTGGAAGCCCATTTTGGGATCTTACCCTGCCAGTTAGTGAGTCTCTCAGACTGTCGGTGGTGTTCGGTGGAGATGGCCAGCGTGTTGAGGAAGACCAGCATGATCACCCACCAGTAGAAGAGCCTGGACTTCACGTACACTCTGCATTTACGCCGCAACCAACGGTTCCACTTACGAGCCAGCTTACTGCACAGCAGGGAGAGAGTGACGAAGAGTAGGATGAGAGAAACTGTCTGCAAACAGCTCTTTCCCTCGCCAAATGAATACTTTCACATTTTGGGTCCAATTCCCTTGTTGTACATTGGTGTAAGAGAAATTCGAGCCTCAGCTCAAAAAGGCTTTAACATATGAACTCAGTTTTAAGCAGGGGCCGTAAAAATGGATAATTTTGAAAGGCTTTGTTAAAACATTTTAAAAAGAATATTCCTTTAAAATAAAGTTCAGCTGAATTGACATTTTTCATAAAACTCGAGGACACGTTTGTACTCACTAGTAAAAGACGATCAGCTGCATGGTGTCCATTTTACCGACACTTCCTGTCTCCGAGCCTCCGTTTTCCGTGGTGAGTAGGCCTTATGGGAAAACAGTCACGTCAGGTTCCGGTCTATAATATTTGAATTTAGTCTTCGTCTCCTACAAAATCACCACACGATCCTGATTATAGTTCTTTCTGGTTGAGGAGGAGGATTGAAGAGAAGATCCAAGGATGAGGTTAGAGGACGTGAAGGTTTTGTGACGGAAAGGGAATGGAGCCAAACGATCTACTGTGGCGCCGTGAGCAGAACAAGATCCTGTTTGTGGTCCAGTTTCAGTCAATAAAAGTCGGAACATTCGAGTCCCTTTCATCTTTCTTCATGACGGTCAGCGTATATTTATCTACGTCTTCATGATTGTCTTGCGGGTACGAGGCCGGCAAGGCAAAGTACATTTACTAGCCATAACATTAAAACCACATGCCTCAATGTGTAGACCTTCAACCAACCAAACAGTTATGCGAAGTCCAGCATCAACTTCAGGACAAAATGTTCACTTCCTGCCTAATATAGCCCGCCCTCTGACAGGTAACCCTGATAACCAGATAATTTTGTTCTGACTACACCTCTCAGCGGTTAGAATGTTTCGTCTGAATGGTGAATATCCAGCAGAAGTACTTGCTCGTATCGCTGTGGTCTTTTTTTTACGTCTTACCAAGTCTGTCCTGGTCATTGTCCATGACCTCAGCCTGAGTGATCCACTCCATGTAGCCTTTGAGATCCTCGTCCAGCTGCTGGGTTTCTCTCAGCTTCTGAAACTCTCCGCGGGACTTGGCCTTCTCTCGCTCCTTTGTGAATTCACTGGTGGGGGAACAAGAGAACCAGCTGAACTCAAAACAGGGAGGAGTAATGTGGAGACAGAAGATGCTCGAGGGAATGGTAGCAGTCGTAAGGTGGGTCTGGGGCGTTCCTACCCACTGAGAACGCCCAGAACCAGGTTGAGCACGAAGAAGGATCCGACCAGGATGAGGGTGGTGAAATAGATCCAAGACCATTCCATCCCTATGGCATCATTCACCTGTCAGAGAAGTCACATGTTCAGGCATTAGTTTCCTCACAACATCGAAAACTAGCCCAAAAACTGTAAAAGTTAAAAGATTAGAGTTTCTCTATTTGGGCTTTAAAATTGACACATTTTTAAGCACGTACAGAATATCCTGGTGAGAGAACTGAGTCGTAAGGCAAAGCTCTAGTTCCACCAGTGGATCTAAGTTCCCACCCTTCAACTATGTTCATACGCTCTGAGGAGTGACCAAAAGAACGAGGTTTCAGATGCAACTGCCAGACATGAGCTACATTAACAGGGGGATGGTCTCAGTTGAGATATAGGTGGAGGAAATCCGACAACTGGAAGGAGCTCGGAGTAGAAACTTGGATCCTTCCCGGATCCTATTTAGGTGGTTCATCTGGTTCGGATACTTCCTCAGGGCTTCCATTTGTACGTTTCTGGGTAATGTTCAATTGAAATGATCGTCTCCCGAACAATGCTCTCCAGTTCGTCCTGGAGAATCACAACTTGTTCTCAGGTGAATTCTGGTTCAACCCCAGAATTTGTTAATCTCACTCGAATATGGAATACCTACAGAAATCAGAATCAGATGCCTCCTTTGTTCCTTTCAACGCTACAGAGGTGAGAGTTGAATCATAGATCCACTGGTAGATCCAGACCTTTGCTCTGAACTCAACTTTCTTGACAACGAATCAATACAATGCCAATAGTACTGCTGCCCCAAACAACCATCCATCTAGCTGTCCATTGTCCCATCACTCGTGAACAAGATACCAAGAGAGCCCAGAACCCCAAAACTACTTTCAAAACTACGAAATCTTCAATAATTGCATCTGCAGCCAATGATCACCATACCCAGTAGAGGACATCGGTCCAGCCCTGTGTGGTGATACACTGGTAGACGGTCAGCATGGAAAAGCCCAGATTGTCAAAGTGGGTGATTCCGTTGTTCGGACCGGGCCAACCAGCCCGACACTCTGTACCATTGATGGTACAGCGGCGGCCGTTGCCTGCCAGGGCGCATGGAGCCGGTTTCTCATTCTCCACAGTAGCAATGATGTCTGAAGGTAATGGAAGGATACAGGTGAAATGGACGTTTTTTTTGCAAATGCAGGATAAGACAAAGCTAAGTGAAGACATGGAGTTGCAGCTAGAGCTCCGCAAGATCTGCTGAATAAGTTCAGAATTGACTCAATCCACCAATCAGAGCGGTGCATCCCTACTCTTACTGCAACCCTGCTGTGGTGCAAACTGTACTTGTGCCCGTGTAGTAGCAGGTCTTGTGCATTTTGCACTTGAAGAGCTCCAGTCCCATGATGGAGTAAATGGTGACCATGAAGAAGACCAGTAGGGTGATGTGAAAAAGAGGCAGCATGGACTTCAGGATGGAGTTCATCACCACCTGTAGGCCTGAGGACGAAAACCGGATGCATGGTTACGTACTGTAAAGGTTCTAGATTCAGAGGTGTTGGCGGACCAGGTACTTACTGGGAACACCTGAGACGAGTCGGAGCGGTCGGAGGACTCGGAACGCTCGCAGAGCTTTCATGTCAAAGCCGCCGCCTTTTTCTCCAACTGGCGCCTCGACTCCGCTGATGTGGTTGATGGCGTCCACAGCCACGGTGAACAGGCTGGAGAACCAGGAACGGAAGCGTCTATAACTCATGTTCTAGAGGTGTTAATGCAAAGTCTATGACGTAAATTCCAGAACCACGTAAACTGGTTGCTTTGGTTCCTCTTATCACCATGGCGTCCATCATTCCTACTGATGCCACACCAAACCGTCTGTTCGTCTCACGGCTCATTTTACCCCATCACTATCAAATAAGATGGCGAACCGTCTTTGCTTCTTTGCCTTAACGCTTAACTTTTACCAGGCGTGATCACTCTACGTACTGAAATGTCACTGCGGGATGATTTGTGTCGGTCGTGCGGGTAAGTCGGAAAAGTCAATACACGCCGACGGATCTTTGACACTTCTGTCAATGGGGCAGGTGTCACACATGTGATCTGACAACAACAACATTCAAACTCATCAACTCACCCAACAGAAACACAAACAAAGTCCAGGATGTTCCAGCAGTTTCTTAAGTAGGCGTCTGCATGGAAGAGAAATCCGTAGGCGACAATCTTCAGGAAACACTCGATGGAGAAGATGATGAGGAAGATGTACTCCAGGCTTTCCTGTAAGACATCAGTTATTTGGTTTTCAAGGTGTGAATGGCCCTTCAGGGTTTATCTCCTGTATGACGAAACATCATACCCGCTGTTTTCTGTCGTCAGTGTTTCACCATTTGTGTCGCCTCATCTTGTGTCAATCTGATCTACTTCTGTCTTCTCACGTCACCCACACATTCACGTTCACACCACTGTACCGCTTTACGACCTCTCCAGTTTCAGCAGAGGCATCCGGCGTATTTCTATTATAAACACAAACTACCAGCGCCGTGACCTTCACCGATATCCGAGACTAACGTCCCCCAACCCTCTCTGCTAATCCATCTATGTTATGTTTAACCGCTTTAATCAATTCTATTCCCGTCACTTGTCGGTGGTTACAATGTTATGGCTGATATAATCAGTTGGCGCCAGACGTACCTATATGAGGGTGGATGCAATTTTTTTAATACGTCTCAGTCCAGGTGTGTGCAAACGGACACACACCTGGACATACACACCTTATACGCACCTTAATATTAACTAAACACACCTTAATATTAACTAAAGGAAAGTTACGATAATCGTATCAATTTACTGCCATAAAACGTGTTAATTTTTAACGAACCGTAACCGTAACCCATGTAGGAAAGTAAATATAAAGTCAAGCGCAAAATAGAGGGGACCAAACAATTAACGAAAGCCAAACTGACTTCTCTGTATGAAACCAAAATGAAAAGAAATAGAACAAAAAAGACGTTCACTGTGCTCACCCCGGCGCTTTTTGGAGGGTTCAGATATAATCAATGATCTCCATTTACAGAAATATATGGAACAGTTAGCACAATGCTAACACCCTAAAAATAGTCATTAGCACAATTAGCACCAGGCAACTTATGAATAGATTTCCACGAAATTGTACAAAGGTGGTTCCTGGTGACGGTAATGGCGTCCTATCCCGTGCAGGGTAACAGTGGTGGGGGCGGAGCCTATCTCGGCCGATATTGGACAAGATGCGGGGTACACTCTGAACGAAATTGCCAGTTCATCAAAAAGTCAACTCAGAATCAGCAATTCACCGAATTTCTTACTTTTGGACGGCGGGAAAAATCTGCAGAACCCACAGATTTGGGATTTGAACCCATAAAACTTCTTGCTGTGAAGTTTAAACCACTCGGTCAAGTTTCAGCAAACTTCCTGTTAACAGCAGTGGAAAATCTGTGAAATTCGGTTCATGACTCTTTCAGTAACCCCAAGATGAACAAACAAATCAACCCACAAGAACAACTCTCGGTGGGCCGCCTACTGTACCTCCACCAAAGCCCAAACGTCCCACATGTACATTCAGCTGTAGACAGGTGGGTCACATGATCTATGACCCACCTGTCTACAAAGTCTGGACAGAATCACTCCAACGGTTTTTACATTAATACATGCAATATTTACCAAATTCTACATTTTAAGTTCTTTTCTTGACCCTTGACCCAACCTTCCGCTAAATTGCCTGCAGCTGTGTTCCAGCAACTTCCTGTTCCCAGCAATCAAAAAATCTGTGAAATTTGATTCATAAGGTTTTGAGTGACCCGCTCTCGGTCCGACCCGGCCTCCCTTTCCTCTATTCTTATCTAGCAATGTTTGATTATCATTGTCTTCCCCTATGAACCGTTGTTTTAGCGCATTTGGCGAAAAACCGGTCCAGTAGTATTTAAGTAACTAACCGACAGATACAGGTGAAACTAGACCTCGGAGGGTTGGCGGCGGCGGCGGCGGTTGGATTAGGGTACCGTATCAGCCCGTCACTCCCAAACAGAAGCATGCTGACGCACCAGGTTGCTGTTGGTGTTGTTGCTGTCTTCCTCGGGCATCGGCAGGTACACAGCCAGCGCCACGCAGTTGGCGAAGATGGCCAGGAGGATGATGATCTCAAAGGGTCTGAGGTGGATTCATAGGAGGCCAAAACGCCAAACACAAATGGATACAACTCTCACATCACAGACACTGAATCTAGACCCGACGGGTCACAACCGCTGACAGGATACTTCCACTCCACGATGCTGATAGCGGCCTTACGGAAGGGGTTCTTCAGCGTGAGGAAGAGGAGAGAGCGAGCGGGCCTGGGGTTTCCTCCTGTGGCCATCAGCTTCTTCAGCTTCTCCTTCTGCTTCCTCTTCAGGGTCTCCTCATCCATGATGTAGGAGGAGAGCGGAGGACTGCTGCTGTCGGCCATGGCGGCGTCCAGACCGTATCTGTGTACTTTGATTTACTCCTAAAGGTCCGACTGAGACAAACTACAGTCGATCCGTTTGTATATCCGTGAGCCGTCTGTCCTCGCGTCAATCATCTCTCCCACTGTCCCGGTCTCTTCTCTGTGGAATGTCAGCTGCCCCCCCCCCCCCCCCACCCCAGTTCCCCCCGAACGGTCAGGGGTTGGTTTACTGAGCAGCTGTTTAGTCAAGAGAATAAATATAGACAATGAACATGGCTGACAAAAGTCAACCCGCCGGCTGTGACCCCTCTGGGATCATGTGTGGAGTCTGGAAGGGGGGGGGAATGGAGGAGGACGAGGCATAACACAAAACTATGAAAACATTTGACAGGATAAAAAAGAAATGCAATAACCTTTTATTTCACAAGAAGACCAAGTCCAGTCAAGTCTACACAAATGTCAAAATGGACAAAGTCTGACTGAGTCGACCCCTAAACTAAATTGAGTCGTACAAAAGTCGAGCCGAATACATTCCAGTCAGGTCAGTTCAGATTAATAAAGCTAATGTTAGCTAACACCAGCTATCATGCCTGACGGTAGCGATTGTTTGTGACAAAATAGGGCTTCTACTTCTTCTAACACCAGCTATAATAGCTAAAGTTAGCTAATACCAGCAGACACAAGCTATCGTAGCTAACGCTAGATAATACCAGAAGACACTAGCTATTATAGTTAATAAAAAATGATCATAGTTAAACTTAGCACGCAACGGCTATCAAAGCTAATATTAACTAATACCAGCTATCATAGCTAATGTTAACTAATACCAGCTATTTTAGCTAATACCAGTTATCATAGTTAATGTTAACGGACACCAGCTATAATAGCTAAAGTTAGCTAATATTAGTTATCGTAGTTACATTTAGAACACACCAGCTACAATAGCTTATGTTAGCTAATACCAGCAGACACAAGCTAACGTAGCTAACGTTAGCTAATACCAGAAGACACTAGCTATAATAGTTAATACAAATTATCATAGTTAAACTTAGCACGCACCGGCTATCATAGCTAATATTAACTAATACCAGCTATTATAGCTAATGTTAGCTAATACGAGCATTATAGCTAATATTAGCTAATACCAGTTATCATAGTTCAAGTTAGCACACAGCAACTATCACAGCTATTATTAGCAAAACATTTAGTTAAAAGTAGCAGATAGTTGCTAGCAGCTATAATAGCTGAAAAATTACAAATGTTGCTGCCATTCTTTTTTTGTCAGGATCAGGCAGACCAGACGTCATCGTGACGCATTGCTGCCCTCTACTGGTTGGCCAGAATGATCCTTCAGCATTTCTGGTGTTTAATTTGCAGACATCTTTCACGGTCTTCCTGTTGGTGCAGCTACGTGGTCAGTACCGGTACCAGTATCAGATCAAACATGAGTGATACCTGCTGTGGTGGAGTTCTTGAAGAAGTCTTTCCATCACCTCCAGTAGGACCACTGCGCTGCACCCTGACATGATCTGGAGGAACATCCTATCAGCGCATGATGATGATGATGATGATGATCCGACCGACAAACTGAAGATACTGTTTTCAGACCAGAGTTTCATGTTTTCACAGACGTGAACAACCAGAAAACTCCTTCATAGAGACTCACATGAACCAACCCACAGTCTAGATGTTGTGAGCTGAACTCAGCTTAGCATGAACTCTGGAATCATGGGTAAACAGCAGGGCGTCGGTTCGGATTGTGAAATTGTGAAAAACGAACAGAAGGTGGTTCAAACAGGATTTAATTACATTAGATAAGAAAAAAAAAACACATTGAGGGTTTCTGACAGTTAAAAACTGTTTACAGTTGGGGTCGTCATGGCAACTGATGTCTGACAGACGCGTTCTCATCAAAACTTACTAAGTATAGCATTTTATTTATTTTAAACAAGAACCAGATCCTTTTTCCCTGGCGCTCCGCCTGGAACAAAAACCCCTGTGCACTCGTCACATGGCGAGGAGTTCCTCACCAACGTGATGCTGATGGAGGTGGAATGTTTCGGGAGCTGAGCATCATGGGAGGAGATGGAGGGTCAGGGATGATGCTGAGAGGCGTCGCCATGAAGACCTCACTGAACAGGAAACTGAAACAGGAAGTTGTGATGACATCAAACAGAAGAAATGGAGTGGACGACGTTTTATTGGTTTAAATGTCCGCCATCTTTTATGATTCCTCCTGGTGGGGTCGGGTCGGGTTGGCGTCACTGCTCGGTCTGCTGCGGGTCTGTGATGGCAGAGACGGCGCCCTGGCCTTTGCTGACGTCACTGATACACGCCCACTGGCCGTCCATGGATTCCTTCCATAGCGTCACCTGCGGACACAGTGGCAAGTAAGCCTAACGAACCCGCACAAAGGTTCTGGTTCTGGAGAAAAGGACGGCCCGCCTACCTTGTTGTCTCCTCCGGAAACGGCCAGGATGTTCCCGGTGATGGACCAGCTGACGTGCCACACCACGTCGTTGAACTTGTGGAGCAGTTTGGCCATCCAGGTGTTTCCGGCGGGGTCGTCGCACGTCCAGATGAAGACCCGCCCATCCTGGAGGGACGGGAAGGAGAGTTGGTTTAGTGTCACCATGGAAACGTCACAGGCTCATGTTGATAGAAGTTCATCTCCAGTTTACACGACCCGTGAAAACGCCTCAGGTGATTCCACCAAACATCAAACCTCTAGTTCAGACGTCTGTTGTTTATTTACGGTCTCTGGCAAAAATGATGAGTTGTAGATTTTTCCTCATTCAACCATAACGTTAAAATGAACTGGATTAAAATATTTCTTTTAAAAAAACCCAAGGAGTATCTGGAATATATGGAAGCCAAGAGCGCCCATGCTGCCAGATGTTTATTGACGGCCATTTTCTCGAGATTATAAGATAGTTATTGCCAGAATATTAAAGGTTATCATATAACAAGAATAAAGCCATCATTTTACGTGAAAAAGTCAAGAATAAAGGTTTGTATTAAGAGGATTAAGTCTTAATATTTGAAAAAAAAGTCGTAATTTTACGAGAAAAAAAGTTGTAACATTACATGAATGAAGTTATAAATTTACAATTTACAAGATTTACAAGACTTCTCAATTTGGCCCTAATCCTCCTTTTTATTATTTGTTTGGGAGACTTCAGTAACGGTCGAAATGTTATTCAATGTGGAGGGACGTTTGAACGTGCGTCGTCGTGAGAAGTTTGATAATGTGAAAAAAACTGACTGATCTTATATTATTTATATCAGGAGAGAAACCTGGCTGCCAGCCCTGAACCAGACGACATATAAGAAATCCACAAGACGAACTGATACAACGTGTGTGATGACCTCTGACCTGGGAGCAGCTGGCGATGGTGCTGGTGGGGAGTCCGATGGAAGGAGCCCAGCCGACGTCTCTGACCCAATCGCTGTGAGCCTCCAGCTTCTGGTCCTCCTTCCACTGACCGTCTTCCTCTCTGGAGGCGGAACAGACACGTACTTTATTCTGGATATTAAAAGTTTTCTGATGGGTGTGAATCCGGGCTTTGCTGATCGTGGTGCACAAAAGAACCGGGGCTGCGTTCGGTTCAAGGTTATTGTGTTTATTCGCCAAACAACAGTTTGGACAAGAAACCAACTTACTTCCAGATCTTGACCAGGTTGTCGCAGCCTCCGGAGACGAAGCGTTTGACGTAGTTGGGCTTCTGTCCCGACGGCTGATCAATCAGGCTGCCCGGAACCACGGCGGGGGCCCAGCTCACCGCGTTACAACCAATCTGCAGCAAAAACCACAGCCGAGTCAATGAATGCAGGAACCTCAAGAGGAGCGGCGACGAGGACGCGTGTCGGACTCACGGTGTGGGCGTTGCTGATCTTCTTGACGTCCCACTGTTGGTCCCCAGTGAAGGTGAGGAGGGAGATGGCGCCGTCTGAACTCCCGCAGGCCAGGATCAGGCCAAATTCATACGGCCCCCAGCAGACCGAGTTCACTGCAGACCCACCGGAGGAGATTCTGATTTAATCATACTGTTTTAAAATGTATTTTATTTATTTACGCATTCATTTTACAAACTCTGATTCCATTCATGCTCACAGACACTTTCGTGAACGCCGTAACTGTTCCGTTATTGTCCTTATCTCGCCGCTTCTCTACCTTAACGTCTTACGTCTTCACCTTTTTTTTTGTCTTTTGTCCCTGATTTATTCATTCTTTCATTTTTGTGACCACATGACCTCCTCATGATCATAACTTATGAATTCATTAAATTTACCGTCAGTTAACGTGAAACTGTCTCCGGTAAGATAGGACTTTTTTAAAGAGGTCTTTGTGTTTGTGGTCATGTGACCAGTAGAACCGGTTTGTAGAAACCTGGTACCAGGGCGCCGTGACCACACGCTCAGAGGTGTTCCCACCTGACGACTCGTGTCCCGTGTATTCATACATCTTCTCCCAGGATCCGTTCTCCTCCTTCCAGATGATGACTTTACGGTCGTAGGAGCAGGACGCCAGAATGTTGCCAAACATCGGGTGAGCCCACGCAATCTGCCACACGGGACCCTCGTGGCTACAGCAACAGAAGACAGAGACAAAACATCAGTTTAAAGTATGAAAAAAAAGACAGTGTTTGATTACAATTAATACAACCAACAGAAGATTGATAAAAGAATGACAGAGGATGGTTATTAAACAGAGACAGAATTCTGTGGTTGAACCAGACTCCAAATTCAAGATGCTCTATTGTGATTGTTAGCAACTTTGCGATTCTGATCTTTTTTTCTCAAGGCAACAGAGAAAAGGAGAAAAGATCAGGGTAAAACAATTGGCAAAATAAAAGCAAATTTAAGAAGAAAATGGTAGCGAAAGGATAAAAGAAGTCATTATAAGGTGTGTGTTTAGAATGAGACAATAAATATCCATCTGTGTCCAGGATAAAAAGAATGGGACGAAGGACACACCCCTGTGGATGTGGCAACAGAGTCAGATCAAAGGCCATTCACAAAGACCCTCCGCTCGCCGTCAGTCAACAAGTCCAGCAGCCACGGTACCAGCTGGCGAGAAACACTAAAAACTATTTCTAACCCCTTCATCAGAAGATGCATCTGCATTGTGTAGGATGTAGATGAATTATAATTCATCATAATTATAAGCAGACATGAAGCAACAATCCCTGTCTTACCCTCTGAGGTCTGCAACCAGTATCTGCCCGCCGTTTCTTACGTCAAAGATCTTAACAGTGCGGTCAGAGGAGCAGGTGGCGAGTCGCGTCCCGTAGTAGTCCATCTGGGCATCGTGCTGGAACAGAGAAGATTACGCTCATCAATATTTTATTATTTTAGTGCCAGGAAAAAAAGAGCCCTTTAACTTGGAGGAAGCAAATTGCCAAATATGAATAGCCTTTTTCTGTTCTGGGTCCAGAATCTCAGGGGCCATGGGAGATATTTAATTGGGGCGGCTTCAGCACAGTCAGTAGAACCGTCGTTCCTAAAACTGGAGACCAAGTTTCGAGGCCAGACCCTGATGTATGTACTGTATGTCTGTCTGAGTAGCATGTGATAAGTAAAGATTATCATTATTATTTATCAATTTCCTTATGTGCCAAAATATATTGCTCCTAACCAGCGGTAGTATAAACAAAAAAAGGAAACCAGAGATTTAACAACAGAGATAACTTTGAACCACTGTGCACATTGTATTGTCACTTTTAGGGTTCAGATAAAACTCTTAGCTCCTCTCGGATACATTCAGCATGATATCCTCCTGTTCTTGTCTCACCACTCTGTCCTTCCCTCATTCTACCACTCCCTCTTTCACACCCCTCCTGCAACAATAGCCACTGAAATGCTAATGAAATGCAGTTATTTTAAATGGAAGATAAAGGGAGAATAAAATAATTAATAGTGATTATTTGAATGGATATTAAATGTCAGCTTAACTCTCTTTACTTGACTTCCCTAGCGAGCGTGCAGGCAGAACTTAGTGAGAGAGGAGATTAATTAGAGTTATGAAATGCTCAGAATGAGACACAAAAGTAACTCCACAACTGTTAGGTCTTACTTTTGTTGTTACGGCCAGTCCTGAATATCAAACTTAATAATAATAATAATAATAATAATAATAATAATAATACATTTAATTTATAATGCACTTTACATTTGGATCAAATCTCAAAGTGCTAAAACCTAAAAACTTGAACTTAATGATCCGATTGTTTGATTAATGACTGCTAAAGTTATAATGTCTACCTTTAAACCAGTTTCTTATATTAAGTTAAGTCTAATAATTGAAACGAATGCTTTTAACGGCAGGTATTGACATATTCTATTAATTTCGTTTAATTAATGCCAAACGTGTAATTCATTCAATTAAACATTTTAATTGCCTGACAGCCCTAGTTTTAAGACGTTACAACAATTAAACACTGACAAACGCAAGTCATCCTACTATAAAATAAATATATAAAATCTCACAAATATACATATAACAGTTTATTACTTTAAAAACTTTGGAGATGCTAAAGTTAACTAAAGCTAACCGGAAAATAAATAAAACTGTATAACTTACGATCATGTCCTCGTGGGAGGTGTCCACCGTGTTGATAACGGAAACCTAAGAATGAAATACAGGTCAATCAAAATGATAGACGATGATACAACAACTACTAATAATAATAATAATAGTATTTGACGTTAGACGGCATGCTAACCAGCTAGCTAGCGAGCTTTCACGTAGCAAATAAACAACACCAACGGCTAGAACGTCTTCTGTTGTTTCAATCAAATGTTCGAAGACTCACCATGGTGGCAGCAGAAGAAAACCTCCAGAGATATTATTTTGTTAGGTTATTCTAAAAGAACAAATCGGCTCCACAACTACTTCGACGTGGCAACACTACAGAAGCCGCTTCCGGTCAGGGTCCATCACCAGTTTGAACCGGCGGAAACAAACAGCAAAGGTTCCGCATGACGAAAAATGATCGAGAAATAAATAAATATTTAAAATACTTTTTTTGCTAAATACAGCGTGACAAAAAATATTTATACATAAATATATAAATATATATAAATCAGAATATAAAAGTAGATAAAATCACCAAATAATATAACTTTCTGGGTGAAAGGCCCGCAAACAGTCTGCTTCGGCGGCAGCATACCAAGGAAATCTTTCCCATATGGAAATACTTAAATTGACTTATAAATAAAAACAACAACAACATGTAAATCACTTCAAGTCAAATCTTCATGTTAAAAAGATGTTAAAATCAACAGACTGGACCGGGGCGAAAAAGGCAGCAAATGTTCTACGTTAAAAAAGTCCACGAAAAATATTTGCTTCCTGTTTCAAGTAAAATAACAAAAAATAACAAAAAAAGACCGAATAAATGTAGTAAATGATAAGTATTGATAAAAAATCATAATATATCTATCTATCTATCTATCTATCTATCTATCTATCTATCTATCTATCTATCTATCTATCTATCTATCTATCTAGTTATTATTTTATTTTTTTATTGATGCTTTTATCTGCTTTTGCTTTGCAGCACTTTGAGATTTGATCCAAATTTAAAGTGCATTATAAATTAAATGTATTATTATTATTATTATTATCTATCTATCTATCTGTCGGTTTATATTAAACCAACAATTATAATCGTTAACTTTATTTCCGTTTTATGTTTCTGACCGGGAGTTACCGGTGATACTTCGTCTGTCCACACGGTGGCGGTATAAACGTCACACACTGTAGTTTGGGTCTATTTTTGTCCGGACTGACCCGGTGTCAGGTTCGCCCGTTCCCTTTCCTCCGTCTCTCCATGTTGTCGTATTTAATCTGAGCAACAGTTTGGAGATCTTTTGTGTCATAACATCAGTCCACAGCGCCGGGGCCATGTCTAATGTGTCCTACCACATCTCCAACCTGCTGGAGAAAATGACTTCAGCTGACAAAGACTTCAGGTAAGTAGAAGAGCGGCTGCTGTAGGACAGAGAGATGTCTCTCTTTTCCCTCTGTAGTTCTTATATTTAAAAAAAAAACCTGTCAAATCGCTGTAAATATATTCTTAATAAGAATGAACCCCCTCAGGACCCCCCACAGAGTCCTTCCATTAACGGAGACACTGATAGTGATTGACAGCTGGGACCCACGTGGGTGCAGGAAGTGAACCAGGTGTTTACTAGCATTTAGCAACACAACACTTAGTCATAAACAAACTGAATTCTGCTGCGTAGTCAGTCGACATTAAATTCAAGCATGAAATAATCACATCCCCACTGACGTGTGTTCTGTTTACATATTTATTATCCATTTATTCTGGAGAAAACCAACGACACCCCTCTACAATAAGACGCCCATTATTAAGTATGTATAAAAGGCTTGGACATGGTTTTCTAATTAAGTTGTAAACACTTTAAAAGTCATTAATAAGCTGCTAGGACTCATTAGGTATTAAGGGTATCAGAGACCTGATGTTTGCCAAATAGTGAGCCCATTGTTCTGTAATGCTAACCTGAAATTGCCGAATAATGATCCCCATTGATAAATTGAGAGCTGTGTTTATAAACGTTAACTAATGACTTATGAACGTATTACTTATGAGTTAATAGTTCTATTTGGAGAGTGACCAAACTAAATTTCGTCATAGTGACTATAATGAATAAAAATAAAGTGTCGTAATAAATGGAGTGTTTACAACCTCATTTATAACCCAATTATAAACCATTTATAAATCCTTTAAGAAAGGTAGTCTTATTGTAAGGTGGTACCAAACTAACTCATTCTGATTCTGATTCTGATTTATATCTGAGAATAAAGTTTTAGATTCAAAATGTGAAAACGATCAGTAAATAGAGCTGCGTCCGTCGTTGACTGTGTCACCGGCCGCAGCGTCTACCGGACTCCTGCTGGAACCGTGACTCTGAATTAGCGTTCAAACAGTACAAACTGTACAATGTCCCTTCCTGTGTCCACTATGTGGCGCTACAGAACTCCCAGCTGGGAAAATCTTCACCCAGTTTATGACGTGAAGAACTCACCATGACGCCTCCATTTGAACGCAATGTTTGTAGCAAAGGGCTTACTTCCTGTTACCAGCAGGGGGTGCTATCTGTACTGCACACCTGACACAGATATGATAACTTCCTGTGTCATGGTAAACGATTGAAATTCGCCGCGCTTCCATGTCTACACACCTCTCCAGATAAGTCAAATGGAATGAAACAAGAAGTGGGTTCAGATCCGATCCTTGGTGCAGTCCCACCTCCACCCTGAACCCATCGTTCATTCTTCTTTTCTTACCTAGCTTCCACTTCTTTCTCTTATCTTCATTGCGCGACTCATCAGCTTTATACATCTAATCCAGTAAAAACGTCCTGGACGTCACATGCTCTGATATTAGACGGACGTAGATTGTGTGGGGGCGGAGTTTATCCTGTCTTCACGACACAGCCTCACGTCATGAGCGTGAACTTGAATAACTTGATGTTCTTGGGAGTAAAATGACACCAAAGGTTCCACCTGTATCCATGGAAACTAAAAAAATATTAGCAAAAAAAAACCTACACTGTAAAACAAATGTCATATATTTTGCGATAAAATCCAAGCGGCTGCGGTTGCCAAAATTATTTTAACGTGACAAAAATGGATAAACTTTAAATCTCTTTACAGGGACACTGAATACAATTTCAGTAAATTACAAAAAAAAAAAATTACCTTGAAATCCACATTATTTCATTTCATTTCATATTCCGTTTTTTTTGTTTGTTTTCTTCTGGGTTTTTTTTTGTGCGTGCAGGTTCATGGCCGCCAACGACCTGATGCTGGAGCTGCAGAGGGACAGCATCAAGCTGGACGAGGACAGCGAGAGGAAGGTGGTGACCATGTTGCTCACGCTGCTGCAGGACAAGAACGGCGAGGTGCAGAACCTGGCTGTGAAATGGTAAAAATGATCTTTATTTATAGGATTCTAAACCCAGCCTTACTTTTTTTTCCACTTATCCTGGGTCGGGTCACAGCAGGCTAAGACGGGAATTGCAGTCTTGCATCTCCCCAGCAACAGTCTCCAGCTCATACTGGGGGAAACTGAGGCGCTTCTAGGCCAGATAAGATCTTTAGTCCCTCCAGTAAATTCTGGGTCTACTCGGCTCATTTCGGGTCTTTTCCCAAGAGCTCATCCTCAAACTTATTAGAATCTTTTAATAATATATTTATATGTTATTATAATATAATAACTCCCTTTTGGTGAAAAGATATCCATTTATATACTTTTTTGTTTGTTTTAGGAAACAAAAATCAAAATTTTTTATCATTAAAAATAAAAATTAAAGATTTTATTTCCGAGTTCTAATTTGAATATGAAACAGACAAATCACTAGAAAAACAAAAACAAAATCTTTTAGTTTTTTTCTTTTTTGAGACTAGATGTGATCGTGAAAGAGTGCACCAATTAGGGTGGGGCTAAAGAAAATAAGCGGCTGTCAATCTTCACCGTTTTGTGTTTCAAATTTCTCGTTTTTTGTTATTAAACATCCTTTCCCATCTGATATTATCAGATAAATTGAGAGATTAAATTGAGATTATCAGATAAATTGAGAGATTAAATTGAGATTATCAGATAAATTGAGAGATTAAATTGAGATTATCAGATAAATTGAGAGATTAAATTGAGATTATCAAATAAATTGAGAGATTAAATTGAGATTATCGGATAGATTAAAGACTGATCACACAGTGAAACGGTCCGTGTAAGGACACTGACAAATATAGTTAAATAATTTAACAAAAACAACCAAAATTTGATGGGTTTTTTTGTGTGATTTATCGAATTTATTTAAAAAAATTTGCGTGTTTATGTATTTAAAAAAATATAAATATTAAATGTATGTTTCAGGGCAGAGAAACCGTGAACTGAACATGACCGGAGGTTCGTGGGCGTGTTTGATTTGCAGCTTGGCGCCGCTGGTGAACAAGGTGAAGGAGGCTCAGGTGGAGGCGTTGGTGGAAACGCTCTGCTCCAACATGATGTCAGACAAGGAGCAGCTGAGGGACGTCTCCGGTATGGGACTGAAGACGGTGATCGCAGAGCTGCCGCTGACATCATCAGGTGAGCATCGGTGACAGCGTCAGCGCCTCGTCTCGTCTCGTCTGGCGACGAAGGACTAGAGGATGTCTGGGTTCGTGTGGTGAAACAGTCCAGGTTCAGTCTCCTCTGGGTTCTCTTCTCCAGGTTCGACCCTGACCTTCAGTGTCTGTAAGAAGATCACGGCTCAGCTGGTTGGTGCTGTGGGGAAACAGGACGACGTGTCGGTCCAGCTAGAAGCTCTGGACATCCTGTCGGACATGTTGGGACGGTACCGATTACAGATCACCAACATTTAGACGTGATGACAGCGTCATGTGAAATGATCTCAGAACCTCCTGACAGGAAATTCTACATGTTTGCTTAATGTAGCGCCTATAAACGTACTAGCATATTAGAATAATAGCATGTAGTGAACTAACATGTTAGCGTACTAGCATGTGAAACAATCCAGAGGTTCATACAGTGAAACAATCCAGAGGTTCATACAGTGAAACAATGCAGAGGTTCATACAGTGAAACAGTCCGGGTTCATACAGTGAAACAGTCCGAATAGGTCTCATGACTCGTGTCCATCTGAGGTCAGGAGCAGCATGGCGTCGCGTCAAAGACGATGATGATGATGAGTGTTTGTGGTTTCCTTCAGGCTGAGTGGCGCTTTGGTCAGTTTCCACGGCTCCTTACTCTCCAGCCTCCTCCCTCAGGTAAGGAGACCTGACCTGACCTGTGACCTCTGTCAGTGTGACAGACAATATGACATAAGCCGAGTAGAACCCACAACACCTGACCCTGAACCTGATCCATCCATCCATCCATCCATCCATTCATCCATCCGTCCATTTATCCATTCATTCATTCATCCATTCACTCATCCATCCATTCATCCATCCGTCCATCCATTCACTCATTCATTCATTCATCCATCCATTCATCCATCCGTTCGTCCATCCATCCGTCCATTTATCCATTCATTCATTCATTCATTCATCCATTCATCCATCCATTCATCCATCCATCCATTCATCCATTCATTCATCCATCCTGTCCTTCAGTTAACCAGTCCCAGGATGGCGGTCAGGAAGCGCTCCATTTTGGCCCTTGGTCACCTGGTGCCTTGCTGTAGCCCCGCCCTCTTCTCGCAGCTGACCGAACACCTGTTGACAGAGATGGCTAAAAAGGGCGTGTCCACATCAATGACAAGGACGTACATCCAGTGTGTGGCGACGGTTAGCCGTCAGGGTGGACACCGAGTCGGTGAGATCAGATAATTACCCCTCTGAAGTAGAACCTGATTGAGGAGATGGTTGGCTGTGTGTCATCACTTTGTGTGTGTGTGTGCGTGTGTGTGTGTGTGTGGGTGTGTTGTAGGTGAGCATTTAGAGAAGCTGATTCCTCTGGTGACGATGTTCACCAACATTGAGGATGACGAGCTGAGAGAGTCCTGTTTTCAGGCGTTTGAAGCCTTCATCCGCAGGTACGCACACACAAACAAACAACACACACACACACACATACCTTCACGTTGTATCTGTTGATTGACAGGTGTCCTAAGGAGATGTCCCCCCATGTTGCCACAGTAACAGAGCTCTGTCTTAAGTTCATGACCTTTGACCCCAACTACAATTATGATGAGGAAGAGGAGAACAGCATGGACGTGGAGGAGGGACTCGATGAAGGTCGGTGTTTTTCTCGACGGAAAAATTATGTCATCAATTATATTTCACGTCATTATGAAGAAAAGGCGTATCCTCACTCTGCTCCAATGTGTGATGTCAGACAGTATGCTGGCGTCCCCGGAGCTAAAGGGGCGTGGCCTGTAACACAGCAGTCTCTAGTGTGGAGTTTCACTTTGTGAAAAACAGTGTCACGTGACATCATCAGTCATTTAGCGTCTCCGTACATAGTGGCTGATCTCATCCTCCTCCTGGGGGCAGGGGGGGTCGTTAACACAAATCGTCTCTCACACTCCTGGACCAGTCTTGGTTCTGGGTTCAAGTGGGGATTATGGACTTATGTCAGGAGATCAAATCATTTCTCAGTTCTGATCCACATTGGTGCTAGTCTTTCCAACAGTGGCAGGGTTATAAAGGGTACAGGACATGTAAAAGGTATTACTGGGTCCTTGTCCGACATGACTCCAAATAAGCTCCTAATTCGGGAACCATTAAGTTCTAGACAAGATATGGATAAAGGTTCTGATCCAGTTTTTACTGGACTACTAAACCGAATTAGGTCATGATTCGGACAACTTTAACACTCATGTAGGACTGTAAAGGTTTACTGAAGTCTCTGGGTTCCCTCCAGAATCAGGAGACGAGTACAGCGACGATGACGACATGAGCTGGAAGGTGCGGCGTTCCTCTATTAAGTGTCTGGAGGCGCTGATCCACACGAGGCGGGACCTCCTACTCTCCTTCTACTCCTCTGTCTGCCCTGCCCTGCTAGCCCGATTCAAGGAGCGCGAGGAGAACGTGAGGGCCGACGTCTTTGCTGCTTTTTCAACGCTGCTTAAGCAAACTCAAGCGGGAGTAGGTCACCCAAGCGTCATGGTGACCAGGTCAGAGGAGGAGCCAGCAGTGGCCATGCTGAAGAAGCAGGTAAGGTGCATTGGAAAGCATGTCACATAACGTTTCTGAAAACGACGGTGGGATGGATGGCTGGGTGTCTGTCCAGGTGCCGGCGATCGTGAAGGTGGTCCATAGACAGCTGAAGGAGAAGAGCATCAAATCCCGACAGGGCTCCTTCTGCCTCCTCACTGAACTGGCTCATGCTCTGCCGGGGGCGCTGGAGCACCATATACCTGCTCTCATCCCAGGTACGCCTCCCACAACATTGCTCCGCCCACTGCTCTGACTCCATCAGCTTCATTCTCTCCACATGTTTCCTCTCTCTTTCTCTTTGCTCCCCACTCCCTCCTTCCTGCAGGCATCATCTACTCCCTCACAGACAAGTGCTATTCCTCCACCATGAGGATCGACGCCCTCTCCTTCTTCCATGTCCTCCTCCTCTCCCACCCTCCTCATGCCTTTCAGCCGCACATTCAGGTTCTCTAACGCCGGGTTCCGACTACATGACATGTTTGTCTTCCACAGTTGTCCTCCCTGGTTCAGATCAGATGATCAACTTGCTGGTCCCGACTTTTCAGCCTTGACTCTAGACTTTTTTTTTCTCGACTTGGAACATAAGTCATAGGTCTTATTTGATGAACTGCTCAGGCTCATATTAACCATAAAATCCATAACCATAACCATTCTCCATAAACCTCCATTCATCCAATTATAATAACAGCACAGTGGTACCCTAGCCTAGCCTAGCGTAGCGGTCAAAAAAATCCATTAAGGCTCCTCCACCCAGGAAGACCTGTCCTCTGAATGACACATACAATCTATGCTCTAAGTGACTGACCCAGAGGTGACACCAACGATCTAGAGGTACTAGTCTGATCCAGGGGCACTAGTCTGATCCAGAGGGACTAGTCTGATCCAGAGGGACTAGTCTGATCCAAAGATACTAGTCTGATCCAAAGATACTAATCTGATCCAGAGGTACTAGTCTGATCCAGATATACTAGTCGGATCCAGATATACTAGTCGGATCCAGAGGTACTAGTCTGATCCAGAGGTACTAGTCTGATCCAGATATACTAGTCTGATCCAGAGGTACTAATCTGATCCAGAGGTACTAATCTGATCCAGAGATGTTAGTCTCTGGACTAGTATCTCTGGATCAGACTAGCAAGGGGTGTCAAACTTAACCAGTGACTCCAGAGTCCTACAACCACCGTGGTGAGAGTCGTCAAGTGTGTTTTGAATTTTTTATTTAACGACTGACCACCTCCTGCCGTGGTTCCCGCAGGTGCTGCTGCCTCCGGTTGTTGCGTGCGTGGAAGACAGTTTCTATAAGATCGCCTCAGAAGCTCTGATGGTCACCCAGC
Source organism: Lophius americanus (assembly GCA_037951165.1). Lineage (NCBI taxonomy): Eukaryota > Metazoa > Chordata > Actinopteri > Lophiiformes > Lophiidae > Lophius > Lophius americanus. The sequence continues at coordinate 194,757 of JBBDHG010000349.1, forward strand.
AGCTGGTCAGAGTGATGACCTCCACAGAAGGAGGATTCGACCCTAAACCGTTTGTCAGAGAGGTACAAGGCGTTGTACAAGAGTTGACTGTCCCCCCTGATCTGTGGGATTAAGGACGCTAACATTTAGAACGCTAACATCAAGAATGCCAGCATTAAGAACGCTAACATTAAGTACTTTAACATTAAGGACACTAATATTAAGTATGCTAACATCAGATTTGTTTATGCCGCATGGCAAATGTTGTGTCTTGAAGGTGTTTCCTGTGACCTTGAAGAGGCTGAAAGCAACAGACATTGACCAGGAAGTGAAAGAGAGAGCTATTTCATGTATGGGTCACATGGTTTGCCACCTTGGCAACCACCTGCAGGGAGAGCTGCAGGCCGTTTTGCTGATATTCCTGGAGAGGTTAAAGAATGAGATCACCCGACTGACAGCGGTCCGGACCCTCACCCTCATCTCTGGTTCTCCGTTAAAGGTCCAGCATGAGTTTTTCAGAGGACGCCATCTACAGATAAGGATTGTCAAAATTCAAAATGACTTCCTTTCTCTGTCTCCTTTCTCTGTCCAGATCGACCTGTCAGCCATCCTGCCAGAATCTCTGTCCGTGCTGGGATCTTTCTTGAGGAAGAACCAGCGGGCTCTGAAGCTCGCCACCCTGGAGTGTCTGATCGAGCTGGTCACGCATCACGCTGCCAGCATCAAACCTGCAGCGCTGGAGCCCGTACTGAGTGAACTTCCTTCTCTGGTGGATGAGAGTGACATGCATGTGTCACAGGTAACGTGCAGGTTAATGGTGCTGCTTCGTACAGATCCATTTTCATCCAGTACCAATACTTGGAATGCAGATCCGGTACCCAACAATACCTTTTTTGGTAGATTACTCTTTCAGTAGTAACAAAAATGTAAGTAAGTCATCAAATATGATGATTAATTAATTAAATTAATTTTTAATTAATTAATTTGGAAATGATTAGAATTGACTTGAGTTTTGTCTTGGGACTAGAACTGAGACTTATTACTCTTTATTTGGGACTACAACTGAGACTTGTTAGTCTTGATTTGGTTCTATAACTGAGACTTGTTAGTCTTGATTTGGTTCTAGAACTGAGACTTGTTAGTCTTGATTTGGTTCTATAACTGAGACTTGTTAGTCTTGATTTGGTTCTATAACTGAGACTTGTTAGTCTTGATTTGGTTCTAGAACTGAGAATTGTTAGTCTTGATTTGGGACTAGAAGTGAGACTTGTTAGTCTTGTTTTGGGACTTGAATTGAGACTGAGCATTCTTGATTTTGGATTTGAACTGGAACCAGTTTTGATGCTGTTAAAATCTCCATCGGTGTTTAGGGTTGAATCTGACCCCCCTCTCGGGTTCTAACTGTTTTAACCCCCACCCTAAAACGACCCCTCCTCCTTGGCGCAGCTAGATTTAACCTTTGACCTTACAGTTTAGAACCTGGTCTAGAGTCCTGTACCCTTATGTCTCTGTTCAGGTGTCCGTCACCTTGCTGACCTGCGTGGCCAAATGCTGCCCCGCCTCTCTGGTTCAGATCAGCCGCTCTGTGCTGCCGCGCGTTTTCGCGCTTTTCCATTCTCCTCTGCTGCAAGGGGGTTTGCTGGCTGCCATACTGGACTTCCTGCAGGCAGTGGTGTTGACCAAAGCCAGTACCCTGAGCTACAGGTGAGCCGTCCTGGGACCTGTTCAGGGAGATGCATTTGGTTTGTAATGTTTCTGCATGTCTGATCTGATGTATCTTTGCTCAGAGCTGTAGAGCTGAGCAATCCAGGGTGGATCTGAATCCAGAGGCAGTTCATGCATTGTTTGAATCGGGATTGTTATGGTCTAATGAGAACCCTTCCTCTCCTCCTCTCAGGCAGCTCCTGAAGACTCTCACGGATCCGTTTCACAGCGCCTCGACATCAGACTCGACCGCCATGCACCGACAGTCGTACCACTCGGTCGCTCGCTGTGTCGCGGCTCTTTCCTCCGTCTGTCCTGAAGAAGCTCCAGACACGGTGGCACATCTGCTTCAGGAGGTAAACATTTGGACGCTGAGGTAAAACTCTTCCTGTCCCGCCGGTACCGAGTATGCTCCTCTGTTCAGGTCAACAGTCCTGGTTCTACAGAGTCGGTGCGGGTCCTGGCGCTGCTGTGTCTAGGGGAGATTGGTAGGACCGGCAGTTTGGGAAGAAGTCAGGAGGTGCAGGGCGTCATCCTGGAGGCCATCTCTTCCATCAATGAGGAGGTAGGACATCAAGATCTAAGAGAAGTAACCAAATTACCGTGAACCGGACACAAGTTCTCAAGATTCTCTCCTTACTGAACACGACGTCCTGATGGAACGTAGATGATGTTGATGATGGCACTTCTCAGCCTTTGGTGCTGAACTAAGACCCGATTCCTGCTGCTGATATTCTGTTATCAGGTCTTTGTCTTACATTAGGGACTTACTGAGAGTCACCTCTGGAAACGTCTTGTTCAGTCTCTGGAAAGCTGAAACAGAACGCCTCATTCGTTAGGTCAAGTTCTATGAAGGTTCTGTAATGTGTTGTTCATTGGGCCTTTTTCTCTTCCTTCCATTGGCGCCCCGGACGTGGAAGACCTGATTTGATTATTGACTTTTAAAGCTCTTACTAGTGATTTTTAGTTTCATGAGAGTGACGATGTAGACCGCTATCCTAGGACAGATGTTTTCAAACCTTTTCCAGGGTCATGGATTAAATGTAGTCTTGATGGGGATTTAGCAGTAAGAAAACAGAAATTGTGGAACCGCTATGAAGCTTTGGTCAAACCGGACCCAATGCTCCATTTGTACGAATGACATCATTCGCGTCACCTGCATGACTGACGTTTGGACTTATGACATTCGGAGAATCTAATCAGTGGTAGGCATTCTTTTCAAAGCGTCAGACACGTTCGTTTTTCCATTTTCTTTTCAGTGCACAATGCAAAAAAATCCCTGACTCCCCATCAGCCAGGTGGAACTGAAAAAGCCTCTTGGATGAGATGTGAAACGTCTTCAAGTCAAAACAGAAGTCCAGTTGCTTTGGGTTCAACCCACATGGACCGAGGTTTTAGTGCTTAATCCCAGATGATTCAATAAAATGTTACTAACACTGAAAATGTATTATTTTTGGTCATGTTATGCAAATACAGCAGATTGTTGTGGAAATATTTTAAGTTTATTTGGGGATGTAATTTAGGCAAAGTGTTCACTTAAAATATCCAGGGAGCGGAATGTGTTTCTCAACACGAGCAAGAAATTGCTGAATGATGTATTTGGCTTTATAGGGTCACTCAGCGTTAATTTGCATCTTCATGCCGTCTTTGCACAAACTTATCTATGTGATCCTGTTGCCTGTAAAAACTAGCATCGTATTCAATGTGAAAGTAGCATAATGGTTTATTCGCTGTTGGCTGAAATGAGTACCATGATGCATCTCTTCAGACCAACCACACACTGGGGCATCTAATGTCGGTACGATCAGCTCAACCTGACTGACGGCGAAACTTCAGTTTTTGATGTTCATAGTTTCTGGTTTGTGATTCCAGGTGAAGACGGCGGCGTCCTGCGCTTTAGGCAACATGGCCGTGGGCAGCCTGACTGACTTCCTGCCTTTCCTGCTGAAGGAGATTTCATCTCAGCCGCGGAGACAGTACCTGCTCCTGCACTCCCTCAAAGAGGTCATCAGGTGTGGCCTCACCACAGGACGAAGGACTGGTCTTTAGGAAACAGGGCCGGTGTTCAGTAACACTTTTAGTAGTGGACCATCTTTAAACTCTACTAAATAACATCATAGATGAGACTCAGCAAACAGGACAAAAGTCTGCAGACACAATTACCCATATTAAGGTCAAATGGTATTCTCTACCCCGTCCCTTTATGAGAATAGTTTGTAAGGTGTTTAAAGAAAACTTCTCTTTCTCTCTCTCTCTCAGTGCCTCTCCAGCCTCTAGTCTCTCGCCCCATGTGGAGTCTATCTGGGCCCTGCTATTCCGGAACTGTGAGTGTCTGGAGGAGGGGACCAGGAACCTGGTGGCTGAGTGTCTGGGAAAACTGACCTTAGTTGATGCCGCCCAACTCTTACCCCGCCTCAGACAACAGCTTAAAGCAGGTACGCCGTGTGTGTGAGTCAGTTTGGCAGGTAGTAGTAGAGGAGTAAGTTGCAAGTTACAGTTAGCAGATAGTATTAGACCAGTTGCAAGTAGCAGTTAGTGGCTAGCAGTAGACAAGTTGCTAGTAACAGTAGCTAGTAGTAGCCAGTGACTATTAGTAATCAACAATTAGGCCGCCTAATAGTTAGCAGCTAGTAACAGTTAGCAGCTACTAGAAAAACAGTAGCTATTAGTAGTTATCAACTAGTAACAGTCAGTCCAGTTTAATCCCCAGTTTGCAGCCACAACAGTTAGTAGCTAGTCATTGTTAGCAGCTAATAAGACAACAGTTGCTACCTCCTCAGAGGTTTGACGGTCATCATGTTCCTCACAGGTTCTGCTCTGGCTCGCTGCACCATGGTGACGGCGTTCAAGTTCACTATTGGTGACCAGCCGGCTTCTGTCGATGCACTCCTGAAGGGCTGCATAGGTAACACAATACACACCGATCAGCCATAACATTATAACCACCGCCCTCATTCTGTGATTAGTTCTCCTTTTGTCACCAAAACAGCTCTGTGACGTCACTGAGTTCTAAAACCTTCCTATCAGAACTCCTGCATGAACATGCAAACAGAAGTTGACCTAACATGACCTTTAACTTTTGCTTCAGCCTGTCAGGAAACATTTAGATGTTAAATCCGTAACTCAGACGATATTAATCATATGCTATCTTAAAGATCCAAGAATGTTATGTTGTTAGACTGTATCAGGACTCTTGGCTCACATAAGCTAGCTAACGTTAAGTTAGCACACACTGCTAACGTTAAGCTAGCACAAAAAATGTGTGTGGTGCACCCTTTAAAAAGGGAAGCTGGTCAGCTGTGGCCGTTGCTGCTAAACTTAGCAAGCTAACAATAGTTTTGCCAACATTATTCTTCATATGCAGCTATTTCATTAGCCGCTCGCTCGCCAACTTTCCAATGTTGCAACCTAGCTAGTTAGCTAGTTATTTAATTAAATGTTGACATAGATGTTTATGAAATAAAATAAGACACTTTAATCAATGGCCATGTAATACTAATTTACTAATAGTTTTATTTTTACTTGGCATATTTGAAATGTAATTCATTATAATTGATTTGGTAATTGGAATGAAAATGCAACTTTAATTTAATTAGGTTGGTCCAACTCATTTTGTTGACATACAACGAGACAAACAAACTCAGCTGTATGTTGATGTCCGCTAGTTTGAACCTTGTAAACACATTTAAAAACCAAACATGAAGGTTCTTGTTGGACGATTCTGACGTCACTTTATTTGTCAGGTGACTTCCTGAAGACCCTGCAGGACGAGGACATCAACGTGCGCCGCGTCGCTTTGGTGATGTTCAACTCTGCAGCCCATAACAAACCATTGCTGATCAGTGGTCTCCTAGCAACGGTGCTGCCTCACCTGTACAAGGAGACCCGGATCAGGAAGGACCTCATCAGGGAGGTGGGTGGAGCACGGTGTTCTGTTTTCTAAGCTGTGTGTAGATGCGCATCTGAGCGTGTGTGCTCTGCAGGTGGAGATGGGTCCATTCAAACACACCGTGGACGATGGTTTGGATGTGCGTAAGGCGGCGTTCGAGTGTATGTACACGCTGCTGGACAGCTGCCTGGAGGGGCTGGACATCCTGCAGTTCCTGGACCACGTAGAGGAAGGACTCAAGGACCACTATGACATCAGGGTGGGTGAAGAAGAATCAGAATTCAGAGGCTGTTTGACATGAACACGGTTTCTGCAGGTGGTGGGCCGATCATCTTGTAGGTTTCTGGACCTTTGACGTTTAAAAGAGAAGAATACTACAGCCTGATGTCAAACCTTTCCAGAAGTGAAACACAAAAATATTTTATACTAATACGACATTATCACAGATAAAATAATATTTATAATAAAAGTAATGATAGTATGACAGAAACACAGGAATCAAAGAACTCTTTACTTTTACCTCTATATCTCTTTCTTTTTTGTGTCTTACCCTTTATTCTCTGTGTGTGCGTAGATGCTAACGTTCCTGATGCTAGCCAGGCTAGCCTCTCTATGTCCTGCTGCTGTCCTCCAAAGGCTGGACCGACTGATAGAACCGCTTAAGGCTACCTGCACCTCCAAGGTAAGACTCTTTGAGATGACTTACCTGTCGTCTATCGTCAGCAGGACTACACAAAAACGACAATGCAAAGCTTCGGTAAACCAAACTGAAGGGGTTAGCGTGTAGCAGGAAGGAGCCTCTTTTGAGGATCTGGATAAGGGATTCAGGATACATCCCATAATACAAGATGCAGTTATGGAAGATTCCATGGAAGTTATGATGTCACCTTTCCACCCCCCCGCAGGTGAAGGCCGGCTCCGTGAAGCAGGAGTTTGAGAAGCAGGAGGAGCTGAGGCGCTCTGCCATGCGCGTTGTCGCCGCCCTGCTGGCGGTGCCTGAGGTGGAGAGGAGCCCCAGCATGGCCGAATTCGCCAACCAGATCAGAAACAACGCTGACATGGCTTCCATATACCAGAGTGTCCAAGGCGGGGAGGGCGGAGCCTTCGGACCCACGGAGAAAATGGATACCAGCTAGAGACTGGACCACGGAGGAGATGATCCATTAGCAGATTTCAATCAGTTCCTGTTCAAATTGTTCAAGTTCATGTTCTGAATGTCCCCGCTGTCTGGGAGTACACGTGAAATAAAGTGGAATCAGAACCTGAAACAAATCTCCATTTGTGGCTGATGCTAAAAACCGATCCGTAGCATCAGGAAGGTCGAGGTAGGCACATCTGACATTTTGAGTTTTGCAAATTTATTGTTATGATTTCTTTTAAAAGGGGACCCAGAAAACACAGGAGGTGGAGTTTGTGGATTTAATGACGACAAAATGAAAAGAAATAGCCCTAACAGTCAGACGGGGTCCGCGAGAAACACTAGATCAAATAAAAATGTTTATAAAGTGTCAAACAACAAATGTTTTCTCAAGGTTCTTAAGAAAAAGAGCAGGTCTCGACGGATTCTTTATCCTATGGAGACCCAACAGTTCCCCCAGGAACATGGAGACAGTGGAGAGAAAAAAAACTGCCTTTAAATCGCGACACTGAGTGGGGAGACTTCCACCTTGACTGTCATTGGTTGAGAGAGAGAGAGAGAGAGTGAGGTTGAGTGAGAGAGCCAGGGGAGGACATGCACAGCAACAGCCGCAATAATGTCAGCTATTAGTTCACCTGTCGAAGAAAACATCAAGGTTACCTGTCACAGACTGTAAACCTTTTTGTTTGTTGTTTACTACAGTCAACAACTATTTAGCATATTTTGAATTAGGAAAATTTACAAGAAAAATTAAGAAAACATCTTCATCGATTTGACAACACATGGAGAACAAATAAAGAAAAGATCTTCATCAATTTGAAAACACATGCAGCGCAAATAAAAGAAACATAATCAATTTGACGACATATAAACAGTGAATAAAGAAAACATCTTCATATTCATCAATTTGACAACACATGCACTGCAAACAACAAAAAATATATTACAAACTATACATTAACATTTAACTATTTAGGAACGTCATTCATTTCACTTAACTTCTGGATCATGCAGAAACATGACTAAGAATAAAACTTTAATCGTCATTGTGAAAATAAAAAATTAAACTAGTTTTATTATACTTGCTTCAGAAAACTCTTAAGCACCATCACGCCTAAGAGTCACGCATGAGAGACCTGGCAACACATACCTACCTGTATCATAAAGAGACCTGGCAACACAGAGACATGGTATCGTGAAGAGACCTGGCAACACATACATACCTGGTATCATAAAGAGACCTGGCAACACAGAGACATGGTATCGTTAAGAGACCTGGCAACACATACAGGCCTGGTATCATAAAGAGACCTGGCAACACATACAGACCTGGTATCGTTAAGAGACCTGGCAACACATACAGACCTGGTATCGTAAAGAGACCTGGCAACATAGACATACCTGGCATCATAAAGAGACCTGGCAACACAGACAGACCTGGTATCATAAAGAGACCTGGCAACACAGACAGACCTGGTATCCTAAAGAGACCTGGCAACACAGACAGACCTGGTATCATAAAAAGACCTGGCAACACAGACAGACCTGGTATCCTAAAGAGACCTGGCAACACAGACAGACCTGGTATCCTAAAGAGACCTGGCAACACAGACAGACCTGGTATCCTAAAGAGACCTGGCAACACAGACAGACCTGGTATCATAAAGAGACCTGGCAACACAGACAGACCTGGTATCCTAAAGAGACCTGGCAACACAGACAGACCTGGTATCCTAAAGAGACCTGGCAACACAGACAGACCTGGTATCATAAAGAGACCTGGCAACACAGACAGACCTGGTATCCTAAAGAGACCTGGCAACACAGACAGACCTGGTATCATAAAGAGACCTGGCAACACAGAGAGCCGCTTTATTGAACCAAGATGGCAGAGTTTGAGAGCCTCTCCGATGAAGATAAGGTATCACCTTTTACATTTATACTGAGTTTTCTTTAAAACCATTTATATTTGTTCTGAAAAAGAAAAAGAACAGTTCTCGAATAAAATCCCGAAACAGTGGAATGAGCGTCTGGGACGTTTGAGACGGAGCTAGCTAAACGGAGACGGAGCAGCGTCTGACAGCTGAGAGTTGTTATCCTCAAATACACAAGTTAGCTAACTTATCCGAGTCTGGTCCTGTTTTATTCAAAGTAACACACGCCTTTGAATGAACGTGATTTCTGATTTAGGACTGCAGTGAGTCGGAATAAGTGTTTTTGATTGGCTAATGCTAAATGGCAGAGGATCTGGGGCTACTTCCTGCATTTACAGTAAAGTTGATGACAGAGCATCCACACCCTCATCACTTTAACCTCATGTCGCTGCCTAACCTGCTCTAATCACAATAGAAACTGAAGTTGATCACACTCTGGACAAGAGTTATAGGTATTTTGTATTTTAGTTGAATGCTTATAACTTTTAGAATTGGATTCCGAGGACAGATGTAGTTTTCTGCAGTGACTCCCCCTCCTCTTCCTCCTCCTCCTTCATCATGCTCATACATGTTGTAAAATACAGCTTTGCATTCCTAAAGCTGCTGCTCTGGCCAGGAGCTTCAAGTCAAGTCAATTTAAGCATATTTTAAATGCATCATTGCAAGTTTGACCAAAGTGCTTCACGTTAAAGAACAAAAAAAAAAGAAGGGCTCCAGACAAAAAAAATATCAAGGATACTTTTGCTCCTGAACCCAAAGTATTATTACATGCTAAATGTCTGCCTTAGCTTTTGTTTACCTTCTGTACTGTCTGCCTTTAGTTTCCCTTGCACATTGTGTGCACAATATATTCTTTGCACAATATTTGTCCTATATGCTGCAATCTGGTTACAGTAAATAAATCAATTCATCTCAAATATATTTTTATTCAAATTTTTATTGGACTATGTACAACTAACGGCTTCCTTCTTGTTCAGACTCTGAGTATGTGTCCTTGTTTACGTCTGTATGTCACACCTCCGCATGGATAATCTCTGGCGTTGTAATGATTTTTCACTGTTTTCTTTTTTTTTTTTTTAAAATGATTGGAGCCGGTCGTTAACGCTGTATTTAAATTTTTTTTCTTTTTATGTATTGTATATTTGACGCCATTTGGCACGCTGCCGCTCATTGCTACAGGGACTCCTTTATAATGTATGAAAAAAATCTCTAGAAGTGGACTGAAATCTACCATCCATTAAATATCCATTAATATAAGATTTAAGATCAAATAGTCCTCTGAGCTCAGCAGAGTTGCCGTGGCTCTTAATGGAGGGACTGTTCCGGAGCGCGGATAAACTGGGTTAGTTATTGTTATGCCCTGTTTGCCCTTTCGGCTTGCCGGCCCATTTGTAGGTCATCCCATCTGTAGCCAGGAGGTTAAAGGAGCCGGACAGATGGCATCACTGGCACAGCCGCACCAGAATGTGTTTGTTGCATCAGAACATCTGACTGGTTAAAGCAATCAGGGTCGGGAAAGAAGGATTAATGAGAGGGTAACTGTAACTTTTATGATTTTTTTTTACACACTTTACATCAAAACACTCTCCGAGTGCGACTTCATGATAGCATTGATATCTAGCTCAAGTTCTTCACTTGTGGCTACCACCCATGCTAAGACTTGCAAAAAGTGGCTGCTAAGAAAAGCCCACGGGTGAAATACCTCACCTACCATCTAAGGAGTGGCTAGATGAGAGCTAACAAGCCTGCAGCCAAGAAGGTGAGCAGACTGAACTCTACTTCACTCTAGTGGCTCCTTCTACACGGCTTTATCCGAAGAACAGAGGGAAAAAAAAGGAGAGCTCTTTTTGGGTTCCGCCATAGTTCTTGTAGGCAACGAGCAATAAACTGTATTTTGTGATTTTTATTGATGTATTTTTTCAAACAAAACAACACAATGTACAAATATAATAAACAGGGGCGCAGACGGCACTAAAGAATACACAGTGGAATCCCATTAGAAGGTGATTTTAATAATCAAGCAATCAAATGAATGAAGTACGAACCACGCTGTCCAACGATCTCAAGTTGTTGGCAAAGTCATTCAAAGAAAGGACGCAGGAAGGGTTGACAGGATATTTTCAAAATCTTAAAACTAGAGATGCACCGATTGCAATTTTCTTGGCCGATCAGCGATTTTTATAAAGTCTGACCGGCCTATACCGACTTTTCTTTTTTTTTTTGAATCAGTAAAGTTTAAAAATCATAGTGAGTACTGTATTTTAAGTGCTCTAATTTTGAAGGCTTGCAGTGGAAGTAAGAAGACCGGTCGGCATTGTGTTTGTATTCCGACCTGTTGAAATTACTGGAACCTCCTTCCTCTCGCCATGTGTTTCGTAAACCACTTGCATGACATTTGGAATTGAAAATCAAACTTCGTACGACTTGTTCAGTCGTCTGAACAAGTCGTACGAAGTTTGATAGAAGTTATGACAAGCTAACATTTATGTTTTATCTTAGCTTTGTTCAGGGACTTGAGCGCTGTTGGCGGCTATAAGCTCCAGCTAGCTTTAGCCGCTCTGCTAACGCGAGCTTCTTAACATGCTATGTATGTTGTATTAAGTCCGTTCTGCCAAATGGATTGGAGAACAACGATAAATAACGGTGTCGTCTGCATAGACATTGTATGTAAAACTTGCTACGCTTTCAATCAGCTGATTAATGTGGATGAAGATAATGATGTCATGCATTTCATGAACTTTTATATTATGTGACAAGTGATTCAATTCATTTCCAGATCCGGATTACAACAGATTTTTTGATGCACGCTCCTCCGGGAGAGTTCCATCAAGTCTTCAATGGTCAGCCTTATTTTGTGATCCATTTAAAGACCACCTGCATCTTTAAACGATTGGAGACACAATCAAATGTCTTGTTTCTTTGTTTTTGCCCAGATGTGCGAATTCTGCTGGGAAACGATTCTCTTCTCAAGGATGGGGCGAAACAGTGAGTTTCAAATCTTTTTCAAATCTAGTACCGTCACGATGCTCTGGATATGCGTGAAACCTTTTGGTTGTATTTATTCTCCAGCGCCATTGCTCAGTACAATATGGATAAGTTCATCCTTGCCAAAATTGACGGATATGAAGATCAGGTAAGCTTCTTCCTCTCAAAGCATTCAATTGCACCTTTCATCATTGTTCTTCAATATCTGTAAGAATCTGTAAAAGTACGCCGCTTCTTTTCCCTGTGCAGGTCCTGATCACGGAGCATGGAGACCTGGGTAGTTGCCGCTTCTTCGACCCCCACAACAAAATCTCCTTCAAGTATGACCACCTCAGAAAAGAGGCCAGCGACCCGAAGCCCCATGAGGGCGAGGCAGCTCTCAGGACCTGGAGAGACGCCTGTGACTCCGCCCTGAGGGCCTACGTCAAGGAGCACTACCCCTATGGAGTCTGCACCGTAAGTTGGAACCACCCGTCTCCGTGTTCTTTCACCGCGTGCAGCGCTGCACTCTCAAGGACCAGCCGCTCATCCGTCTTTATCTGCTGCAGGTTTACGGGAAAACCATCAATGGCCAGAAGACCGTTATCGCCTGTATCGAGAGTCATCAATTTGAACCGCAAAACTTCTGGTAGGACGATGGAGGACAATGACCTCATTCTAAACCGATACGTTGGTGCACCATTGAGTTAACCCCGCCTACGCTGGCAGCGAGAGCACGTAACAGAAAAAGCCCCAAAGCCCCCCCCACGGCGAGGTAGAGCCCATAGTGACTCAATGAGGAAGATGAATACAGTTAACTGGTTTCTCTGAGCTGAGAAATAAAACACGACCGATTTCCTTGTGTCGGTTCACGGGAGCTAACTTTAGCCACATTTGGACTTATTGTTGGGAAGTTCCGAACAGGAAACCGAAGGGCGCCATATGAGTAAGATCTTCTTCTTTCGGGTCTCACCTTTAGGGGTCGCCACAGCCGATCGTCTTGTTCCGCCTATTGGTGGAAATAGGTATTACATCCGTTCCCCTTCCTGACCCAAACCTCCCCATTTATCCGGGCTTTGGGCCGGTACTAGAGACACACTGACCTCGATGTGACTGGGCTCTCCCCATCTGAGTAAATAAGAACCATTTACTGGAATAATATATAGATATAGATATATAGAAAATAAATGTTATTGTGTTAACGCGAAGGACTTGCTGCGGCGAGGACGATTCCATAAAAACTAATTGTGTGACAAATGTTTTTAAACTAGAATAAAACTGTTCTCGTCTGCGTTTCCCGTGTCCAGGAACGGCCACTGGCGATCCGAGTGGAAGTTCAGTGTCTCGCAATCCACAGCTCGGTTGGTCGGCGTAATGAAAATACAGGTGTGTTAAGTCATCCTCGGGGGGACCGGGGGTTCAACATGGGTTTGGTTCAGTTTCAAGGTTGTCTATTTTTCTTCTCTTGATCCCAGATTCATTATTATGAGGACGGAAACGTCCAGCTGGTCAGCCATAAAGACTTTCAGGAAGAACTGAAGGTGTCTGTAAGTATTGTACGAATGCGACTAAGGAGTATTTTATAGAATACGTATAAAGATTCTTCTTTAACGACAGTCGTTTCATTTGCTCTCGGTCAGATTGATTAACCCACAATGTCGTGTTTTGGCAGAGTGAGAGTCAGACTGCAAAGGACTTTGTGAACATTATTGCCGAGGCAGAGACCAAATACCAGGTAGGATTTCAGAGCCACCAGAAGTGATTCAGAAGTTTTTATTCTTGTTATTTATTCCTGCACCAAAGATATGGGACTGATCCAGAACACCGCCGATATATTTTCAACCGAGAGATAAAGCTCCCCCCAATGGCGTAATCATGGAACTGCTGCTTAATGGCGATAACCATCCAGTTCTTCCTCGCATTAAAGTCTATGGGGGTGTGAAATTTGAAAATGATCCATTAAATAGTTTTTGGCGTATCAGAAAGGACCTGTGGCGATATAATTAAACAAAGTTTTCAAAGCTCTCGCACGTTCAGTTCTTCCTCCCCTTAAGTCTTCCGAGGCGGCGCCGACAGATGACGTCGCGGGACAACTTTATTTCGGTCCAAAAAAGCAGGAGTGACGAGTCTGCGTGTTTTCCAGGTTGCCATCGCTGAGAACTATCAGATCATGTCGGACACCACATTCAAAGCTCTGCGCAGACAACTCCCCGTCACCCGCACCAAAGTCGACTGGAGCAAGATCCTCAGCTACAAGATCGGGAAGGAGATGCAGAACGCTTAGAGGCCCGAGGCTGCCGGGGTCCAGACGGGTCGTAGAGACGCAGAAAGGAGACGCACAAACGCACGTGATGCAGCTCGGCCCAGAAGAAGGTCGGCTTGTGTGGAACGTTTTGACGGGGCGACTTTGTTTCAAAGCTGATGTGGAGTCGCGTAACCGTGCCTGGCGTAAAAACGTATATTATTTTTTTAACAAACGAGGCCTTCAGGGACATTCCGGGTCATTTTCCGTTATTTGAACTCTCTCTGTCGCGCTTTCTGATCCCTCTGTGCCACAAACGGATCTTTCCCTAAACCCCGCCCACTTCAATGGCGCAATTATTTTCTCCGTATATAAACAAAACTGATATTTTTGAAGAGCTTCTATCACTGTTAGAGATTTATGACCAACGGGCGACGATGGACGGGATACCATGTGATTGAAGTGGAGGGACACGACAGGATTTACGTTTCATCGTCAGCCTACGTTAATCTTTACGCGTCCTTCTGGACCGGGGAGGCGGGTTTATTAGCAGCGGACGTGACGTCGCAAACGTTCTTATTTGAAAATATTTGTCTTCTTTTCTTAAATAATCTCTCTGGTCTGTCGTAGAGACATTTATACGATAATCCCTGATAACGCCTTATAAACTTAAGAAAGTGTTGGTGTCTTCTGCCGGATAATTTGCATTTAGCTCCTGCTGTATTTTTTTTTTATACAAATTGTAAGTACATTTATTATTCATGAAATAAAATATGATATTCAAACAGTGTTTTTTGTTTTTTTTTGGCACCATTTACCATTTTTAACGGTTTTTTTTTTCAAACATGTATTTATCGAAAGTTTATTTAGAACCTGAACGACAAATGACACCAAACACACGTAACAAAGAGAAAGTAAAGTGTAAAGGACGAACGATCTACATAAGTAGTTCAACACATACATGAATACACTTATTCACACACACCGTATATACAGATGTACACGGATATTTACATACAGTATGTATTTATCCTGTATATACAGATATTTATTGATTTTAACATTCATACTGCATAATAAGTAGAGGCCAACTCTGCATTGACAGCAGGCCCAACATTGGAAACATGGTGCTGAGGGGCTGCACCGCCACCCTGTGGTCAGTCGATGGTACTACAACAACATGTTAACGTTGGTTCCCTCGCAGAGAATGAACTCCCTCCACTCAAGTTAATGCACTTTTATTCAGAGCTCAAAATCACAAATCACGATGCCTCACTTGGCTTTACAATGTCTGTACAGAAAGACGGCCTCCGCTCAAGTAATCCAAGAACATTCCTCTAAAAATAACAAAGAAATAAAACCTTAACAGGAAATAAATGGAAGGATCCAAAGCTTTAACCTTCAACTTCAACATCTGCTGGTTTGTGTCTGTTATTATACTGGTTTTTATTAACCATGAATGTAAGAGGAAACAAACGGTGATCATTAGTTCAACTTTGGTCTTAATAATAATATTATCTAAATACAAATGAACATTCAAATGTTATTACTGGTTTATTACACAATATTCACAGGCAGTAACTTACTGACCACCTACTTTCTGATCCATCCGTCTGTCCATCTATCTATCCATCCGTCGATCCATCCATCCATACGTCCGCCATCTGTCAGTTCGTCCATCCTTCCGACTTCTTACCAGGTAGTAAAGAATGCCAAAAACTTGGACAGTAAAATGCAGTGGTTTATTCAAATTTTAGTAAAAACTTGAAACCCTAGTAAATTAGAGGGGATGATTTATTTCTTGCTTTAGGCATTCTATGACAAAGTAAACAGATCGAAAAGTTATTTCTCTGCCAAAGGGGACAGATGTGAAGAGGCTTGGACTGTCCACATCTCGGCCTCCTAAAGAGAGGATTATTGACATTTAATACTTGATTTTACATGGGAATTTTACGTTTTCGATCATATAAAACAATGTGTATATATATCAGGATTTCCAATGGGTGGCATTAATAGTGGCACATGTTTTATTTATTTTATTTTATATTGTTACTTGAGTTAAAAGTTCGATTTTAGTGAACCATTTGAATTAAGATTGTGGGTGTAGACAATTAAGAGGTTTTAAATATAATTTATCAATGGGTACCAATAATTCTGGAGGGCAGTGTATGAAATTGGCCCAAATCAGATTTTAAAAAAAAGCGTTCCATGTGGTTTGTGCTGTTCACACTGTAAACAAATAATCTGATTGGGTTTGTTTTCCCTGAAGTGTGAACACAGTCACTGAGAAAATGACCATAAAATAATAACATATAATCTGAAGAATTTAAACGAATTTGAGACAAAGTAAAGCATGAAAGTGTATAAATATTATTGAAAGTCATAACAAGTCAGGTTGGCAGCTGGTAAACAGAGTTGGACATTTGTATTTGTGTTCTTCTGTCTACATTCCTGCTTGCAGGAATTTATTTGACATAAATATCGTGTTTGATAACATCTTAAAAACTCAATATCTGAAAAATCTATAATCAAGTATAGAAATGTAGAATATGTTTCTGCTGTGCAGCCTGAGGGTAAGTATTTAATTAGTACTTACTCTGTACATAAAATCATAATTACACTATTTTATGTTAATTTGAGTTGAAATTATCGGCGGTTAAAGAAGTCAACTTTTTATTTATAAATTAACCAGCATTTACTTTGATAGTCACTATCTGGATATAGCTATGTTTTAGGCTGTTGCATAAAAAATAAAAATAAAAATTAGATTTCGTTTGAAAAATGTACTTGAAGAACTTCTGATGTTTTTTATACTCCAGATGATAAAAACAAAGATAATAAACGTTAGTTAGCGAACTAATTTTGATCTGCCCATCATAAAATGCTAATGAATATCTCATATAAAAATATAATAAAATATTTTAAAAATAACCGCATGGATAAATTAATCACATATTGTGTTTCAATTTCTGCTTTTATTATCAATTTAAATTACAGTAAATTAAAATGTGGTAGTTATTTAGTGACGATCCTCTTAAGGGAATATCAGTAAAACTTTCTGAGTATGCTTGTGTACAAGTCACACGTGACCCTTAAATAAAATCAAATTTTACCTGAACTTTTAAAGTTGTAAAAGAAAGACAACTTCGCCGCTATTTTACTGGTTTAGATTATTTATTTTGGTCATTCACCAAGGTGTTTTCGTTTTCCTTGGGTCCAACACTCGAGGATGCTCCCTTGGAGAATCCGCTCGCGAGCGTCCATTTTGCTGGAATGCTTCGCTCAGCTGCGTGACGTAGTAGATCTACATGTCATTTACCAAACGTTTGGACACCGACAGATATTTGTAAATCTACGCCAGCGGAAATGGGTTACTTCCGCCATACCTCGTATGCAAAAGTCGCGCGAAAAAACGTAACGTAGAGCTGTCCTACCGTCAGCGGCTCAATCCAGGAAACAGAGTGATCGTGGGTAGAACCGGTGAACTTCCTCGTTGAGTTGGTTTAGTCTCAACCGGCGGCCGGTAACATGGTGAACATGCCGCTTTCACAGTGTCTCCAATCAGGACTGGACTTTATAGAATTCCTGGGGGACAGAATATCCACCACCAGCAAGCACGAGCTTCGTAACATTTACAACAGTGAATTTAGGGGCAGGTAGGAAAATAACGTGCACGTGCGTGTCACGCGCACAGGCAGCAGGTAGTTCATTTTTGATCTCTTCCTCTGCTTCTGTTCACAGAAAAGGGATTAAAGACCCAACGTTCTCCAGTGTGCTCCATGCCCTGATTACATGCAACCAAGCCCGCATAAGGAAGGGGAGGATCATCATAAATGTCAAAACTCAGGTGAGGTGGGCTGGACCGCGGGTTGTTTCCAGAAACAGGAGGAAAATAATCAAAACTAGTCCCACTCTGTTATCCCTCAAATTAAAATTCCCCAATCCCCCTGATTGAACTCCTCACATTAAATGTGATTCATGAATAATCTCAAAGAGTCCATTACGACTCAACCTACCCATTTCTATGACGTCAGCAGTCTGCTCTAAATTCAGATCTCATAGTGACTCAACAATGAAGATAAACACAGTTAACAAGTTTTTCTGAGCTCAGGGAATAAAACGAGTCAGATTCCCTAGTGTTGATTCATCTGAGCTAAATTTAGACACGGCTGGACGGATGGCTGGAAAGTTAACTGGGTTTTCTGAAAGCTCATCCTAGTGAGTAAAATATGACCAATACAAGATAGATATTTTTGTGTTTATTCATACGAGCCAATTTGGACATGATCAGACGTAAAAAATACCCAACAACCCCCCCTACTGAGTGAAATCTGAACTATTAGAGTAAAATATGACAGATCTCCTCGAGTCAATTCATTTACACCAAATTTGGACAAAATCAGAACAACGTTTACAAAATTATTAGGACTAGATCCCCTAGTGGCATAAAAATGTAACTGAAATTTCCCCAAATCAATCCAGTTCTTCCTCATACTAAGGTCTGTGAATGATCAATGAAACAGTTTTTTAATCATCAGATTAACATGAAGGATCTGCGGCGGCGGTGATCATTCCAAAATATCACCAACTTTTTTCGTGATATGAGTTTTATCATATTTAGGTGTTTTGTCTCTGCCGCAGGTTCAAGTGTACTGTGACCAGTGGAGGAGGCCCCGGGCCCCTCAGCCGCAGCCGCATTGCCCCAGCACTGGCCTCCAGGAGACACCTGAGACGACCTCCACCCTTGTGACCCCTGTGTTGACCCCTAAGAAAAAGCTGGCCAAGGAAGTCCTTCACAAGTTAAAGGTGAACAGGTGAGTCTGTTGTTCTCCTCTGGGTGTGTCCGTACTTCACAGGTATGCAAGATATTTAAACGCGATCACTTTCTCTGTGGGCCGAGGGGTTATCCAGAAAACCCCCGAGTCAGTTACCATGGTAACTCACTCTGTTAGCCTAACACGCAGCTTATCTTCAAACGACTCTTGAGTTTGTTCCTGACTCCGCCTCCTTTAGAGGAATCCAATTTAGTCCAAATTTGGAGCACTTGAATCAACTTGAGGAGATCTTTCTCGTTCATGTCATGTTTTACTATAACAGTTCAGATTTTTCTCACAGGGGGGCGCTCCTCTTAGGAAACAAACCTGGTTTTCTGGACATAAGGTTGAGTCAATAGGACTGTTTGAGATTATTAATGAGTCACGTTTAATTAGAGGAGTTCAATCAGGGGGATTGCCTGTGTAACGTAGGGGATTTTTTTTTTTTTTTGATGATTGACAGCGAGGGACTAGTTTGACATCAGACAGCTTAGAGACAACAAGCAAGGAGCGATGAAGAGGGGGGTTGGAGGGACGTTGCCTTTTACAAATCGTCTTCCAAAAACAGCTTCCGCTCGTTTTTCCTCCGGCGGTTTTTATTTCGGCCTCTCTCTTGCAGGAAAAAGTTGACGGCTGATAAGGGCGGCGTTGAGATCACTTCGGACCCTGCGGCCAAAGAAGGAAAAGTTGAGTTCTCTGTGGAACGTCTGAAGGAGGTCTTCCTCATCAGGTTCCACATCGTAAACAAAGGCCCCGACAATGTGCACTTCACCTTCTACACCGCCCTGCACAAGATGCGCTGCTTCACCCTGGAGGATGTGAGGAGGGTGACCAGAGCCAGTCCACTCTATCTGTGTCCTGGTGAGACAACCAGAACTCCTCGTCTCTCTTTTCATTCTCAGACCCACAGAGGAGATGATTAGAACTCACAGCTGCCTTCCTTCCATGACCCCTCCCACAGGAGAACGCTACGAAGTCGTCGTTCGCTACACGCTCAGTCACTATGGGTTTTTTCCCGCCACGATGTACTTTGAGTTCTGCCCGGAGTCGCCGGAATCTGGGCCCTTTTGTATCGTCCGTGAGGTGGAGGCATTGGCTCGGAGCCCGCTGGCCGTGGATCTGGGGCCGGTGTCTCCCTACAAACCGTTTCATGTTGTCACACGCAAGCCCGTCAACGCCGTGGTGGTGGAGGGAGTACATCCCGAGAGGTGAGTTACTAACCGAAAACCAGTACACCATTCTGCCGTCACATTACAACCACTCCTAATGGCTTGCACGCCTAACCAGCCCAACAGGTTCATCGGTCGGGTTAAGGTCGGCGATCCACTTAAATGGCAGAGTCATCATGCCTCCAGCATGCCAGTCGCATGATCCCAAACACGTTGCCCCAGCCAGGGCATACATCCATGGCAGATGACTGACGTATCGTTAAATAAAAGTAGTTCTTGCCTCGGACTTGTATGCGATTTAATTTCTTAAGTTAAATGATTTTGCAGAATTTTTAAGTCTTAACATAAGCTGAAGTGAAGCCGGGCCTGGCCCTTTAAGAGGTTGGCCTTATGGGCATTGTCTAGTTGTGACGGGGAAAGAAGCCGGACCTGGCCCTTTAAGAGGTTGGCCTTATGGGCATTGTCTAGTTGTGACGGGGAAAGAAGCCGGGCCTGGCCCTTTAAGAGGTTGGCCTTATGGGCATTGTATAGAAAATTATGGGGGTTGTAGTTTGTTGTTGTATGCATAGCTACAGCTACGAGTGTGTGCTGGAGAACCTCCGTCCTGTTGGAAGTGTATTTTTGTCGTCATTTGGAGCCACTTAGTGTTATAGCTGTGTATTAAAATAAAGTACCCATACAATGCAAAGCGAGCTAGCAGAATATAGCTTAGAAGCTGGCCAGCTAACATCATGTAGCGCAAGCAGTAACAGGAGTAGACTCCTATAATAATAATAAACTTCTTGTTCAGGTCAAATCACTTCTATCTTTTCTCTTTTTAAACTTTATTTCCCCCTTTGTTTCATGAAGGCCACTCACCTCTCTCTCATGGAGGAGATGCCGTAAAACTGCTGGGAGAAAAATTAGTGGCCACATACATTTATCTGGGTAACAAACTGACAGCGATTGGTGCTATTTGATTTCTCATGTCCAAAACAAAGTGCATTATGGTTTAAACTGATCGTGGTCTCAATTTTAAGCAAACAAATAGCATTTATCACTTTAGCTAGAATTGCCCAGCGCGGGTAAGGGGTTACCATAAGATTGCAGAATCAGCCTAATAGGCTTTTTCTTTTTCAATTGAGTTCTTTATCATTTTTTCAGGATTGCGTTACAACGGCGTCGTTAATAATTATATGTACGTCCGACAGTAGACGACAAAAATGACAGAAATGCAAGAATTGAAGTGATCCTGGTTTACGGGGAATCAAACTATGCTAAGGGAATCCAGGATTGCATTTATGTACCAAAAATACGGAATAAAAATAAAGAAACATGGACGAAGTAAGAGCACAGTCAGGAATATTCACCAGTGTTTTCAGACTCGACTCAAGGCCACTCACAAAATTCCAGCATTACGTTGAGAATTTCGGACAAACCATGTGCGACTTATAAAAGTGGAACATAACTCAACGAATATAAAAAAAATGTTTTTCTCGCATTGTACTATAAAGAACCACGTTTTTAAATCTGTCGCTAGAAGGAGAACAGATCTTCTCACAGACGGGATGCGTTTGTGTTTTGGTTCTTGCCTCCAGTTCCAACGTCCAGCGGCGGAAGACGACGGTGAACCTGTCCGACTACAAGTACCCGCATCACCTGAAGAAACTGGCTAAAACAGGGATGGAGGACTCGGAGTTCCTACCACCGGCTGCCAGGAAGAGCCTCCCATCCATCAAGTGAGAAATGTTGTGATCGCACCACATGACTCATTGTGACTCCTCATCATCGGTGTTCTTGTGTCCGCACCTCCTCCAGGGGTCTCCTCAACTGTCCCCTAAAGATGAAGACCTACTTTGATCGGTTCCACCTCCTACTCCACCTGGAAGAGATACAAATGGAGGCGGACATCAGGAAGTATGACCTTCGTAACCAAACCATGTCCCAAGATCGGAGTAACAAGAAACTGCTTATACTCAGCGTGAGGAATTCCCACAATGCACCTCCGCTGTTTTCAAACAGCAACAGAAGAGGCTAACGGTTGGTTTTTGTCCGACAGGTTCCAGGTGTGGCGGAGAATCGACCGTCCATACTGCGAGGAGATCGTCTGCGGGTGTCCCTGTCTGAAGACAAGTCGGACCCGATCACCGTTTACACCGGATACGTCCACAGAGTAGAACTGGAGAGCGTGAAGTTGGGCTTCTCAAAGAGGTAGGAGTCCGAACGGGGGGGGAGCAAAGAACCTCCTTCCTCCCGCTGTCCTCTCACCCTCCGCTGCTCCCTCAGGCTGCTGCAGATGTTTGTCAGCGACATGAAGTTCCACGTGGAGTTCACCGTCAACCGCTACGCCATGAAGCTGCAGCATCGCGCCGCCTCTCTGGCAGCTAAATGTCAGCTGGAAGCGGTTCTGTTCCCGTCTGGTGCTGCAGCGGATAGTCTGTCCATGGCGAAACTCAGGTGAGGCGCTCAGACCCACAGAAGATATGTTTACAGAATCCTCCGGGCCAAACTGGTGCCCTAAGCAGAATCTGGTTATGTAAATACGTCAATTTCATTTAGTTTTCATCTTCTAGTTTATTTAGCATAGCAGAACACCCAACAAATACGACGAAGCTAATTGCTACTTATATACCGGAAAAGTCTGGGACATTATGGAATCGTGGACGCCGCGTCCGCCGCTGATCCTTCCTGTTAAACTCAAAAACCGTTTCATGGATCTTTTTCAAACATTACACCCCCATAGACCTTAGTAACAAGGAAGAACTGGATTGATTTTGGAAAAGATCAGTTACACCTTGCTGCGTCTCGGGGGAGCTTTAGTTCTGAGTCAATACGGACTGTTTGAGATTATTAATGAGTCACATTTAATCTGAGGGGTTCAATCAGGGGGATTGCTTGTTCATCACAGGGGATTGGGGGCTTCACTGAGGGATATACCCTTGTTGCCGGTGGCGACAGCTTAGGACTATTTTTAATTGTTGTAGCCGTGTGTAAAATGTAAAAAAATCCGTCTTCCTCTCCAGTATGTTCAATCGTCAGCTGGAAACCAACCCGCAGCAGTACGCGGCGGTCCAGCGCATCGTAGCCGGATCGTCAAAGCCCGCACCTCATCTCGTGTTCGGGCCTCCCGGTACTGGCAAGACCGTCACTCTGGTTGAGGCTATGAACCAGGTATCCGGAGTTCAAGATGTTCTGATTCTTTTTCACAGTTTTAATATTTGGTTGTTCTGGGGCGGTTTTGCATTTAAGGAAAGAATCACAGATTGATTCGTCATGCATGGAGTTTATCTGAACGGTATTATAAATTCTGATATTCTGAAAGTTATGGAACTCAATTGAGCCAAATTACCAATAACAAAAAGTTAATGTGGGATTTTCAAAATAATTTCAGAAATGGATTTAATTCCTTTTCAAAGGTGTTTTTCTGAATTACGTACTTTTTCTTGCAGGCAAACACACGTATACGTGTTAATAATAACTTTAATTAACATTTAATTAATAACTTTAATTAACATTGCTGCATTTTGGTCAGGTTTTTATATAGTTATTTTTTTCTTTTTTTATTGATGCTTTTATTTTGCTTTTACTTTGTAGCACTTTGAGATTTGATCCAAATGTAAAGTGCGTTATGAATTAAATGTATTATTATTATTATTAATATTAATATGTTTATATGTATATGTGCATAGAAAACACATCTCTCTATATAAATATATATTTTTCTTATACTGTAATTCAATTAGTTTATTTTCTGTTTTTCTTTTTCTTTCAAACGCTTTTGTTTAAAGAGAAATATTTTGGTTAAGTCCTTCACGTGTAATGAAAATAAAATTTTATATATATATATATATATATATAAAAAAAATTTTATACATACATATCTATATATAAAAATATTTTTATGAAAAAGAAAAAAAAAAGAAAAGATTTATAAAAAAGATCCAGTGGGTTCAGTGGGAAACTTATCAAAGAGAATTTTCCATTTCTCCTGGATCCTTGGATGAATTCCATTTGTCTGACTCTCACAGGTGAGCGGGTCGGACCCCTCGGCCCACATCCTCGCCTGTGCTCCTTCAAACAGTGCCTGTGACCTTCTCTGTAAGATGCTGACGATGCACATGGACCATCATCGGGTTTACCGTTTGTACGCCAGCAGCCGAGATCCCAGAAGTATCCCCGAGAACCTGCTGGTGAGCATCAGCTGTCGGATTCTCCCGCATAATCTGATTAAAACCTGTAAAAACCAGCAGCGTCTCACCGGCGTCACGTTGTCTAGGAGCTCCTCTGAGCTTCTGTTTCAACCGTGACTTTGGTGGATTTATATCCAAATATGATTGAAGGAGTTTATGCATTTAAGGTAAAACCAGAAACTGAAGAATGTTTACATTCACAGCCGTTTAAGTGGGTCAAAAATGACCCGGTGAGGGCGTTTCTTTTGAAATATCTTTGTAGATAAACGTTGCAATCGTTTGATATTCATGTTCGTGCTCCATGTTTTTGAAGTCATACCATTTAAAATTTTAATTCACCCTAGAATACTTGTTAATAAATTGTATTTTTTTTTGTTAGTACCCCCACTCTTCCATAATTCATTCATTTCTTATGGTGCATCATGGGAACCTTTGATTCTTACCAACTGTGGCTGTAAGGAATTTATTTACTGTAGACCAAATGTATAAAAAAAGAACATTTTGAATATATATGAAGAAGAAGAAAGAAGAAAGAATCCTTTATTAGTCACATAGAGTCATACACAGTACAACATAGTGAAATTACTTCTCTGCATTTGACCCATCCCTGAGGGAGCAGTGGGCAGCCCCTCGTGGAGCGCCCGGGGAGCTAAGGATTCAGGGTCTTGCTCAAGGACCCTACGACAAGTAGACCCTGGTGGGATTCGAACCGGCTACCTTCCGATCGGGAGACGGCCGCTCTACCCACTGAGCCACAGCCGCCTATATATATATATATATATATATATATATATATATATATATATATATATATATATATATATATATATATATATATATATATATATATATATATATATATATATATATATATATATATATATATATATATATATATATATATATATATATATATATATATATATATATATATATATATATATATATATATATATATATATATCATTCTTCTTTTTTGAAAACAAATCGTGAATATATACATAACCATGAAATAATTTTTGTGTGGAAAAAAAATATAATTCTAAATGTAATACAAAGGATTAATCTTCACTAGAATGTCATAAAAACACATTGACTTTCTTGACCTACTAATGGAAGCTCGTAGGGTCCAATCCCTCGGTGCCCCGGCAGTCAAGAACCTCAGGACGTAGAACGGTGTTTTACAAACTGGACTTTGGACGGGTGTCGATGATTTCTCATAAATGACAACCTGTGTTTGTGGCTCTTTCAGAAACATTGCAACTGGGACGAAGGTCAGGAAGGTTTTGTGTTTCCAGACAGAGGAAGTCTGATGAAATACACAGTCGTAGTTACAACTTTGGTCACAGCTGGCAGGTGAGTCGCCGGATCAGCCATAACATTATAATGACCCACGGGTTAAGCGTCAAATACCTGACAGCAATGAAACATCAGAAAACCCAATTCAAGTATCTGTCACTACTATCTTAAATAACGCAATATTCAGCATCTTATCATTCTTATTTGATGTCAATATTCCAAATACTAGAGAGAGAGAGAGAGAAAGAACGAACCTCCACCTAGCCACAACAATACCGAAGGAAAAATTCATTCACATTCCTCCTTTAATGTCTGAGTTACTACCAGCCTATAAATCTACCAACAACTCCTACAAACTCTCTGAGTATCTCTCAAATACTCTGTAGCTGCTCGTCATATGCCCCTTCCACTTCAGCGTCTCTGTTCAGCCCGCTGAGCCCCGGGCACCAGCCCCAAAGGAACACCCAAGGAATAAAGGCAGCAATAGCCACATTCTTAAGTCACTACTCCAAACGACTGCTAATTATCTTTTCATTTTATTCCAAATACTGCAAAACACGTTACGACACCAAAATAATCACCTCTAGGATATGCAAAAAAAACTAGCTCTGGGTGAAATCTCATACAAATCTGTCCTGTAGTTTTGTACGCTATCCTTGTCACAAACGGACAAACGCACAGGAGTGAAAACTGGGTGGAGGTAACAACGGAACGGGAATGGGACATTTTTACCCATTTGGCAGGTGGTTTTAATGTTACGGCTTATTAGAGGATAGACTTACTATTCATTTTGGAGTGTTTGACTCTCCAGCATCCTTCCACGGCTCGGGTTCCGGTGCTTCCTTCACGTTTTTATGGTATCACGTGTGTTTGTGGTTTCAGACTGGTGTCTGGAGGAATCCCCGTCGGACACTTCACCCACATCTTCCTGGACGAAGGAGGTCAGGCTCTGGAGCCGGAGTCCGTCACTGCCATAGCAGGTTAATACTACTAATTAATATTTGAACTATAATGATATATTCTTATTCTGCTGACGTGATGTTATAATAACCTTGTTTTTTTTAAGGGTTTTCCATAATAACTTATACATAAATGGATGGATTTTCATGGAACTTTACTCTCCAGGGGGGTTTTGGCATTCAGTTGATGTTGGTGACGTTGCATATTTTGCAGCATATTAATATGAAATAAAATAAAATAATAAGCTGTTAGGAGTCGATACGTCACAAAGTGGCTATTTCAGCCTTCGATCCTTTGATTCTTTTGATGTTTCTTTGGGGGGGGGGGCAGAAGAGTTGCGCTTGGGCCTCAGTTTCAAGATTTCCTTTGATTTCTTGTGTGTGTGTGGGGGGCTGGGCTCGGTGGGCTGAGCAGAGACGCTGAAATTGAAAGGGCAGGAGACGAGCGGCCTGTTAGGGAATTTTATTAACACTGCCAAGTAGGTCATATTTTCACTCGGTTTCTTTGGATGTAGCCGGGAGCTCAGTTTCAAGGTTTCCTTTCATACTTTGGGGGTCGGAGCTTTAGGCTCATTGGGCTGAACAGAGACGCTGAAGTGGAAGGCACCGGAGACAAGTGGCTACAGGGTATTTGAGAGTATCGTATAGTTTGTTGGAGTTGTCAGTAGATCTAGAGGCTGGCAATAACTCAGACATTAACGGAGGAATCAGAGGTTTTTCCTCTCTGAGGGTGCGCTTGATACTGATTTGTTGGTTGTGCGACTTCTACCGCAGGACTGCTCAGCGCCCAGGAAGGTCAGCTGGTGATTGCAGGAGATCCCAAGCAGCTGGGGCCGATCCTCCGATCACCCCTCGCCCTGCAGTACGGACTCGGTGAGGCAGGGGTCACATTCTCGTGTCACTATATCTACTCTTATGATTCCGACTGCTGATATAAGTTCACACTGACAAAAGGCTTGAGACCAAATATGTGAATCGGAGGATGTAAATAGATGGATTTCATGGACCTCCATGTTCTTCAGGGCTTTCCCTGCTGGAGAGGCTGATGAGAGACAACGCTCTGTATCAGAAAGGTTCCGACTGCGGACGCTTTGACTCCCGCTTCGTCACCAAACTGCTGCGGAACTACAGGTGACTCCAGTTCTCACCACCACTTGACTGCCATAGTTACTCGTTACCTCCACCCAGAGGTTTTCTTCTTTCTTAGGCGTCTGTTTGTTGGTTCGTCTGTTGACTAAAGCTGGAAACACACTTTGAGGATTTTCAAATCTTTACCGATGTCAAAAGCGTGGGAGACCACAGACGTGAGGACGGCTTCAACCGATTTTTAACATTGTAACCTTCCAAACGCACACACTAGACGAAGAAGCCGGACGGCGAGAACCACACACACGCTGTTTGTAGTGAGGATTCCACAGACACCAGATCTCACGGAAACTCACGTGACCGAACGTGGGTTCAGAAGAAAAACAAACATGGAGGACGATGGACGTCCCCGTCGGTTCCTGTTGCGTGACTCGTTATAAAGACACTCGCCTTGTTGACGTACTTCCACAACCTGCTCTTCTTCAATAATCCACCTGACTCGGGGTTCAGGTGTGTTTGGATTTCTGTTCGCTGTAAAAGTACCGCAACGTCCGGTTATGACTCTTCCCGGTCCGCTCGATCTCATTGGCTGCTCATCGGCCCCCTCCCTGCAGTTGTGTGTTTGTATGAAACTGTGTTAGAGGGTTTGATATTTGGGAAGAACCTTTTTAAGAGTGGATTTATCTAAAGGAGCTCTGGTGGAATGATTCACTCTTCTTTTTTTCATCCTCCCTCTCCTCTCTCAGGTCTCATGCTGCTATTCTGAAAATCCCCAATGAGCTCTTCTACGAAAACGAACTGCAGGTGTTTGCCGACCAGTGGGAACGCGAGTCCTACTGCAGCTGGGAATACCTTCCCAAGAAGGTCTTTCATTTCTCAGCCAGTTTTCTTTTTTTTATACTACCCTCGATGAGAATAACACCGTCATACCTCAGCCGTAACTTACCGGGATGTGAAAGATGCTGTTGCAGTGCAGTATGGGAAATGTAGGAGGAGGAGGTTTTTCTTCTTCTTCTTTGGGCTGTTCGCCTTAAAGGTCTCCACAGTAGATCTTCTGTTTCCATCTCCTCCTGTCCACTGCATCTTCTGTCACACCAACCAACTTCATGTCCTCCATCACCACATCCAGAACCTCCTCTTTGGTCTTCTTCTTGTTCTCCTGCCCGCAGCTCCATCTCCAGCATCCTTCTACCAGTAGATCCACTATCCCTCCTCTTCTTCACGGGTCCAAACCATCTCAATCTGTCCTCTCTGACTTTGTCTCCAGGACGTCTAACCTGGACTGTCCCTCTGATGTCCTCCTTTCTAATCCTGTCCCTCCTCCTCACTCCCAGAGAACATCTGAACATCTTCAGCTCTGCCTCCTGTCTTCTGGTCAGTTTCACCGTTGCCACTTCCTGTACAAACATACTCACTCCAGACTGCCTCATGAAATCCCATAATCCCTCCCTCGCCGCTCTGTCGTGCTCTTCCTCGTCCTCTTCCTCTAAATCCACAAAGACACAATGTAACTCCTGCTGACCTTCTCTGTTCTTCTCCATCAGCTCTCTCAAAGCAAACATCTCATCTGTTAGAGTTCTTTCTTCACAACTTTAACTTTAAACCATACTGCTGCTCACAAACAAACATTTTTCTTGATTGGCACCAATAGTTATAATCCACCAATATCATCTAAACACATAAAATGATATAATGATGAGATTATAAATCTCATTATTGATTTATAATCTCATTCGAAAACAAATTGGGACAAAATGGAAAAAGATCCAAATTGATCGAGATATGAGGAAACGGCTGTTTAAAGTGAGATGGTTCTTCTGGGCCTGTTGATGGATCAGTGAGCAGAGATGGAACACCAGAGACTCAGTGGAGCGCGGCGTAAAACGGAATATAAAGATCAGCTGATCAAATTATGACGTTTGTACCTGACAGCTGCCCATTGCTGCGTCGCTACAGGGTTTCCCGCTCATCTTCCACGGGGTGATGGGGAAAGACGAGAGAGAGGCCAACAGCCCGTCTTTCTTCAACGTGTCCGAGATTGAAGTTCTGGTGGACTACCTCACCAAGCTGCTGGAGACACAAGGGAAGAAGGGTCTCCCCGCACTCTCCGCCGGAGACGTGGGGATCATCGCCCCCTACAGGAAACAAGTGAGGCGGCGCGGCGGTCTTTCGTGAGATGCGGATCAGTTCAACCTGACTTCAGTAGAAATCCTTTCTTTTGAACAGGTCGAGAAAATCCGAAAAGCCCTGAAGTCCGTCTCGGCTCTGAGAAGATGGAGCGATCTCAGCGAGCTGAAGGTGAGTCCGACCTTCGTCTCGTCAGAGGAAATGAATACGAGGAAGTTAGAAAAATAAACTTATTTGCAGCTTAATTTATTTTTTTAAATCACAGTGAATGAGCTGGAAATGCGTTCCTCTTCCTCAGGTGGGGTCAGTGGAGGAGTTTCAGGGTCAAGAGAGGAAGGTCATCATGCTCTCTACCGTCCGCAGCAGCGCCGACTACCTCAAGATGGACTCGGACTTCAACATCGGCTTCCTGTCCAACGAAAAAGTCCGTGATATTCCTCCCGAAAAATAAACCCCCATCAGAATCGTTTGTATTAAAATGTGTTTAACCGTCAATGATTACTAATACCCTCTTATCACACGGATGCATTTCCCCCGCAGAGGTTCAACGTAGCGGTGACCAGAGCCAAGTCCCTGCTGATAGTCGTGGGAAACCCTGTCATCCTCAACAAGGACCCCACCTGGCAGAAGTAATTGCCCGCTGACCACATCCGGCCCAAGAGACAATATTTAATTCTCCTGTCAGCAGGAGATGTGCTGGACATGTGAAATAAGTCGCATTTTACCAACTGGGTCTTTAAGTGGAGTCGGAGACTCCGTTGCTTCATCCTTGGGTTTTTGTCACAGGTTCATCGGATACTGCGTGAAGGAGAAGGGCTACACTGGGTTCGACTTTGAGGACGCAGAAGGAGAGGACGAGATCGCGTCCAGACTGGCGACCCTAAAAATCCACGTGGATCCTGACAGTTAGTGAAGCTGTAGAAGTTGCCATGGAAACTGGCCAAATCATTCAGACCATAAAAGTGTTTGCACAAAGGAATGAAACTAATCACTTGTGTCTCTCTTTATTTTTCCCAGGCCCTGTGAGGGAGGAGGTTTTCCCTTCAGCAGCAGGCGGACCCTGAATGGAAACACGAACTTTGACATCTCTATCGACAAGAACAAACTATTTTCAGAGACATGTTTAAAAGAAAAGAAAAGAAAAGGTGGTGTATGCCCGGCATATTACTATATAATAACACTACCTTCATTTGAACACAATGCATTATGGGACCATGTGACAAACAGACATAAACTCCGTATCCGAAAAGAAAACCTCCAGATTTTTGAGTGTTTGTTCAGTAGCTGTCAGAAGGGAGCAGAATTTAAAGTTTTAAAGGATGAAAAGCTGCTCTGAACTCGTTTCCTCCGCCTGTTCAAGGCGACATCGTTTCTGTATAAAAGCTGAAATGAGAAGTAGAGATCAAAAGTGAATTCTTTTGTTCGAAATGTTCTAAAATATAAAATAAACTGTACAGGAAGGTGCTTCACAACTTTATTTTGTGTGAACTCAAGACGTCAGAATTGCCTCGCAATGATCTAATCCGACCTCAGCCTGTTCACGGATGTTGTGCTGGAAGCAACGACCCACCGGCTTACAGACGGTCCACAAGAACACGATACAGAAACACGGGTTTCTGCAGACGGCTCACACGTCTGTGGCTGCTGGTGAGTTTAAAAAGTTTTTTTTTTTCCTATTATAAATCAGAAATTAAAGCTTTATTCAACTACATGAGGCGTTTATTCATGATACATGCTTTTAGAAGAAATGATTGAAATCCTTGTCAGGTGTAAAACAGAAAAAATACACAAAATAAAAACACGAGGATTTTATATTCCGACGAGGTCAAAAACCAAAAGGAATTTTATTCATCATCTAACTGTGTTTTTTCCACCATCACGGCTATTAATTGCCTCATTAGCAATGGCAGCACCAATCTGGTCTGACTCCAGATCCCCACTCCAGCTAACTGCTAAGCTAACAGGCTAAATGCTTACGGATGAAGTTCATGTGGAAAAGAGCTAAATAAAATGTATTTAGAATGAATGTTTCCAGGAAGTGAGGGAGGAAGGCGTGTTGGTCGTGTCTCAAAAATAGTTTATTAACAATGTTCATGTTTACTTCAGATCAAACATTCACGACAACACTTTGTTTACAAAGCATTATTACAATGAGCTCTGGCAGAAAGAATCTGGACCACGCATCGTTTCCGACACCTCCAGAGAAAGAAGGAAAAGAAAGAAACTCTGAGCAGGAAGATGTCCCCCAAACGCGTTTGAGTGTTCATGCTGCAAAGACTCAGACTCGGGCATGCGTCCGTTTCACAAAGACTCATCTCCTATCGTACATTCTCTCAGCGACGACCTCAAACGTACGGTGGCCCACATGTGGCAAAGCTGCTGCAACTTCAAAAAACCCACAACACAACGGAAGTGTTTCCAGGGGACGCTTTAAAGTGTTGCACCCCCACTTTTAATCCTTAATTCAAAGAATACGGCAGATAAAGAGGGGAGAAAAAAAAAAAGAACATGTCAGATGTAACACACAAATAAGCTTACAAAGGTTTCATTTGCTTTACTTCCTGGTTGTGAGGTCATGTGACTGAGAATCGAACTTTAACCAACATCGTTTAAAACAACAAACTTAACTTCATAATGATCCTAACCCTCGACGCAGGGATGTAGTTCTGGGTGGATCCGGGTGGAACACAACACGGTTCTGATGTGGCATTCTCTTCAATTCAATATGATTTAAAATATAAATGAATAACGATTTAAGATTTAAGCAACTGATTAAAAGACAAAAATGGACGACGGAGGAGTTTCCGTAATTGATAAACGCATCAGATTCTACTTCAATCGACGTGTAACACATCCAGAAGTGACTTTTGTAGCCGATGACCTTGTGACCTCCTCGTACATGTCGTCACGGCGACACCGGAGGTCAACATGCAGGATGGTGGATAAAAGTTCTTTTACGCGAGAATAGAACACCTTGTGTTTCCTGTGTGTTCGGGTTGTTTTAAGGTTCATGTTGTTGTATTCCAGAATTTGATTAAGGTTTTATTCCATGTCACATGACCCAAACGCTCGCCTGGGGGGGTTGCATCACTTTCAAGCGTCCTTTGGTGTTGTGGATTTGGCAGCACGTTCTCCAAATGCTGCACACGTGTTTTCAATCTGATAAAGATGTTTTCCAGATTATCTTTTTTATTTTTTTGTCTATTTGCACGTGTTTTCTTAAAGTCGCGGCGTGTTTGCCGGCCCCGTGGGCCAGCGGTACCGATGCCAAACAATGTCTCGTCACGCTAGGAGACCCAACACGAACATCATGAACCGTGACAATCTGAATCTCTTCGGTCCCGCCCTTGTTCGCCGTCTGACTAATGGAAGCCATCTCCTAAAAGCTAACTCGGCACGAGAGTCCTCGGCTGAAGCTCCTCCTCCGCTGCGAGAACACGGGTTCGGCCATTAGAGGAATAAAGTAATGACAGGACGGATCTCTGGGTCCGAAGCTTTCACTGGTTTGATTAGAAGGTTTCATGCAACATCAAAGATGCCTCGCTTCCCCTCAAACCGGTTCAAACACCGGCGGAACCTCCTCCGGACACAAATGGCAACATGCAGCCGGGGGGGAGGCGTGGCGGGACGCCGCAAACGGGCCGAGCCTGAGGACGGCGAAGGGTCCGTTTAAGCGCTGCACATTAAGCCACAATTATTCTGGAGGGCGACAACCGCCACCAGTGGACGGCGCTTTAAATGTCTACGAGTTCACAATTTGGTTCAGACTCTTGCCGGGAAGTTACAATGGAGAGAAAGATGGATCAAAATAAAGACGGAAGCCCTTTTCTGGCAGTTTCGATCTTTTTTGAAAAACGTCTGTAAGGAACGGAGCCCCTCCGACTTAATGAGTTGTTCCCACGAGATAACCCAATTATTAAAAGTTTTGGCCTTAATATAAGAATTTGTTCCTACGAGTTACTGAGCCGTGGCTAACAGATAAGAACTGGAGACCCGAGGGGTTCCGTAGGAGGATAACGGGTCGAAAGCCTAATTTGGATCCCCCTTCTTTATTTGTCAATAAAACATACGTTTGATATCGGGATGGATTGTTTTAAGAACCGAGATTCGTGAAACATTACGGAAGTGTCACTCGCGACCCGTGAGTCGGGGCTGGGTCAGTGAAGATCGGCTGGGCTACCTGGTTTGGGTTTAGAACAGCCAAAGACACACCAGAACAGAAAAGGCACCGGGGACATAGAAGCTCCTCAAACATGTAAGGAATGTCGTCTTAACTTAAAGTCTGACGAGTCCAACAGGACGGGATTTTTGTGACTGGACTAAACCCGTCCTGCGCAGGAGCGACCCGACTCGTTTACTTGAGAGGAGGGGGTGAACTCCCAGTAATCAAACGGGGGGAACTTCCGCTGACTCTGAATAGTTGAGTCTGATCGGCTCGTGTTCTCGTCTGCCCATCCCGGCCAGTGCCAGAGAAGAATCGGCTTCCGTCTTTATCTTTCTCACATGTTGCGAGCCAACAGAACCGGCGCAAGGGGCCGGCGGTTGCGCTTGAGGAGCGGCGCTGGAAGCAAAAGTCGTGGATTTCCCTCTGGTATTGCTGACGTGACAGAAAACGAGCTACGGTAGAACGGAGGGCCGCTGGGCCGCCGTGTGAGCCGACAAACATGAAAACACAAAAAAGGCACTAGCTGCTCTGATGACTGGGAGGAACCAGCCGTGGTTCTGTACGCCGGCTGTCGTGACGAACAGAACTCATACCGTCTGGCGAGGGG
This sequence comes from Lophius americanus, assembly GCA_037951165.1. NCBI lineage: Eukaryota > Metazoa > Chordata > Actinopteri > Lophiiformes > Lophiidae > Lophius > Lophius americanus. Next base: position 229,002 of record JBBDHG010000349.1, read on the forward strand.
TTCACTCAAAAGGATGCCGCTAAGCCCAAGCCTGTGAACAACAACGTTTTGCCTACAAATATGTGCATCTATCGCCGCCTGGTTACGCTGCAAAGATAAAGGAAAAACAAGTAGGAAAAAGTTTAAACATCAATTTTGAACACGTTTGTAAAACGGACCAACTTCCTTTCCTGTACTCGGGGTGTTTGGGTGCAGTTAATTTGTCTGGCCGTCGTTGTGAAATGTCAATACAGTACAAAGATGCCATTTGGTAAAGGGTCCGTCCTTTGAGGGGTTTTGCTCTCCTGTTGGTCAGCGGATGCGTCGGGTTCTGGACCGCTTACAGCAAAGTGCAGCCGCGGGTCTTCTTGCGTTTGCGCACCTGCAGCGCCGCCCTGGTGGCCATCTCGAACACTTCCCGCACGCCGTCCTTGGTCTTGGCGGAGCACTCCAGGTATCCGAAAGCGCTGATCCGGCCGGCCATGTCTCTCCCTTCCTCCGTCTTCACCGGCTCCTGCAGGGCCACAGGAGAGAGTTTCAGGTAAGGGTATCGGCGGGGTATTAGGGTATTGACTCAATAGGGGGATCTATCTATCTATCTGTGTAGATCTCCTTCAGTAGATTCATTTACACTAAATCGGATCACCGGTTGAGAAATTTGACAGGAAAACTGTGATTTTGGATATAAAGCCCCCTAGTGGCAGAAATATGTAACTGACCTTTCCCATAAATCAATCAATCCTGTTCTTCCTCGCTCTAATGTCTATGTGGATATAAAATCTGAAAATGATCCATAAAAAAGTTTTTGAGTTAGTGCGTTACTATGAAGGATCCGCTGTGGCGCCGCTGACCTGGATAAACGTATAAGACCCCGTTCATCATGAAACCAACAAAGCCCCTTATACTGTTTTTAAACGCTGCCCTGTTGCCCCTCTGGCCTACTGGCGAATATTTGTCCTTAACATTTACAGTTCTTGTACCGATGGGGTCTGTGTGGATCCACTGACCCGACCCACGGTTCATTAACGGGAAGAGGTTCTGGTACCTGCTTCATCTTGGCCAGCTCCCTCCGCGTGTGTTCATCGTTCCTCAGGTCCTTCTTGTTCCCCACCAGGATGATGGGGACATTAGGACAGAAGTGTTTCACCTCAGGCGTCCACTTCTCTGGGATGTTTTCTGTCCCGGGGAGAGAAGAAGAAGTGAGCTGAAAGAACTGAGGAGAGAGAGAGAGAGAAAGAGAGAGAGAGAGAGAGAGAGAGAGAGAGAGAGAGAGAGAGAGAGAGAGAGAGAGAGAGAGAGAGAGAGAGAGAGAGAGAGAGAGAGAGAGAGAGAGAGAGAGAGAGAGAGAGAGAGAGAAAAAAGGAGAGAGGGGGGGGGGGGTAACACTTCTCATGATGGATTGCCCCACAGTCTCGTTGACAGAGATGTTTTTAGCTGCTCTAATCCTGGCCCCCATCAGGTCCATTAAGTGTTTAGCATCCAGCTCACTTAGCTGAAATGAACGGCTTTGATTCCGTGAAGATAAAGACGGTCATCCAGTGGAACCCACTGAGTTTCAGTTCTGCCACCTCAGCCGGGCTTCTAATACGGACGGACCCGTTCAAATAAAGGTTTTTATTTAACGTAGACGTTTAGCGGCGAGGCTCCGTACCTAAACTGTCGGGGCTGTCGATGGAGAAGCACATGAGGATGACGTCTGTGTCGGGGTAGGAGAGAGGCCTCAGCCTGTCGTAGTCCTCCTGGCCCGCAGTGTCCCACAGCGCCAACTCCACCTGGGAGAGATCCAGAGGAAACATGGAAACCAGGAGGTCACACAAAGGCCTGCTGGTTCTGTTCACCAACCCATAATCATCATTTACTCACGTCACACAGGTTTCTACCACCAACCAGGAAGGGCGTTTCCCCCGAAAGCCCCCAATCCTCTGTGTAGTACCGGCAACGCCCCTGATTGCCCTCCTCAGATTAGATGTGACTCAACCGGTCCATATTAACTCAATCTAACCATTTCTATGACGTCAGCAGTCTGCTCTGAGGTCAGATCCCACAGTGACTCAATGATGAAGATAAATACAGTTAACTTGATTTTCTGAGTTCAGGAATAAAAAAAAGACAGATTTCCTTGTGATAATTTATCTGAGCTAAATTTAGACACAGCTAGTGACGGACTAGGAATGTATTGTTTTTAAAACAAAAAAATAATCCTCCTAGTGAGTTAAATAGGAACATTAAGAGTAAAATAGGACAAAGTCTGAGGCGGTTCGTATGAGTATCAATCTGGACTAAATCAGACCAACGGTTAGGAAGTTAAGTTTGAAAAAGATTGTTTCTTTTTTTGTAGAAAAAAAGAGCTCCCCTTACTGAAAAAATATGAACTATGATAATAAAACGACATTATGCAAGACAGATCTCGTCAAGTTCATCCATAAGCATCCAATTTGCACTAAATCTGGAGAAATTATGGACAGAAAACTGATATTTTGGAGATTCATGCGAAAGCCCTGTCCCAAAGTAACTCCAGTTCTTCCTCACACTGAGTTCTATGTTGGTGCAGAGTTTGAAAATGATCCACCAAACGGTTTTGGAGTTACGGCGTTAACACGAGTTTAGTTTTTTTTCCCGATCACCGCAGCAGCAGCTGGGTTCTAATCAGCTTCATGTTGTGATAAAAGAAGGATGGGTCGGGTCGGGTCTCATCCCGTCACGCCGCTGATTAATACACTTAGGGAAAGTCGGGGATTAGCGAGCATCAAACCGGTCACCTTCTGCCAGTGAGCCGGCGTTAACAGACTTCTTCTTCTCTGGCGGGGAAAACAATCTACTTTTCTTTTCTGTTTTACAAAGTTTGAAAAACAGGAACTCCAGTGAATTGAGTGGGTTCTGATTCCGGCCCACAGGGAGCACAACCGTCAGTCCACGCTCCCAAAATAGAGTCTGCAGCGGGGTGGGCGGAGTCTCAACCAAAGCGCCTACATCCCCACTGGACTTGTTGGGAGCGACAGACTTTAGGGAGGGAAAGCTATTTATGAACAGAACCGCCGAAGGTGAGGCGAGAAGTCCGACTGAAATCATCTCCCTCCAGACCGGTCTCCATCACGGACCCTCGGATGTTCCTGTCCCTGACAATTATCCCCTCCTCGACTCCGAGAGTCTACAGGAAATGAGAGAGGAGGAGGAGGAGGAGGGTCCTGATGGGAGAGTTTAGGGGGGGGGGGATGTTGCCTGGAGACATCCCTGTCCCCCGTCTGAACAGGAAGCTGGGAAGTGGAGTCATTTCCTGTTTTGGCAAGTGGTGATCCTGCAGCGGCGGTCGGCCCAAGAGAACAAAACCCCGGGACATCAGAAGCCCCCTGAGGCTAAGCTCGCCATGACACACCATCAAGACGTTACACACTCTGCGGAATAAGCCTTTAAGTTTCGTTTCACTCCCCCTGTACGAAAATACTTTATATGTCGTCACTCCAGCAGGAAGTCCCTTCAGAATAAAACTGGTTAAGATAAGAAACTAGTTCAAATTCAACAGTGGAACAATAAAAACAGAGATAAAAAAACTAAAAAAAACACAGAAACGATGTCATAGGTCAGAGAGTAAATGTTTTGTAGGCATGTTTGCGGCCTTTGAAAGGTGGAATTTCACAAGACATTCCCGGAAGAGCGTGCACCTCATAAACAATGTCGTTGTTGTAGTTGTTGTTGTTTACCAGCCTCTGCTCCAGACTTTTAGCCTGATATGACGTATGTGAGCCATAAATGGCATAATAATAATTACACCTTTTCTTTTCCAAGAGCTAAGGCGTCTGACTCGTGAAGCCTCGGTTGAATCAGACCCACGTACGGACGAGAAACTGCTCCCCCTAGTGAGTACAATGTGAACTTTTATCTCCTTGAGGCGGTTCATATGACGTATGACGTCTGGAAAAACAGGGATTTTAATGAATCAATTATCGTTTAAAGAGAAATGATGGCCTGAAAAAACATGATTTTGGAGTTAAAGCTCCCCCTAGAGGCAGTAATATGCAAATGACCTTTCCCAAATTCAATCCAGTTCTGCCTCTCACTACGTTCTAAGTGGGTATAGAATTTCAAAATGATGCATGAGACGGTATTTAAGTTATCATGAAGGATCCGCGGCGATGATGACTCCATAACTCTGACTTTGAGGAATCAACCGACCGGTTGAAGATCTAAATGTTTATTCCTCTTATCGTGTAGTTGCATCATGATCAAATCTATTCTACTTTGCTTAGTGCTAGAATGTCCGCTTCTATGAAAAGTCCATTAAATGTTTTTAATGAAAAACACTTTTCAGGACATAACTCAAAGAATATTTCATGGATCATTTTCAACTTTCACACCAACGTAGACCTTAGTGCGAGGAAGAACTGGGTGCATTTTGGAAAAGGTCAGTTGCATATTTCCACAATCAGGGCGAGCTTTGTCTATAATTTCAGTCAATTTAAAAAAGTTCATATTTTAGTCACTAGAGGAGCTCTTCCATAAAAGACTGTTTTTTGGTTAGCTGATCGTATATACCGTTGGTGTCAGGGACGGCAGCGTAAGACTAGTTAAGTATATATTCTTAATATCCGTTTTTTGTTATGTGTATTGTAAAAACTTAAATAACATTCAAGTCAGTTTTATTCATGTAGCGTCAAATCACAATAGAATTTATCTCAAGGCCTGAACTCAACTAAAAGTTCCCACATATTCAATTAAGTGGGAATAGCGGCGAAAAAAAACTGCCTTTAACAGGCAGAAACCTCAAACAGATCCCAACTCAACTCTGCCTTGACGGTTGAAACAGTCAAGGCAGAGTTGAGTTCTTTGAAAAGTACATTTCAAACAATTCTTGGATATCATATGCACAAACCTGTTTTCCATCAACTTCGATATCAGCGATGTAGTTCTCGAACACCGTGGGGACGTAGACTTCAGGAAACTGGTCTTTGCTGAACACAATGAGGAGACATGTTTTCCCACAGGCTCCATCGCCGACAATCACCAGCTTCTTCCGAATGGCTGCCATCTCTGTCGGGGGAAAACAGCAGGACAATCTCTTCAAAAAACAGACACTCAAAAGTCGATAAGAAGAACGGCGAGGGTCAGAAGGACCAGCAGAACCACAGGATGCAGAGGAAACAGTTTTGTGGTGAGGAAGGGGTTTCACTTGTCAGGCAACAGAGTCACACTTTGTCACCGGTAGGTGGATTCCAGAGGTCAGGGGGAGGGAGGTAAACCCAGAACGTCACGTTGGAGTTCTGCTCGTGTAGTGTGGCCCAAAACGGGACATTCTGAGATCCGTGACAGACGGTACCGACTCACAAGACACCACAGGAAGTGCTCGCTGATCTGAAGTCAAAAACGTCCACGCAAAGAGCAGAGAGGAAGATGATGCAGCGACAGGGGAGAGGAGGAAGAAGGGGAGGTTGTTGAGACAAGCTGGAACACGACGGAATGTGCTAACAGGCTCCGCCCAGTTTGTTTCCCTCTGCAGTGTGGAAACGAAGAAGCATCCAGGAAAGCAGGGCAGCTGGTGAAGTACTCTTGACACGGGCCTGCCTTCGTCTCAGCAGATGACTCTTCATCAACTCTCTCCCAGCGCAGAAGAGGTCTCCTTATCTCTAAATAGTTTTTACTTCAGGAGCAAGAGCTGAAGCTGCAAAACTGTAAAACTGATAAATATATATATATTCACAATATATATATATATATATACATATAAGCCTATATTTACATATATTTGACTGTAGTTCTTCATATTTTACTCCCTAGAGGCTTTTTGGGTTTGCAAAAACATTTTTTTTGACCATTATTTCTCACCTCCTGTCAGATTTTGTCCACATTGGTTCACAAGAATCCAAACAATAAGATCTACCTTTTTTATGTAAACTGTAATTTACAATTTGAAATGGGGAGCTTTTTGTGGAAAACTCCTAATTCTCCAAAAAAAATTCATCTCCTATGAGTCGACGCAGGAAAATCCGTGTACTTTTATTCCTGAGCTCAGGAAAAAGCAGTTAACTGTATTTATCTCCATTATGAGTCACTGTGGGATCTGATCCAAGAGCAGACTGCTGACTGCATAGAGAATAGTTGGGCGGAGTCAATACGGACTGTTCGAGATGATTAATGAGTCACATTCAGGGAGGACTGTTTGTGCAACGCAGGGGATTTGGGTCTTCTCAGGGATATGCCCTCGCTGCCGGGGACGACAGTGAAGCTCTAGTTTCTTTCATGAGTTTCAGAGTTGGACCCTACAGTCCACTAGAGCGGAGTGACATTCTGCAGGAGGCCCGGACGGAGGACTGTGAAACTTCTGAGCCGAGTTCGACCTGACTCCCGCTTTTAATCTCTGCTGGGATGCAGAACTTCGTCGGACCTTTCCCCATCAGGGTTGCATCTTACTTTGAAACAAAAAAAACAGGGAAGTGAGGGATGAGTTTGTTCCGCTGGTTGGACTGGATGTCGACCGGTCTCCTCTTCAGTGGGTTTTGATTGACACATTCCCTCCAAGGGTGGAAGGAGGTGGTGCAGTGAGAAGGTACCGGGTTCAAATCCACCTGTGTTCATGTTCTCCCCCGTGTTTGAGCGGGTCCTCTCCGGGTTCCTCCCACAGTCCAAAAACAGTGGAGTGTTTCTTTGTGTCGGCCGTGTGATGAACTAGTGACTCGTCCAGAACGTTCCCCACCTCTCGCCCAATGTCAGCCGGGATAGGCTCCAGCCCCTGAAACCCTGACCCGGATAAGCGCTAACGGATAACGAATGAATGAATGAACGAGGCGGCTGAGGCTCAGTGGGTTTAGCGGTCGACGGGTGGAGCCCAGCACCGCCCACATGACGTAGGGTCCCGGAGCAAGACCCTGAACCTAACTCCACCCTCAAGAGATGGGCGGAGAAATCATGTCACTAGGTTGTCCTGCGTTTATAATATGATTATAACAAGTATTCCTCTCGTGATCTCAAAGTAGAAGTATTCTAAAAGTACACCAAACTGTTATTATTATCAAAACTAACATCGTAAAGTTTCCTTTTAAAAAGAAGATTTCAACTTTAGTCTCGTGCGAGAAAACATCTGATGAAAACTTTCTTCTCCTGCGGATCATGAAGTGTTGATGCCACATAAAAATAAAAAAAAGATGGCGGCGTTTCCAGAGAATTCCAGCTGGAGCAGAGATGGCCTGAACTCCATGATGGGTTCAAACGAGCGAGGGACAGCGGCACCGGGCCTCACAATCTCCCCCTGTGTAACAAAACAATCCACTTCCTGTTCTGAGAAGACTTGGGAGGAGCGTTTGGCTGCGGCCCTGTTTGGACAGGTCTCAGCGGGGCCGGGACGCGGAGACGGCTGCCAGAGGCAACGCACGAATAGTCACACATGGACGGACTCGGCCGTCCAGAACTATTGGCAACCTCTGAATAAATCGCAAAAATATGTCTCCATTGTTCACGCCCACGACCTCTACTTCAAATCAGCCACGGAAATCTAACAAATCACACAGTTTGAAAAGAACGTCACATTCTTATGTGACACAATTCCTCTAACCCTTCATTTATCATTTTGTGTTTAGCCCCGTTTTATATCCTCTAAAAGCCCCCAATCCCCTGTGTTGTACAAGAAATCCCCCCGATTGAAGTCCTCAGATTAAAGGTGACTCATTAATAATCTCATACAGTCCATAACTACCGAACTATTTCTATGACGTCAGCAGTCTGTTCTAGGATCAGATCCCACAGTGACTCAATGATGAAGATATAAATACAGTTAACTAGTTCTCGTGAGCTCGGTGATAAAAACAAGACAGATTTTCCTCGTGTCGATTCGTAGGAGTTAAATTTAGACACAAGTGGACTGATTGTTGGGAAGTTACGGAAGTGAAACTGGGTTTTCCACGGATAACTCCTCCCAGTCTGTGAAACATGAACTATTATAGCAAAAATAAAACTGATAAGAGATAGATCTCCTTGTTTGGATTCGTATGACCATATTTGGACATAAAGTTGAAGTTAGGAGTTTTGACTTCTTTTTTTTTTTTTTGTGAAAAAAAAAATTCCCCATAGTGAGTGAAATATGAACAATTACAGTAAAATATGACAAATACAAATAAGAGCATCATTTTTTTTGTACTGAATTGGACCAACGTTTTTGAAAATGTTTGAGCGTTTTTCATGAGAAAGCCACTCTTATTGAGTATGATATGAACTACTAGAGTGAAATTTGATATATATTCAAGTTAGATCTCCTCTAGTCGATTCATCTGCCCTAAATTTGAACTAAATCAGACCAACGGTTGAAAGATTGCGGCCAGAAAACGGCGATTTTGAAGCTAAAGCTGCCCCTAGTGGCGAAAATATGCAACTGACCTTCCCAAAAATCAATCCAGTTCCTCTTCCCAGTAACGTCTGGCGTGTTATGAAATTTGAAAATGACGCATTATATTCGAGTTATGTTGTTTAAGACTTAAGGATCTGCGGCGGCGGCGGCGTCGGCGGCGGCGGCGTCGGCGGCGGCGGCGTCGGCGGCGGCGGCGTCGGCGGCTGTGGGTTCAGGAGCTTGTCTCCTCTGAGGAGGTCTCCTGAGACTTAGGGGCCGACAGCAGTTATGCAACATGAGCAGCGAGGGAGAGTGGCTTCTCAATCCTCACATGCCTTTAAAAACCCACAACCATGTCAAACACAGACCGACATCCAAACAATAATAGCTTCACCACTTTGGATAAGACTGTAACTGTTTGTTCCTGTAAACAAGTCAACAGGAAATGAGTCGGAGTACGATGGTCCCGCTCTCTTGGGGGCTTCCTGCTGTCGCATGCGTTTCTTAAATCTGCCAAAGATCGGCTGACGCCAACAATAAAAGGGTTCGTGGTGGTGAAGTTCAACCAAACTGGTCGTTAATATAAATAATATAAGTCACAAGGTCATAAAGCCAAAGGCGGATTCTAAAATAAACACGCCAGCTTGAACTCGTCTCTAAAATGAGTTTGTGTCTTGTGCATTTCTCAGCAAACCCAAAATAACAGGCTTAAAAAGAAATATCCTAATTTAAATGTGAAAATATACGAGAAAGCGTTTCATCTATACGAGCGAAAAAACGGGCCAAAGTTCATAAAGTTTCTAACTCCACCTTCATCTGACGAGAAAACGTCTATGCGGGGTCACATGACCCTTTGATGTCCTCACCGAGAAAAAGAATGTGGCTTTGCATACTTTATATATTTCATATTTGGGGGAATTTATGAATTTAATATCTCAGATTGGAGATCTGAGATATTAAATTATTTAATAATCATTATTAATAATTATTCATATGGAATTTCATGGAAAAATTAACTGAACCTGAAAGTAAAACCTCACTGGACTTTTTTTTTTGGTTGTAACAAGTTACATAATTCTGTTTAGTAAATCCCCACATGCTTTAATATGCCCCCCCGCAAAAAAAATGATATATATTAATCCAATAGGTCTTTCTCAACAGCCATTGTTAATGACTCCTCCTTGGTGGCCACTCTTGACCTGTGGTGTCCACCAGGGCTGCATCCTTGGCCCCTTAATCTTTAGCATAAACCTGCTGCCACTGGGTCGCATTACAAACAGGTTCAGTCACATTTGTCAGACAGAAACTTTGACAAAGAATGTGTCTCATGAGAACGAATTTCAGGCCGACTCGTATCGAGGGTTTTCTCTGAAACGACGCTAACAAGACTCCTCAGTTTCAGACCCAGGACTCGAGTGCATGACGTTCATTTGTGACCGCGGACCTCTTTTACCCAACAGCAGGAACGCTCACAGCTGATCAGGTCGGCCCCTCGCATTCTTTGGCCGTTTGTTCCAAACATAGCGGCTCCTGCGTCCGACTGAGTCGTGACATCACTGCTCCACCCGTGGAAATATTCAACTGAACCATCCAACCCATTAACCAGGGCCAGATATAACAGCTCCCTGAAGGTAGTGACCCACTTAGCCTTTACAGCTAACCTGTATGGATATGTAGGTCATGTTATATATATCTAAAATACATCATATTAAAGACTTTTTTTATTCCACCCTATTCCATTCCTCTGTCCTGCACGTATGGGGGCAAAAGTTTGCGGCCTGTTAGATTAGCTTAGCATCGGCACAAGACGTTTCAGCTCATGATCATAATTGAAAGACAGACTCAGCTGGCGCCGCTTAAAGGGCAGCGAGGTGAAAGGCAGTCTGGGTGAAGTGGACAGCAGAGGTGGACAGACTTCACGATCCTCTTCTGGAGGCGGGACCTACAAGAGCAGATGTAGTTCAAAGTTCTCCAACTCTGTTTTTATTCTGATCTGCTACTGGCCCAAAAACGTGGGAAACGATGGAAGGAGAACGTCCTTCCAAACCAATCAACAACCAGAATACAATGTTGACATCGCGTTTGTCCAATATGAATTTCCACATTTCCTAAAGGTGCGGCTTTGGTCCAAAATGAGAAGTTTGAGGAAGAACGGACCGAAGACGACGGACTTAAGAGTATTTCGTGTTTCATGGCGAATCATCAATATTCGCCGCCCTATACCATCCAGACCGTTTATCGGAAACCTGAGCTTTTGTCAGCTTTCAATCCTCATTTCAAATTTGAAGTTGATCAAATTCAAACTCAAAGATGTTTATAGTTAAAACACAACAGTGAAAAAAACCCCTGAAAATAACGCATTTAATTCAAAATGGCCGGCTTCCTGTTAGTTTTACATCATAGCGCCCAGAGACTTTTTGGAAGGTACTGGATTAATAAACGTTTTTACCAAATTTCACACTCCTAGGTGTAACAGAGTCCAGGGGCTGAACCTTCAGGGGGCCACACCTTTTGCCGAGACCCACCATATAACCAAATCTCTCCTGCCAGTGTAACGTCTGCAAAGTTCTCTGTGGTTCTGAGGAAGACGAAGACTCCAAAAAGATGATCAATGTGGTGGAAGAATAGCATTTCAACGGAGTCCCAACGGTTCTAGAGCTCGGGTCCAAATTATAACAGAAGGGGAAAGATACTGACAGAAACTTTTTAAAACCTACGGAGAGGAAGTGGGTCCAGAAGAGCGAGCTGAGTCAGCTGGTTCTGGTCTGACGGTTGAGACCAAACTCAAAATCAGAGACAGAGGATACACCCGCTGATGGTTTAGAGAAGCGAAACCGCGTCGTTCACTTCCGCGTAACGGCCTTTATTTTGAAGGGGGAACTGACCCGACATCTGGAGTCCAGACGATCGATCACACTCCTCCGGCCCGTTTCATTTTATCCAGCTTTGATGAAGATGATGACGGTTGTTCCTGATCACTAAATCTGCAACGCCGACATTTACTCTTTCCCAAAAACTGGGATGAAACAATTTACAGCTTCTTTGTTTTTTGCATGATTCAAATTATGATGAATTTCTTTTTTTAAACTGTGGATTGATGATGATATATATGAATATACGAACAACCTTTTCACAACATCAGTCCAGTTCTTCCTCACACTACGGTCTGAGTGGGTAGAAAATCTGAAAACGATCCACGACATAGTATTTGGGTCATCGCGTTAACACAAAGGATGTTTGTCGGTAACGACGATTCCTTAAATGTCCCCGACTTGTTGAGGAAGAGAAGTGAAAAACATGTTTTTTAAAACATGTTTTTTAAAACATGTATTAATCATCAAGATATAAAACGGATGCATCTGGAAAAAATGTTTGGTATTTTTTGATCGATAGCGTCTGTGTGTGTGCCGCTCTGTGATGAGCTGACGTCTCATCCAGGATGGACCCCGCCCATCCCGGCCGGGATAGGCTCCATTCCCCGCGGTGGTGGGGGGGGGGGGGACACGCCCACTTGTTAGAGTGGAGGTTATATTTTTTTTACTTTGGCCTGTTTGTTAGCAAGATTACGGGACAAATAGGACGGATTTTATAGGAAAGTTCACCCAGACGTAGGTTTAAGCTCATCTTAGAGATGATTACATTTTGGTGATGTCATCTCATGACCTCGCCAGTCGACATCATTGTAACTTTCTGTTAGCAGGATTATGTATAAACTAAAGAGCAGATTTTTAATGAGATTTTAACTGAGGGGTTAAGTTTTAGATTATCCTACAGATTATTACGTTTCGGGGACGATGCGTGCGTCACGGCGTGATGATGTCATAATAATGTTTTTTTTCATCAGCACTTCCGGATGTTTTTTTTTCCAGTAATTCAGAAATTAATGGATGGATTTGCATTACATTATAACCAGAAGTAACTTTTGGCGTATCCTAGAAATTCTGGGGACGTTATGTCATGACATCTCAACATGACGTCATGACATCTCAACATGACGTCATACTAACGTGATCTTACCCATTTGCTTCTCTGGGTACTTTCTACAAGTTGTTCAAGTGCAGAATACATTTTGCATGAATTCCGCATATTTTCATACTTTCATTTTTATCCATTATTCTTATTTCAGAGTGGATCTGGTCCTTCCTCTCAAATTAAAACTCCTGCATGGGTTAACACAAATCTGCCCCTGACCCAACTTCTGCTTAAACCCCCTCACTAAAGTAAAAAAAAAAACCCAACGGGATCTGATGGTTTCGTTTTCCCTCCCGGAGCAAAGGACGGCGGTGATGAAGACGTGATGAAGACGTGGGATGTTCCCAGCAGAGGAGACGGTTCCCCAGGCAGGGGCTTTGCCATGCTGACGGAGGTCGCAGGACTTGGACAGACTGTTCCGAGGAGCAGCTCAGACTTTGAACCTCCATCAGGCGATCAACAGTTGAAGACACCGGGCGGCCACACCGGATCTACATCCCGGATTAAAGTCGGATCCGATCGGGAACAAGTGTCGGGGGAGAGGACAAGCCACCACCTTGTTCCCTCACCAACTCTCTGAGCTATAATTAGACCTTCCCTGACGTCTAATGGGAACATTTAGTCAAACTGCAGTCTCCTCGTCTCCGCTCATAGTTACCTGTCAGCGGCCGGATGAGACGGTTTTATTCACGGTAATCCCAGGTTTCTCCTTCCTGTCCGCCGCCAAACACTCGCGTTAACACTCTCTGACTTCTTGCTGCAGTATTTGCTAATTTCTACAGAGAGGGAGCTGAGAAACGGGGCAGAGCAGCAGGATCCTCCCACCGACACCGACGGTAACTGCCCCTGGATTTAGACGGCTTCTTCCGGTCGGGACCTTCACAATAAAAGCTAACGTCTATCCTAGCTCTCACCATGCTCAGAAACTATGTCACGGATCGTTTTTTAAATGTCGTACCCTCATAGATCTCAGTGCGAGGAAGACCTGGATTGATTTTAGGAAACATCATTGAGGAATTATCTGCCACTGGAGGGAGCTTATATTCCAAAATAACAATTTTCGGGCCATAATTTCTCAACCCTCGGCCAAATTTAGCTCATGTGAATAGATCAACGAGATCTAGCTGGACTATATCATATTTCACTCTAGAAGTTCATATTTTACACAATAAAATTGAGTTTTTTGGACTTAACTTCCGAACCACTAGTCTGATTCCGTCCAAATTGACCTGATAAGAACCAACTCAAGGAGATTTAACATGTATTTTTCATATTCTAATGCAACATATCATATATCACTCACCAGGGGGAGCTTTTTTAGCATAAAAGAAGATTTATTTATCTGTAAAAAAACTTTATGATTGGGGGGCAGGGGTCAGAAAATCAAAGAAAAAGAAAAAAACACAGCCGACAAAGGGATCAAACACAGTCCAGCGGTCTCCCTCCGTCACAAAGAGGGTGAAAGTGTCTCTTGGTGCATGTCGGCCCAGAGTTATAACCCCTGGACATCCGTCAGACACATGACACAGTGTTTGCCCATGACCCCTGTGAACCCTGTGGAAGCAGAACTCCAGTCTCAGTTTGGCTCTGATGTTTTACCCCACAAGGTCACGGGGTCATTCACGGGTTCAGTCTCAGCCAGCAGTTTGTCCCTGCCAATCAGGAAGCTAGCAAAAATTAGCTTTTCCTATCAAGGAATTTTTTCTGGGGAAACATAAACTCAACAACAAACTGACACATCTTTATAAATTAATAAAACAAAAACTCTATTTTTTAGTTGTCTGTTAAATACTTCTGAAAGTCTTTGTTACAATGTTAGCAAGAAAAGATTATACTCAACAAACACATTCAAATTTGAAGAATACTTTTAAAGCCACGTGGTTACAAATGACGCTGATGTCAAAAAACATTTATTTCTAATGGCCCTGCAAGAAATAAAAACACAGGCTATGACGTCATTTACATCAGTTAATCACTGATACCAAACAATTCTCGTTCGTTTGAACGCTTCATTCAGTCACGTGCAGTTTAATGCTAATTAAGGGCAGAAAAACAAGCTCTTATTGTGAAGGCTAATGGTTGTACTTCCGCTGCTGGCGCGGTTACTTCTATCTAACTTGACGGAGCTGCAGCAGCCGCTGGAGTCACCCCGGTACCTCCTTCTCCGCTCCCCGGTCAAAGATGACATCATCCGTAGTAGAAGCAGACCCGCAACAGGAGGGATGGGCGTGGATCTCACTTCTGTTGCCCCCCCCCCCCCCTGACAAAAACAAAAAACTCTTTCACTTCATATCTGAGCAGAAAGTCACTTCCTGTTGATGAACTAAAACGTCAGAGGATCTGGTGTGATTAGGGAACAAAGATGTCAGGGAGGTAAACCTCCATCTTACTCAGAGGGTGGGCTCCAAAAACACCCCTGACACAACCTCCCAACTATTCTGACTCAATATTCGGTTTCCTTTTACGTTGTTCATGGGGTCGAGTTTCAGCAGGGCCGCTCCTAGCCAAACGGGTGCCCGAAGCGGAATATGGTTATGGTGCCCACCCACTCACCCCCCCCCCTTTGGTTAAATGAATACTCAGTATTAAAAAAACGTATTCATAAACTTAACAGACGTTATCCCAAAAACGCTAAAAGATACAAAGTTATTATTTGTCCAACATAAAAAAAACAACCAAATAAATGAATAAATAAACTAAAAAAAAAGGTTTAGGAGAAATTCATCCGGATTCCTCCTTTGATGTCAGAGTTACTGCCAGCCAATAAATCTACCGACAACTCCAACAAGCCCTCGGATTGTCTCCCGAGCGCTGGTGTGCTGCGCCTTCCACTTCAGCGTCTCTGTTCAGCCCACTGAGCCCCCCGAAGCCCGAACAAACATCAAAGGAATCAAAGAATCAAATACCGCAATAGCCACATTGTGATGTCGCTACTCGAACAACTTATTTTATTTTATTTCATTTCATTTTAAATGCTGCAAAACACATTACACACAAATCGCTCCGGGTTTCATGCAAATTCGTCCGGTAGTTTTCCCGAAATCCTGCTCATAAACAAACATACAAACAAACAAACAAACAAGTGCACAGGAGGGAAATCATAACCTCTTTGGCAGAGGTACCAAATAACCCTGAAATAAATCATTCAGATTCCAAAAAATAAAGTAAACATGTATGTTTTGGGTCAAAACCAGCCGGTCCTTCAACAGAAGTGACTTCCTGTTTTCTAACCGAAGCTGTAAATCAGATGTAACTATTATTCCTGCTACTTCTCATAAGTAGATTTTTTTTATTTTATAGAAATAACAATGTTATTATCCTCATCATTCATTTAATATACGATAATAATTTACAATAACTATACAGTGATCATTATTTCTTTACTTTTTATGTCATCGTTTCCCATCTTCTGGATTTAAATTCATCGACTGATGATGTAATTAAGTTACAAAAGACGGAACAACAGGACCATCGCCCGAAACATAAATAAACATTTGACTGTTAAGTCCGACTCATCCGTCCAGCAGCTGGAAAATCAGCTGGAGCCGCGGCGCCGTTTCCTACTGTGAATATAAATACTGTAACTTTGAGATTTTTTATTTAAACTTACCTGCAAGTGAAGCTTGAACTTCATTTGATTTTTTGTTTTTTGTTGTTGTATTGGTTCTAGACCAGAGAAAGAGTTTGTGCTTCTCCGGCACCAGTTTTGAGAGCTGGTGCTTAGGCTGTGGAAAAGCAAAGAACCGGTGCTAAGTCAGGTTCTGGTTCCAAACTAGCCCCGGAACCAGCCCGGTGGAAATGGGGTATAAGTGCCCCCCCCACCTCTATAATCTGTTTATAGTGGGCGGCGGCCCTGAGGTTACGCAAACACAGACGAAAACGAGTGGGAAAAAAGATGATTTATTTCTAAACTGGTGAACGTTATCTTTGTAATCTCCCACATCCCTGGAAAAAAACAGAGAAATAAAACATACAACACTTCTGACACGGCTTCCAACCAACTTCTCTTCAAAACATATATGTGCACAATCTAAAAAAAACAACAAGATAAAAGAGAAACGATACGAAAGAGTTACATTTAATGGCATTTAAAGATGTCCGCCGCTTATACAAGGATGGTATTAGTGCTTGTGAAGAAAAGAAAAAAAGAAGAATCTAGTCCCTTTCCTCTCATAAGGCATCAATGTGTGACGCTGATCACATCTTATTATTCCAGACATGTACAGGGAACAAATGACCTCCTCTTCCTCCTCCTCCTCCTCCTCCAAGGGTTAAATAACAAAAACATGGGGCCAAAGAAGCGAAGCACTACTTTAAATATATGAATCACCTTCTGTTCTCATTGTGTCCAAAATCATTCAGAAGGTCTCAGGAGAACATTCAACCAAGAGTTCAACCACAGGCCGCCACAGAGCCTCCGTAAAAAAAAAGAGATCCTTTCTTCTGTTTCTACTTCCTGCATGTTTCTTTAACGCACATTTAAATCAAACGCTTTTTTATTATGTAGGATTTCTAATTCCTTTTTTTTTGTTATACATATATATATATATATATATATATATATATATATATATATATATATATATATATATAAACAGATTTCCATCCTTCTGCCGTCTTTGGTTTCCTCACATTTACATTCTCCTTTTCAGCAGAGGCGGCTGGTGACTTTAAAAAAAAACAAAAAAAACAAAAACAGTGGAGGATGGAGAAATTAAACACGATCTTTTTAAATAATCCCTGATGGAATTAAATTTTATGGTTTTGACTTTAGCAAAATGCACCAAGTTTAGGTTTTCTGTTTCCAAGCAGGGTGTCGAGTACTCTTATTCTTGAAGGGCGTTTCGTCGGCCAGAGCGTCGCGCGTGTTCTGCTTTGATGAGAAAATAAACTACGAGCACGTTGCGCTACATCACCGTCACACGTTTTTATTATTTTATAGTGTATAGTCTTGTGTAAGCGTGTTTCCTAAACCCTCGGCTACAGCTACTTCCTCGCCGCTAAGATTTTCAGGGCCTCTAGCTAACTGCTAAACTCACAAGCTAACTGCTAAAGCTGAATAAATTAACTAAAATATATCTTTTTAGTTATATTTGGAAGTACTTACTCCATAAATAAATCTCCGCTCTAGCGCCTCACAGTGGTGGAGAATTGAACGGGAAATATAGAAACCTCTCTCTACTTCACACAGACTGCCTTTCACCTTGCTGCCCTGTAGGCGTCGCTGTTGACGCATCATCTGAATGTCAATAACAGATTCATTTCCAAAGGAGATATAAAAAAAATATTTTTGTAAATGATCCTGGAATTTGAAAAAAAATGTTTTACTTCAACCAGTTAACTCTTTATATTTTGATCTTCCTCTCGCTCCTCAGGAAGAGTCTGGCTCCTCCTCTCACGTCTTCTAAATAACTCGTTACAGGACCTGGTTCACGTGAGGCGGCTGGGAAGTAGGAATGCGCCCCCCACACCCACACCCACATCCCCCCCGGGTGTGGAAGGCCCCTCATTCACTGTGGACCGGGCGGCTCCTCGTCATGTCTCTGACTCGCCCCCCGCCAGCGGGATGACAAACACGGTGATGTCATCGCCTGAGCCCAGTTTGTCATTGGGCAGCCTCCAGCCGCGCTCTTTGAGAACGCCGCGTGACCTCATCAACACGTCCTGCGCCGCCAGCGTATACCTGCATGAAGACAAATTAAACAACACGCAGATATTTAAAGTTTATATTTCGGATCGAGATGTGATGTCATACATAATAGAACTTATTTTAGAACAGTGGTTCTTCTTCGTCTTCCTCCTCCTCCACCCTGTTACCTCCAGCTCATCCGCTTCCTCTGTCACACCCACCAACTGCATGTCCTTCTACCAGTAAATCCACTATCCCTCCTCTTCTTCACGGGTCAGAACCACCTCAATCTGTCCTCTCTGACTTTGTCTCCAGAACGTCTAACCTGGACTGTCCCTCGGATGTCCTCCTCTCTAATCCTGTCCTTCCTCCTCACTCCCAGAGAACATCTGGACATCTTCAGCTCCGCCTCCTGTCTTCTGGTCAGAACCTCCGTCTCTAAACCCTTTTAAAAACCTACCTTTAATTAAAGGATAAAATGTGGACCTTCCTTTACGGTTTAAAATAAACAGTTTTTTTATGTTTTGGTCATGTTTCTGTGGCCCTTGGATTCTTTTGATGTGACATTTTTGTCCACGCAGAATATTGGCCAAACAACTAACCACTATTCCTTATATCTGCTTATAACAGCGTTATAACATGTTATTACAAGATATACCATGAGGATCCAGATTATGATGGGCGTTAGATGCTGAGGAATCACATTATTGTGTAACCTTTGCAGGAGAACTAGGTCTCTATCACCACCTAGCGGCCGTTCAGGGCGTAACAGTACATGACTGGTGGATTTATGAATCTTCAGCTACAGAATAAAAATCCAAATGTAAAGGATTACGTGTCTGACTGCATACCTCATGGGATCAGACGGGTCACAGCCGGATAAGAAGGCGTTTACAGCATCCGCCACCTCCCTGTCTGTCGTCACATCCCATAATCCATCTGTGCCCATGACTAACACGTCGTCCGGGCCATGTTTGTGTTCGTCCAGGTTATAAACCTTCACCTGCGACCAAAAAAAAGTTTTATTAGTACTATATTTATAATTTGTCTTTAAAATCCTTTCAGAAGTTTGAGCAAAAACTGATATAATTAAAAAATAAAGAGTTAAAAAGCGTTGTGAACTCAGCTGCACCCGCAAAAGAACGAAACGTTGGATTAACGCTTCAAGAAATGAACGCAGAATATTTGACTCGATGTAAAGATTTTTAATTTAACATTTTTCCCCCCTTTTTTTTTTCTTTTACTTTTTTTTGTGAGCATATCAATTAATAATCATTTATTCAGTTTGACTTAAACGGAATGGAATTAAAATAGCCAACAAAGACTAAATCTGTTTTTAAATATTTTAGGACAACTTGAATCCCTTGTGGAGATAAACTAGACATTTTTTTTGATGAAAAGTCAGATTAAAATTTTTTTGAATCATTTCATTGCAAAAATGTATTCTTACTTACATACTGAATAAAAAATATGCAAGCAGAGCTCTAAAATATAGATATTTCTTTGCAGGCTTCAGAAATTCATCGATTTTGGACCAAAAATTTTAAAAAAGATTCAAGAGAAAGTCTGGCTCCCAGCGGCGTTAAGCTCCTCCCACTCACCTCCGGCACGCACGAGAGGAAGGGCTTGATGTAAATGTTGGAGCTGTACACCTTCAGGTCATGATCGCCCAGCCCGCGGGTCACTCCGATGGTCGCCATGACCCGAGCCTGTGTTCACAACACGCCATCACACAAACAGGAAGGAAACAACAAACTGTAACAAAAAATCCAACGGGCTTTAACCACCGGGACGGAATCTCTCACCTTTTTACCCTCGCCGTATATCAGCGGGAACTTCAGATCATCTTCAACGATTGTTTTATAAGCCCTGAAAGAAACAAGCAGCAGAAAAGACGTGAAACTACAGGACAGGTGAAGGATTCTTCTTCTCTCCTTGACCTCCTTCAAATCCCACCTGGAAACATATTTTCAGACTCTCCTATTCTGTCTCATTCCTGTTCTTCACCACGTACCTATTTTTATTTTTAGCTTTTATTGCATAGTGTTTCACTTACGTCTTTATATTTGTCGTATTTGTTAGTGTTTTATCTGATTGTCCTGAAAGGGTCCTAAAAATAAAATGTTTTATAGTTATTATTATTATTATTATTATCGAAAAGTATCCAGCAACAAATACATTTCTATTAATATATGAAAGTTTTTAATGTCTGTTAGAATATTCTGTATTTTCTCTCAAGTAAAAAATAAGCAGTTATAACAAGTCAGCATCTATAAGTTCCTTTTAGGATGAATTAAGTGTTTCTACGGAGGAGTATTTGGGCAAGACATAAGAAAACAATATTTTTTTCTTTCAAATTTAATTTTGAGAATAAAGTCTAAATGTTCAGAACAAAGTCTAAATGTCGAGAATCTGGTTGAATTAAATGAGAGAGAGAGATTCTTTTTGTTGTTGTTGGTTTCAGTTGCTACCTTGTGTTGATGGAGGCCTACAGAACAAACAAAGGACCCCAAATTAATCAGATTACTTCATCACTGACATAGTCACAGTAATGTAAAATAAAATAAAAAAAAAATATATATAATAAAATATAATTTAATACTGTAGTATCGTAAGAACTACAGCACCATCTAGTGGACAGGAAAAGAAATGCATTCTAATAAATTATAATACACTCATTAGTGCAGGTTTGTCCGTTTGTTAGATTGATTATGTAAAAACTGATGGACGGATTTGCATGAAACTTTACTGCGAGGTAGTTTTTGACATATTCTACAGATGATTTAATGTTTGTGACGTTATATCAAAATCTCACGACGTGACGTTATAATGTTTTCTCGACCATTTTCGAGATAGTGCTTTTAAAAAAAATAAAAAAAATAACAATAACGTCTACTCTGGGTTCTTTTGGGTGTTCTTTCAAGTTCACTCATATCATCCATGTATATAATCCACTGATTGTTGGCGTCGGATACGACACTGCCTCTTGAAATGTTCCAATATTACTCAACACTGACTTCCCCCTGACCTCTAAGGTTTACGATACAAAGCAAGTATTGATGGGAAGTGATGAACTGTGGAGGCGTGATTAAAAAGGAACCACGGGGTTTACCAGCCGGTCATTGTTTGGTCCCTGTAGAGCATCTTCTTGCCCAGCTCGCTGTGCTGGATCCGTCTGGGGAACTCGATGTGAGTGAACTCGTTACCCAGGAGCTCCGGTCTCAGGAAGCCCTGGAGTAAAAAAGGAAAGAATGAAAAGCTTCACTTTGTAGCCTGGAACGACTGTCACAACGTGTTTTTTGTGTGTTCTAAAACTAGAAGTTGTGTAACAGAAGGCCTGCGGTACTACACACCGAGAAAGAACAGCTTCAGACTTCATGCACCGACTCTGTCACTCAGAAATACACTTAATATAAACGTTATAAACTCTTTTTTTTCATACAGGATTTCCCTTCTCTTCTTCTACTGATCATGAAACTTCAGCTGTCTAATCAAGATTACATAATAGATAAAAGACATGTTATGGTAAGAACTCTGTGACCATGAATGTTTTGCGTGTGTCTGATTTGACAGAAGGATGAAGAGGTACCAGGTACTGGAGCCGCTGTCGCTCCGACTCAGGCGTGAATTCATTCGTCATGGGAATAACTTCATTATTCCGTATGATTATGGCCCTGCAGAGAGACGAGACGGTCAGCACAGGTAGAACCACAGCAGCCCACGTGAGAGGTGAGTCTAGTTCATGCTGCAGTGTGCAGGGGGAACACCAGGGGGCGCACACAGGTATGTTTTCCATCACTACGAAGCTTCATGCAGCGAATAATGGAGAGCTTGAATCATTTACACTTTCTTGTTCCATTTTGTCACCGACCTCCTGCCTCTCCGTGTTCATTTACGGTGTCCAGCTCTATTTCTACGCCGATGACACCCCGCTGTATAGATCTACCAAGCACACCTCCACTCCCCTCCACCACCCTCTACCTCATCTGACCTTCGTCCAGAAGCTGTCACAGACTTGAAAGTGTTAAAACTGGCACCAGAGCAACTTTAAACAAACTATTTTTTCCCGTAACCTTCTGATATAATTTTTGTATTTGTATCGTATTGATAATTGTTTTGTACGTTTAATGTTCCTTTTCTTCTATTATTTATAGCATTTTGCTACAAACACTAAATGCGCTGGTTCTGGGGGTTTGTGCGTTCAGAACCACTGCGACTGTACGTCCACGTGGAATAAAGAAACTAAACTAAAGGTGATTATAAAGCACATTTTAAAAACACTAACTGGGCGTGAATCTGGTCGTGAAATAATTGAATCATGAGGAGACCGACTGATGCCGGCGATCGCTCTCTGGGAGGAGCGATAGCCATGGGGGGCTTCCGCCCTCTCCTTCCCTTCCTGAATTTCTTTTTCTTATCCGATCCAGAGACGCTCGTGTCTCATTCCGGGATGAATCCGGTTTACCTCTAAACCTCGCCATAAAAACCCAGAAAGCAGCCAGCCTCCTTCCTGTGTGAATGGGCTGCCGGACCCTTCATAAACCCCTACACATTTCACGAGTCTTCATGTTGGCTCTGAGGGGGAGGTTTTGGCGTTCCGTCGCTTTTTTCTTGTGCTAAATAATAAGTATTCATGAAAAAGCGAGACAGTTTCCAGGGCCAGAGTCTCGATTGTCCATTAAGGCGACTGTGTAAACACGGCAGCTTCCTTATGAAGGTGAGGATGTTTTTTTTCTCCTAACTGATATTATAACCTCGTTTGATTTTACGTCTTTTTCATTTGTTTGCTTCACTTCTCTCACCTGCTGTCTCCGGCGTTTGCCACGTAGAGTTTCCCCATCAGATGAATGGCAGCCAAGGCACAACACCCACCAGAGATGGCGTACGACGTCTTCTCCTTTTCAATGAGGTCATCCTGAGGAAGAGGGGGGGGGGGATGAAATGAATCAGAAAAAGCTCAATGGAGTGCATCTTTCCTCCGGTCCGCCGGAAACGGCTCGTTATCTTCCTCATATATATTCATACTCCAAACAAAGCGGCGCCGCTGATGGAGAGAAACACACAAAGGTTTTGAATATATTATCACGGCTGTGCTTCATTAGCAGAACGAAAGGATCCTGCTTCAATCACGACATAGGAGCACTTTGAGTCTATAGACCTCACAAAACACCAGAGTGTTTGCTCAGTCTGGATACTTCTTTTATCCGGGAATAGTTATATAGAAAGAATAAATTTAAAAAAAGTATATAGAGATCGCAAACCTCCGCTGAGGCACAGCAGTACCGAAGGTTCTTAATAAATTCCGATTCTTCCATTAATGTCTATCTCTAAATGTAGCTACTGGTCTCCAGCGCATTCCATTTCAGCGTCTCTGTTAAGCCCACTGAGCCCCCAGCTAGACCCCCAAAAAACATCGAAGGAATCAAAAGGGTTGTTAAAACTGCGCCCCCAGCTCTGACCCCCAAGGAACATCAAAGGAACTCTTGAAACTAGGCCCCCACGGCCACCCCCAAGAAACATCAAAGGAATCAAAGGGACTGTTAAAACTGAGCCCCCAGCTCTGACCCCAAAAGGAACATCAAAGGAATCAAAGGAAGAAAGTTATTAATAGCCACATTGTGATGTCATAACTCAAAAGTTTCTTGTTATTTTATGTATGTATTTTATTCTATGACAGACAGTCAGCCTGTTCCCATGGAGACACAAAGAGTTACTTCAGCGTGATTAAAAGTTACCAAAACTCCCCCTTAAAATACGCGAAGCACCAAACTGGTAGTTTTTTTCTCCACCTGCTCACCATTTGCGTGAAGGCCTTCTCTATGACTCCCATCACCAAACTCTCCAGGCTGACGACCTTCTCCATGTGAAAGCGCACCGAGGAGTCGCTGATGGCGTCCGGGTCCTCCGGTTCCTGAGACGCTCCCTTCTTGGTCTCCGTCTGGAACGGGCTGCCGTTCTTGGCCAGGCAGATGGGCGGAGCTGCGTTGGGGTTCTCCAACAGGTGGCAGATTTCTCCCAGACGGTCTCTGATGAGGCGGTGAAGAAGCTTGGAGGCCACGATGGCGGCTCCGGAGCCGGCATGTCCGTCAAACACCCCCCAGAAGTGGAGAGGGATTCCTATTCCGTCCTGAAAAACAACAAAACGGAACAATAGTAAAAAGAAAAATGTTGTTAGTTATATAATAATGATAGTAATCATTCAGGTTTTTAAATAATATGGTTCTAGATTACAATCCAGAGCAGACGGCAGAGATTTGTGAGTGTTTACCGGCTCCGGGATTAAAACTGATGATGATGATGATGATTAGTAATGCTAAAGATTTATTTGCACTTAGCTTACGACCCGTCCGGCGCCTGCGGCCTGTTGTCGCTATTTACAACTGTCAATAAAGTTTTGTTTGAACGCTTCGCGGCAAAAAAAAAAAGTTTGTTTATTAGCAACATGCTAAAAACACAGAAACCAGCGGTGGCTAGTCGCCGGCGTATTCCGACTCGTAGGCGTCTAGAAAGCCGTGGACATTATCGCCGACCTATCTAGCAGAGAGAATTGTGGGTAAACCAGATAAGTCTCCTGATCAGTAAGTGTGTAAAAAATTAATAATATGTGAAGAATGCAATGTTACTTTTAATTGTGAAACTTAGTTTTACTTAATTGTAAAACTTGTTAAAGGTTAGATTAGAGAAAAGCTTTTATTTTATTTGTCTCTTAAATCTGAAAGAACTAAGGGAAATAAAAAAAAATACTGACGATGACTATTACCGCTGTGAAGATCAGCGGCGTTCCTTTCACTCACCCCGTTGTCCTCCAGCAGGTTGGGCTGACGGTGTTTGCTGCTGGGCTTCTTCACAAACAGCTTCTCGCAGGAGGCCTGGTCCTCGTTCAGCATACTCTTCCCCGCATTGATCGCCCTGACGGAGGAGGAGGTGGGGAGAGAAAACGGTGAGAACCACACCGGTCGTCGTGGCAACCAGAAAGATGGAGAGACTCAAACAGTGGGGGGGAAAGATGACGTTATTTATCGTTTAAGTGACGATGCCTTAGGTTCGTTCAACTCGGAGTTTGTTCACTCTGAGTTAAACTTTTGCCCCAGGTCGTTCTCAGGTCCTGTCAATCACCATGGCAACCAGCGAGTCACCATACTTTAAACGTGTTCCTGAGCTTATATTAAGAAAAGAAGACGTAAAACTGCTTCAGCGGTGAAGCAGAGAAATAAAATAAATACAGAAAATAGTATGAAAATGAAACTATTACTAGTTTTACGGCATTTCTTTGAATATTATTGGTGAAATGGAGATTATTATTATTATTATTATCTGGAGTCTGTTGAGGGCTTCAACAGTGACCCGACCCGAAGAATACTGATAGATGGCAGAAAGGTTCATGATTATACCTCAGATACATAAAACAAGATAAGACTAGATAAAACGAGATTAGGTAAAACAAGAAAAGATAAGTCAAGATAAGATTTAGTTAAGTTAATATGAGATACGATAAAATAAGATTAGGTAAAACAAGATAAGATTAGATAAGACAAGATAAGATGAAGTTAAGATAAGATGAGATAGGACAAGATGAGATATGATAAGATAGGATGTGATAAAATAAGATGTGATAAGTAAAGAAGATCCCATGCGGTCAAATTCCAGGAAGATGGAATGTGAGAAGAAACATCATATTTCGATCTTCATCAAGGAATGAGACCACATCCAATCTGTGTCTCTCAGTCCGGTGTTAAAGTAAACCTGCCTACGAGGAGGTTAGGTTCACAAGTTAGTTACCACGAGTTTAACTTAGCTCGCTCTCTGGTGCCGTAAATCCAGAGTTTCCCTCATCTCAGGATTAACCAACTCGTAGTTTCCACCTAACCCCGTTCTCTGGAATATCCTCCATCCTCTTCCTCCTTAAAACACCATAATACTTTAAATATATTCCCTGGCAACCTTCTCGGCTAAGAACTTAAACCTGCCTTAAACTAATCTGTTGTTTGGAGGAGACCCGCCGTGAGAGGAGCCACAGGTCGCGTTCTGAAAGGGAGAAACAATGTTCTGAATGTCGGGTCGGATAACAGAACCCAAGACGGATTTTCATGGATTATAACAGCAGAGTGGGGAAAAAAACGGTCAACAGAAAAAAACTCCACCACACTTTTATAAAACGGTTCATTCTGCAGGAAAGAAGATATAATATATATAAATATAAACGACGAGACGATGATCTGACCCGGAATGACTCGGACCGGGCCCGGTTTTTTAAAACCTCATTCTGGAACATGACGCCACATTTCCAGGTTTCCATTAAAGATAAACATGAGCAGGATGAAACAGCTTAACATCTATCGCCCAGTTGGAAGTTCATCGGAGGGAAAAGCACGAAGGGGAACGTTTCATTTCAAACAGAAGATAAATCCAGAGCAACGATCTCTTTGAACGTCTGACTGTTTACAGCTGCACGGACGAGGCGGTAAAAGGCTGAACCCTCCCCGAATCTGGATTATGAAAAGCCCTTCTTTCTGTCTCATCATCCGGGCGCCGTGGACAGGAGCCACGGCATCATCCCCCAGCCTGATCCCCCAGTGGGAGGAAGAATAACTCAGATGATGGTCTTTAATCTGGAGCCGAGGTCAAAGGTGGGAATGAGACGCAGAGTTTGAGTTTTTTTTAGAGGTTCTGTTTTCGCCCGTGGCGGTTTGTTTGTTTGTTTCGTTGCTTTTATCGGCAGCGTTTCTGGAAAATCCACAGAAAAACGGATTTCCACGAGCCGAAATAGAACTCATCGTATTTTATAGATCTTATTCTTTACCACTTTTTTTCTTTAATTAGGTTATATAATTAATTAAGTTATATAAGTTATATAAGTATAAGTATACATGAATGAATCATATATAGACGCTTGGTATGTAGGAGTATTTGTAACTTGGCGTGGATACAAATAAAAATCCCGATCAACCACTTTTAGACGCATTCGCAACTTTATATCCTGAAAAAAGGGGGATTTTATGATTATATAGGAATGTTAACGCGATAACTACTGAATGGATCCTTTTTCAAATTTTTATACACCTTGGAGCGAGGAAGAACTGGATTGATTTTGGGAAAGATCACCTCCACGTTTCCACCACTAGTAGGAGCTTCATCTCCAAGATCACAGTTTTAGGGCCGTCGTTTCTAAACCGTGGGTCGGATTTAGTACAAATGAACCGACTCAAAGAATTCTATCTGGTATATTTATCATATTTTACTCCTTAAGTTCCAGGCGGAGCTTTTTTTTGTTTGGAAAAACACTCTTAACATCCAAACTGTTGGTCCCATTTAGTCTAAATTGACGAATCGCAGTTTCTTCGACAGTCACAGTCATTTTCTCCACCAGACGTTGGAGACGTTGAGAGTATATGAAAAGAAGATTACTTTAAAACCTGCAGTAATCTCCTTTTGTTGTTGTTATTTTTAATTAGATGCAAAGAAAATGTTCAATTTCGTATTAAAAAAAATAAAGTTATAGGCCTTTTCCTGCATATAGCCGTAAACCAGCAGGTTCTCTCTCCTCCGTCTCGGGGCGATCACATGATGTCAGCGAGCGATAATTGGACCTCGCCTCTGTGCGGAACAGGATGCGAGTCTGAAGGAGGATCTCAGGCCGTCCTTTCACTCTTTCACGTACCTCCTCCAGTCACATGCCTCCACAGCTCGTGACTGAAACCATACTGGTCATGTTTGCTGGAACGTCGGAGCCCTCTTCCTCCCACAGTACAGTATATTATACACGATAAGTCCAAAAGAGGAAGTGGAGCGCTGCAGTGGATTCTCTGGTGCAGTCTGAGAACGTCAGAGTGGAAGTGAACAAAAAAAAAAAATGCTGCTATAAACAAAAAGCTGTTTTAGTGATGAGGAGCTTTAAGCTTCAGTTGTTTGTTTTTACATATATATGTATACACATATATATGTGTATATATATATATATATATATATATATATATATATATATATATATATATATATACACATACATATATATGTATATATATGTGTATATATATATGTATGTATACAGTTTTGTTTTTTTACATATACATATATATATATGTGTATATATGTATATATAATGTGTTTATATGTAAATAATATGTAATTATATATATTATATTATATATATTTATGTATATAAAAATAGAGAGAGAGAGAGAGAGAGAGAGAGAGAGAGAGAGACATAGTTTAGTTTTTTAGTGTACTACATAAGCAACAAATCAAGCTTTGTAATTTTTCCTCCTTAAAAACGTCTCTCCATATTTTCTTATTTCACCTCACGTCTGGAGATGAGAGCTTTGAATTCCTCCTCTCCTCCTCTTTTGTGTTTCTGCCAAACACCTTTTAATATCCCATAGTTACTTTATCATACAGTTATAAATGATTCACTACCTCACAGATGCAGAGTTTAACGCGTCTGCCTCTCATCTGGGCGCCAGCATTTATCTCTGAAAACTGACTCCTGACTCTCCGTCTCATGATCTAAGAGCCGGAGCGGCGAAGCATTCCTCCACCATGAATTAAATGTTTAAAAAAAAAAAAGAGCTTTTTGACAAACGTTGCATTGAGTGGTTTCCCGTAGACGCGCATCACAAGTTTACGCTGACGCAGCCATCCAGAGCAAAAGTAACGGCGTGTGTTTGTTCAGTACCGGCAGCTTCCTGGATCTGTGTGAGGAGAACTCTGCTGCAGACTCAGATTTAAACATGGCGGAACGGCGTTCCCTCCGGCGGCTGCAGCCTCCTCTCACTGCGGCATCACGGAACACAGGTGAACACGCCACTGTGACGGTTGTTAGGAGAGGTTTTATAAAGACCGACCGGCCGATTCCGATGTTTTTCCATTGAAGTCTAAAAATCACAATGAGCAACGTATTTTACGTGCTCTTATTTTGAAGGATTCCAGTGGAAGTCACAAGGCTGCTCGGCATTGTGGATGTATTCTGAGCGGTGGAAATGAATGTACCTCCAACCAACTGTATGACATATCGAAGTGAAAATAAAACTTTGAACGCTCGATTATACGTTTTTATGTTAACTTTGTTCAGCGACTTTAGTGCTAGTGGGCGGCTCTGAGCTCCCGCTAGCTTTAGCCACCCTGCTAACGTTAGCTTCTAATCTTGCCATGCCCTCGGGGTGATTAAGTTTGAAGCGTGTGATTAAGTTTGTTGCGTCCGAACGTTTTCCGGGTTGAATAGATGACTTATCCTGTCCTTACTGGTGATAAACATCGGAACTTTGCGTTTTCTGCTTTACCTGTGAGATGTTTGGCGCTGTGGCGGCTCGTGCCTGGTGTGTGTGTTTCGACATTGTGATCGCCTAGGGCCTGGTGACACAAGTCCCAAACTGTTGCCAAAACAATTCTGTTCGATTGCGTGCATCACTGTTTAATGTTCTCTGGAAACAATTCCATTGTGTTGTGTTGTTGTTGTTTTTCTGTTTGTTTTCCCTCATGTGTTCAGCCTCTGCTCCAAAAACGGATCATGTGGTCAAATCCATGAGGACTGTTTGAATAATTTGCGTATGTTTTCTTAAATTGCGGCGTGTTTGCCCCCCCTCGCCCGCCGTTCACGTCTCTCGCCATCAACAAATTACCCTGGAATGGTTTGAAAACGTCAGACATGATGACGCTGATGCCCTAAAGGATGAAGATTTGGAGCTTCGCAGTTTGAGGCTTTTACGGCTTTAATCTCGCGCTCAATGGAATCAGCAAACAGCCCGAACCAATTATCTTAATCGGTGTGATGCTAAGCTAACAAACATTAGACCGGCAGGCACTCATTAAGTTTAAGTGTAGAGGTTCAGTCCCGTGGGAATCCTCTAACTTCACCCACGTTTGTACGTCACTAAGTAACGCCCATAAAACAGATGACGGCGTATTATTTATTTAATATTCACGCTGCCTCTGAGAGACGGGATTTCTTGTTTCCGTGTTTGATCCCAGATGTTTATCAGGCATCTAGTTGGAGTTCGAGAGTTTCATCCGCTCGCAGTAGTCGAGAACTGTGGAGGTTCTGGATTGTTCATACATTTTCTGCTGGGTCCCGATCCATAAATAAACCAATGAGATTCTGCTTTAAACAACGATCCTAATGCTGTAACGCCAGATTTATAGTTTTCAGCTGTAATCTCTTTCCACGTCAAAGTAATCCTCTTATGATTTATTTCATTTAGACAGACGACTGTGACAAAAATGGCCCCATCGAGACCCCCGCAGGAGGACAGACGGGTCCAGACAGAGCCCGCGGATGCTACACCGTAAAGACGCGTCGGCCCGCCATAACCCCCCCCCCCCGTCACACTCCCTCTGGAATGTCTGGAGGTGTTTTCACTCCGCGGGGAAACGCAGCACATCAAATCCTCACCAGTGGTGTGAATGGAAATGAGGGTCCGTTATTTCTGCAGGTGTGTGACGGTGTAGCCGAGTCAAAAATGAATATTATTCATTCATCCTCCACTTTCATGTGATCATTCTCCAAACCCCACGGTCGGAATTATTCTCATTTATTTGTTAAATATTTGTATTAGAAAAAGATCATTGGGAATTTTTAGTAAGGGTGGTTCGCATTATTATAGTTCCTACATAGTTATTGTTGCACAGGGGGCACTTGTGAGTGAAGCACACCTGGGACGCACAGGTTAGCATAGCAGCTAGTTTCTCTCAGAAAGGATGCGGCAGTCCTGCTGGTAGGTTTGGAAATAAAGTCAGAATTAAGAGTTTAAATTCAGAATTCTGAGAATAAAGTCAGACTTCTGAGATTTGAGTCAGAATCCCGAGAATAATGTCAGAATCCTGGGTTTAAAGTCAGAATTCTGAGAATAATATCAGAGTACTGAGTTTAAAGTCAGAATTCTGAGATTCAAGTCAGAATTCAGAGAATAAAGTCAGAATTCTGAAAGTCCAAATCCTGGGAATAAAGTCAGAACTCTGATATTAAAGTAAAAATCCAGAGTTAAAGTCAAAATTCTGAGAATAAAGTCAGAATCCAGGGTTTAAAGTCAGAATTCTGAGAATAATATCAGAGTACTGAGTTTAAAGTAAGAATTCTGAGATTCAAGTCAGAATTCTGAGATTCAAGTCAGATTCTGAGATTCAAGTCAGAATTCTGAGAATAAAGTCAGAATTCTGAAATTAAAGTCAGAACTCTGAGATTAAAGTAAAAATCTTTAGTTTAAAGTCAGAATTCTGAAATTAAAGTCAGAATTCTGAAAGAAAAGCCAGAATTCTGAAAGTCCAAATCCTGGGAATAAAGTCAGAACTCTGATATTAAAGTAAAAATCCTGAGTTAAAGTCAAAATTCTGAGAATAAAGTCAGAATCCAGGGTTTAAAGTCAGAATTCTGAGAATAATATCAGAGTACTGAGTTTAAAGTAAGAATTCTGAGATTCAAGTCAGAATTCTGAGATTCAAGTCAGAATTCTGAGAATAAAGTCAGAATTCTGAAATTAAAGTCAGAACTCTGAGATTAAAGTAAAAATCTTTAGTTTAAAGTCAGAATTCTGATATTAAAGTCAGAATTCTGAAAGTAAAGCCAGAATTCTGTGATTAAAGTCCAAATCCTGAGAATAAAGTCTGAATTCTTAGATTAAAGTCAGAAACGTGGGAACAAAGTCTGAATTCCTTAACCTCTTCTTGAGGAAGAGTAGGCGTTCCCTGAAAACTGCGAACATTTAAAGGGACTGATGATGATGATGATGATGACGATGAGCTGCTGATAAAATTCTCCTCACTAAATTGTGACTGGGAGCTTCTCCCGGTTGCAGCTTAGAGAGCCGCTGACCGGTTGACCGGATGACCGGCCGCAGGTGTGCGGTGTGAGGAAGAGGGAGGCCACGCTGCAGTGACCGGAGAGCTGCGGCGGGCCTGACTTCATCACCGCCGACATAACAACCACCCACTGCGTTCACCCACTCACTCACTCTGCGTATCCGGTCCTCCAGGGGAGATTGCTGCCTCTCTTTAACGTGAGCACCGGCCGCGAGGCGTGTTCGGTAGAGTACTGCAGGAGCTCCGGGGTGAGGTCCAAGATATCCGGGCGGCCGTAGGGGAAGCGCGGCGGCAGGCTGTCCGCCCCGCCGCTCGGTGCGCCTCCGGAGTGATGGTGGTGGTGGTGGTGTCCGTGGGGCACCATCCCTCCCACCAGCGTGGACATGGCGTTTTTAACTTTGCTGATCATCACGGACGCTCGAGATCAAACGCCTAGAGATCAGACGTTACAGGGAAAAAAATAAAACGTGAACGCAGCGAGCGACACCGATCATTTCAGGAAGCGATTTTTGTTTCTCCTCCTCGTCCCCATGTGACGCGAGCAGACAGACAGGCAGACAGACAGGCGCGATGTATTCCTCCGTCAGACAGACGGACCGAGACCCTCTCCTGTCTGCGGGCAGGCCGGGATCCAGATTGTCTCATCGGGGCTCGGGAGGCAGGGCTTCTCGGGGGTGCGCGCACGCGCACGCGCGCAACACACGTCAAACCCCAGCAGACGCATCGGAACTATTTATAGACGCGTTCAGTCCAAAAGTCTCGCGGATCCGAATGTTAAAGTCGGAACCTAAAAAGGTGGACACCGAATGACGTCATTTATGATCATATGTGTAAATGTTTACGTCATGAACCCAGAAGAAACCAGAACCGTTTCAGACCGGAAGATTCCGGAAATGATTAATTAAGACCACATTGAGGGAAAGAAGTGAGATTGAAGGAATTCGAGGTGGAAGTTCTGTTGTTGTGAGAATGAAGTTGTATTTTTACGAAAGCAAAGTTTTAATTCTTCATTAAAAAAAAAGTCTAAAGTCGTAATTCTTAAAAGTATAAAAATGTAATTTTATGAGAGCAAAGTTGTCATTTCACGAGAAATAATTTGTAATTTCACGAGAAATAAGTTGTAATTTATGACAAAAAGTCAGAATTTTATTAGAATGAAATTGTAATTTTTGGGTATTTTTTTGGGGGGAAATATTAAAGTTGTAATTTTAAGTTAAAAAGTCGTATTAATACTAGAATAATGTCTATATGAACTTCTATGAGAATAAAGTTGTAATTTTACGAGAATAAAGTCGTAGATTTACGAGAATAAAGTTGTAATTTTACGAGAATAAAGTCGTAGATTTACGAGAATAAAGTTGTAGATTTACGAAACTAAAGTTGTAATTTTTTTGTGAAAGATAAAATTTGTAATGTTACGTTTAAAAAACTCGTAGTAATTCTGGAATAACGTCTATGGGAACTTCTACGAGAATAAATTCACTGTATTCATGAAAATTAAAGTTGTAATTTTACGAGAATAAAGTCGAAGATTTACAAGGACTAAGTTGTAATTTTACAAGTAAAGACTCGTGATCTCTTATAAAGGACTCTGAACAGGTTGTGTAAGAAACTGGGTTTGTTCCAGAGAAAAAACCGGATAGATTACATTTCATAATGGAGCAGGAAGTGACGGGTTCTAGGAGCCTGGAGCCTCACACCTATCCCAGCTGGCCCAGCAGCAGGTTACACCCTGACCAAGTCGAAGCGTTCACGTTTTACAGTTAACATGTTGATGAAAGGTTAATTATTATGTGGTCATACTTTCAGATCGGTTAAAGCGCATTGATGACGATAACCTTTAGGAGGCCAGCAGCCAAAACATTACAGCTGCTACCGGTTTCTCCAAACCCGCAGCACGCCTTTGACAAAAACTGGTTCAGCCTCAAGATAAGAGACCCAAACGGAGCGAGAGGTTCATGCTGTCCAAACGACCGGTTCACAAGAACACAGGAGATCCAGCTCATTGGAAGATAAGAACCTTCACATCCTGGACAGAGAGGACAGATGATTTGAGAGAGGAAGATGTTCATGACAAGCTGGAGCCGACCGCTATAAACGGGTCTGGGTCCATAAAAAGGGTCTGGGTCCATGCCACCACCTAGACGATGAAACGTCCTCAAGTCCAAACAGAACCTACCTACCCTACCATCAATCCATCCGTCTGTCCATCTGTCCATCTGTCCGCCCGCTCGCCCACCCATCCCTCTCTCTCTCTTTCTCTCCCTCTCTCTTTCTCTCTCTCTCTCTCTCTCCATCCATCCATCCCTCCCTCCCTCCCTCCCTCTCTCTCTCTCTCTCTCTCTCTCTCACTCTCTATCATCCCTCCCTCCCTCCATCCCTCCCTCCCTCTCTCTCTCTCTGTCATCCATCCCTCTCTCTCTCTCTCTCACTCTCTCTCCATCATCCCTCCCTCCTTCCCTGACCCTCTCTCTCCCTCTATCATCCCTCCTTCCCTCCCTCCCACTATCATCCCTCCCTCCCTCCCTCTCTCTCTCTCTATCATCCATCCCTCCCGCCCTATCTCTCTTTCTCTCCATCCATCCCTCCCTCCCTCCCTCTCTCTCGCTCTCTCTCTCTATCATCCCTCCTTCCCTCCCTCCCTCTCTCTCTCTAGCATCCCTCCCTCCCTCCCTCTCTCTATCATCCATCCCTCCCTCCCTCTCTGTCTGTCTGTCTGTCTGTCTGTCTGTCTGTCTCTCTATCCATCCATCCATCTTGTTTTGTTTTATTCCTGAGCTCAGAAAAACCAGTTAACTGTATTTATATATTCATCATTGAGTCACTGTGGGATCCGATCCTAGAACAGACTGACTTCATAGAAATAGTTAGATTGAGTAAATATGGATTATTAGAGATTATTAATGAGTCACATTTAATCTGAGACGTACAATCAGGGGGATTTGCTGGTACAACGCAGTGGATTGGGGGCTTCTCAGTCATTTACCCTTGCTGTCAGACAAACAGGATCAACTGATGTCACATGATGATTATTTAAGGAAAATGTGTTAAAAACACTATTAATACTTAATGGAATATTGACAGTATAATATCATCCCTTAGTTGATAACCTGATTTTCAATAAAGAATTTCAATGCATGTTTTAAATGTGACATTGTTGATTATTAAAAACAGAACAGTTGTGGATTTAAAAAAACAACCAAAAAACAGTTTTTGTAAAAAAAAAAAAAAAAAAAATCAGAATTATATTTTACATCATCAAAGAACTTCATCCTTCGTGCATTTAAAAATATTACGTCAGGTTTTCGTCATCGCTTTCTCATCACAGGTCTCAGCAGCTGCGTTTGAGGCAGCGAGGAGCTCCATCGCCACTGGGTGGAGCTAAAACTCCACAGGAGGAGGAGCGACTGATGGCGCCATAATGATGTTTGTTGACATTTGGAAACAGATGGAAACGGTCTCTGACGTTTTAACAGACACGGTCTCAGTGGGAGGGACAAATGTTTCTGTGTGTTAACACCTTTTTCTGTTTCCCGCCCATTCGCTGTCAGACAGCTGTTTTATTGCTCTCTGCCTGCAACAACGCCTGCTGGCAAGTGATAAAAGGAAATGAAATGATTCCCTTGTCTCAAAGAATGGATTAAAAGGAAACTTTTTATTTCCTCTCGTAGAGATGAAGCGCTGTCAACACGCCGCAGCGGCCTTGGATGAAGATTTCATCTCCCTCCCCGTCCTGAAGAACGACCCGCTGCTTCTCCGTCGGGGGAGCTAGCGACGCCCCGAAACCATGAGATGCAGAACATCTCTGGTGAGAAGCTGTCAGGGGGTCTTATGATCTAAGCACGAGGAGATAAAACCTGAACAGCCAAAAAACAAACACCTCGTATCGGACTGGTGGGACAAAGCAGAACGAATCGCGGCGTCATCAGACGTTCCCCGCGGACGCCTTGTTTGGACTCTGGTGCTGACTCACCGGGACTGTGGGCGTCAAAAAATAACTACATGCTGTAAAGCATCGATATAATCACTCAGTACCACAACTTGTTTGAGTGGGTCGGAATTCACATAAAACAGCATATCGTAAAAAAAAAAAGGCTCAATATGGAGTTCTGATAATGGCGGCGGTGGTGGCTGATGACGCTGTGGAGACGGATGAGCCTGGAGAAAAGATGAAGATGGTGAATGTAGAAAACAATTTTCTACAGTATATCATTGGCCTAATCAGGATTTTTCTACAGCATGTGATAATTTACAGTATTATTCGGCTGCTGTGATTTTATTAAGTGTACGATCATTTGTTAAAGTGCTGTAGGTCACAAAATTGGTTCTTCATCATCATCTACAGTATATCAGCAGATAAAGTCATGTTCTACTGTATGTGATCACTTACTGTAATATTTTACAGTACAATCATTTTTTACTGTAATTTTCAACAGATTGGAGTTATGGTTGGGAAGTAATCGTCAAAATGTGGGTTTTTTTGTACAAAACAAAACAAAAAACCTTTGCGATTGGAACACGAACTTTTAGGGTAAAGTATGACGCTACAGGTTAGATCTCCTCGATCTCTTTTTAATTCCTGCGCATCGAGTTTTGGACTAAATCGGACCGACGGTCGTGAAATTATGGCCCAAAACTCCGATTTTGAAGATAAACCTGCCCCTAGTGGCAGAAATATTCAACTGTCCTTTCTCAAAATCAATACAGTTCTTCCTTGCACCAAGGTCAATGAGAGTATAACATTTGAAAAAGGATCCCTGAAATAGTTTTTGAGTTAAACTAATGCTTAAACTTACGCATCGCTGTCTGATACTGTCAAATAAAACAGTATCTTTCTTCAGTAAATACTTAAATATTACTTCATTAGTGTAACGCTGCTGAAGCAATACGAGACTTCTACCTGTGAAATATCATATATCGTTTTTTCTGGTAAAGTTTTGCTGGTAAAGTATTTAAATACTCATTTAAACTCATGAAATACACAGTTTGCATTTATGAGTTTGTGAATTTCTCCTCCTTTATTTGAATTAACTTTAGTTTAATCTAAATGATAAACTGGCTTTTATGTACCGTATTCTCCTGCGCTTTGAAGATTCTACTATAGTACTTGAAAATATTCTATACTCTTCATTTATTTGAAGCAGATTTATTCCGTTTTTGCTCGGATTGAAGGTGGAATCAGGAGAAAAATACACCTTTTAGATGCTATGCTAACAATGACTCTTGTGATTTTTTTTTATTTTATTGATCTTGTTGTTCCGATCTGACTGCGTTCACACATTTCCGACTTTTGTGGAGGCGTTGGTTTCTCATTCCTCGGCTACGGCTCCCTCCTGGCTCGGCCGTGACTCGTGGAAGTCGGAAAGTCCATTACGGTGAGAGGGCCCCTGACGAAAAGTGCTTAATGGTTCTGCAGTCTGAGACTGAGGTGGATGGAAAGTCCCGGCGGTTCCGCTGCAGACGCGGCCGTGAAGGCTGATGGACTTTCCCCCTCATGGTGCCGAGGCAGAAGAACCGACCCGCTGTCTGCGGACCTGTGGAATTAAAGGGGGGGGGGGGCATTTTGCAGCTGCATCCTCTGCTGCATTATTGATGGCAGCTCCGTTCCTCAAACCATTACGCCTCCTATTTTTCAGCTCGCAATTTTCTGCCAGGAGTCCCGCTGCCACTTCCCCGGCGATGGCGAGCGAGGGTTCATGCAGAGGTTTCCTCCGTCTCCCTGTAGGGAAGCTCAAACGAACGCAATCAGGCCGGGCCGGCGGAGGCCGGCGTCCCTGTTTCCCTCTGTGACAAGAAGGTAATGACATCATAATAAGATGGGATGGCGAGCGTCAGCCGAGAGGCCACCTACGGTGACCTGAGAGGGCAGGGAGGTCTCGTCCAATCACAGGACTCCTCAGATGTGGACAGACTCTGTTCCTCCTTCGCCCCTGATGTGATTTCAGAGGATCAGAACCCGACTGTCTTCAGTTTTTACAGTATATTATTGGTTATTTTGATTTTCTACAGTATCTGATTACTTACTGTAATATTTTACAGTACATTATTGTTCATTGAAGGTTTCTACGTGATAATAGGTTATTTTGAGTTTATTATTGACTACTGTTATTTTCTATACTACGTGGTCATTTGCTGTAATAGTGTATATTATTTTATCAGCTACGTTGATTTTTGTACACTAGATTTTTTACAGTATGTAATTTTTTACACAATGTTCTTCAGTATATTATAATTTTGTTACATTTTGCAGTACAAAGTTTTTTCACACTGATTTTCTGCTGGTTTTTACTGGTCGTTCTGGTTTTCCACAGTATGTGATAAGCTACTGTAATTCCACTCTGGGAATTACCAGCTACTGTGATTTTCTACAGTATGTGTTCAGTGACTGTAATGTTTTGAAGTAAAACTTTTCTTTTATGTTGAGTTTGTATGACATATTAATAGTTATTGTGATTTTAGTTTACAGTATGTGACCACTTACTGTTATATTCTACAGTGTTTCTACACAATGGGTGATTTATTTTTTACAGTTCTGTGTCAGACGTTATGTGACCACTCAAAATATCGCATAATACATGTAATACTTTTTGATAATCGTTGATATCCTTGTTTACCGTAATCTACTACATTATTGACATTATACTGTGATTTTCTTCGTATAGTTGTGTAATTTCTGACTGAACCGAGGAAGAAGTAATTGTAGGTGCATAAATACAGTGGAATACTGTGAGTGAGTATGTCAGTCATATTTTACAGTGTAGTTTCATCTGCTCTCACACAGCGTGAGACAGAGTTCCTCACGCCTGACCTCATCCTGTCACATGATTTAATGAGGAGGGCAGTGTCACAAACCACAGTGTCAGGAGACGACAGCGCAGGTCTATACGGTACACTTAAGATTAATGAGGTCATCTTCTCTGTCACGGTGTGTGAGAGAGTGTATGTGTGTGTATGTGAGTGTGTCTGTGTGAGTGTTTGTGTGTGGCTTTGTGAGTGTGTGTGTCTGTGTGTCAGTGTGTGTTTGTGAGTGTGTGTATGTGTCAGTGTGAGTGTGTGTTTGTGTGAGTGTGTGTGTTCGTGAGTGCTTCTGTGTGTGGTTGAGTCAGTGTGTGTGTGCCTGTGTGGCTCTGTGTGTGTGTATGTCAGTGTGTGCTTCTGTGTGTCTGTGTGGATCTGTGTGTGTGTGTTCGTGAGTGCTTCTGTGTGTGGTTAAGTCAGTGTGTGTGTGCCTGTGTGGATCTGTGTGTGTGTGTATGTCAGTGTGTGCCTCTGTGTGTCTGTGTGGATCTGTGTGTGTGTGTTTGTTAGTGTGTTTGTGTGTGGCTGTGTGAGTGTTTGTGAGTGTGTGTATGTCAGTGTGTGTGTGTGTCAGTGTGAATGTTTGTGTGTATCTGTGTGTGTTTGTGAGAGTGTGTGTATGTGTCAGTGTGAGTGTGTGTTCGTGAGTGTTTCTGTGTGTGTCAGTGTGAGTGTGTGTGTTTGTGAGTGCATCTGTGTGTGGTTGAGTCAGTGTGTGCCTGTGTGGATCTGTGTGTGTGTGTTTGTGAGTGTGTGTCTGTGTTTGTGTGTCTGTGAGTGTGTGCTTGTCTATGTGTGTGTCTATGTGAGGTGTGTGTCTTTGTGATTGTGCATGTGTCTGTGTGAGTGTGTGTCTGTGAGTGTGTCTGTGTGAGTGTCTGTGTGTTTGTGTGTGTTTGTCCGTGTGTCTATGTGAGTGTGTGTGTGTGTGTGTTTGTGCGTGTGTCTATGTGAGTGTGTGTGTGTGTTTGTGCGTGTGTCTATGTGAGTGTGCGTGTGTGTTTGTGCGTGTGTCTATGTGAGTGTGTGTTTGTGTGAGAAACAAAGAGGGAGAGGAAAAGAAAAAAGGCCTTGATGACTTTGATGTGCAGCATCATAACTCAAGTAAACAGAATGAAAACAAGGACGTTTCCAGTCTCAGCGTCTCCTGATGTGACGCTGCTCTAAATATCTGCTCTGAGTTTTAAAGCTCCTTCTTGGCTTCATGATGAAAACAATCTCTGAGGGGGTCCAAAATCAATCAAATCCAAACCCAAACGCTCGCCTCTCATCTCCACGTGGCGTTTAAACGGATAATATTGAATATTCTTCCCGTTTCTGCCTTTAAGAAAAGGAAGGGATGAGAATCCGTGTGGGTCCGACCCGACCCAAAGAAACGGGACTTCTGCTTCGGCCTGAAGACGTTTCACCTCTCGTCTTTTCATCCAGAGGTTCCTTCAGCTCCGAGGGAAGAGGGATGATAATGACTGCCTTTGTAGATTTATGCTCCGGGATCCAATCAGATGGATTATCGTAACCTCCTTAAATTTAATGTGAAGTCAGATCACATTAAATTATTATTTTTTTGTAATAAAAAGCTTAATGTAAAATATGAACTATTAGGGTAAAATATGACAAACTGTCGCGGTTCTGTTCTGGATCTTGAAAATATAAAAGATAGATCTCACGAATTCACAAGATAGATCTCCTCCAATTTGGACCAAATCGGAGCAACGGTTGAGAAGTTACGGCCCAAAAAGTGCGGCTCTGCAGATAAAAACTCCCCCTAGTGGCGAAAACACGCAACTGACCTTACCCCAAATCAACCCAGCTCTTCCTCGCAGCTCTTCCTCGTTCTACCTTCGTCTACCTGCGGTTTCATTATTCATTATTCGTAGGTTCAGTTTACTGTTGATTCACAGTTTGATTCTCTGAGCGCTGCGGCCGGTACCGGCCCGCGGCCACGGGAGCGGGCCACCGATCCAGAGCCTGATTTGTTGTCCTTACTGTGTTCTGGTGTTTGGACCTTTTTTCATGTCCGGGGGGGGGTGGAACAGGGTTTTATCTTCTTTATCTGATGCTATTAAAACCCATCAGAGCTGAGTCCAGCGTCGCAGGGATGCAGATGATCCGGACTGGAGGCGGAGATTCTGAGCGAACAGAACTGTCAGATGATCCGAGACCGGAATAACCTCAATTAACGGCACTGTCCGACCCGGTTCTGTTATGTCGTTAACTTTGAGACGATGGATGACTCTGCATGCAAAAAAAAAAAGAAAAAAAAGAAAGGGAAAGAAAACGTAAAGGAATCTTTTTAATTCAGAGAGTCCGTTCCTTCTCATGTGATAAAACATTCAGAACCTTCTTCCAACCCAAAATAACTTCCAGGCAGTCCCTAAATATTTTATAGACCCCCCTCCCAACGGAGCCGAGATCGCTTCGAGCTCTTTCTCTCAAACCGTGTCGCGTCATGAACTGACCTCCATAAAAGGAGCGGGAACTCATAAAGTCATAAACCGATAAAAAAGGCTTTGATGTCGGGAGTCTGGACTCCACCGCGACAACATTAAGGGACATCTAAGCTTTAGTCTGCTGCTATGAATAGTTTATTTTTCCTTGGGAGCGTCCAGAAGTGGTGCACTGTAAAACTTTTTTATTAATATTATAAATTAAAGTTGCCAGAGTTTTGCCGTTAAAACTGCGGCGAACAAAGAGCAGAAATTACCGTAAAAAAACATAAAAAACTTGTTTATGGTTTACAAGGACGTTTAGTAAAATTACAGTAAATAACATTGTCAAAATTACATTTTAATACATTTTTCAAACTATTTATCAACATTCATTTAACAAATTCATATCATATTTTTTTTACCGTAAAAACAACAATTTAAATGTCTATACCAGAAAAAAACAGTAATTTAGACAGAACTTTACTTTTAAGGTAATCACATTATAAATTAAATGTATTATTATTATTATTATAATCACAGTGAATTTCCACATTTTCTGACTGTAAAAAAAAAACTTTTTTACTGTTTTTATACTTAAGATAATTCACCCTATTTATTACGGTGTTATACTGTTTTTCCGAAGTCTGTGATCTTTTCTAGGGACATTTTTTTACAGTGTACATAATGCATAGAGGCCCTTTACTTCAGTAAACGTCTCAACGTTACGCCCTGAAGTTTATCCACGGCCGGTAAATGCGTTGAAAACGCTACTTATCAGGAAAATGTCCTTGAAGAATTTTAAAGAAAAGTGTCGTAGCATCTTTTTTGCGGTAAATCCCTCGTTTATTGTCGTACTGGGTATTTTTGGGATTTACATTCCTGCAGTTTTAGTGCGTTGTATTTCACGGCTCTAGACGTTGGAGGTTGACAGAAGTAACTGCTCGCGAGCGTTCCCTCATTTTAAGGAGTGCTGTATCCTCCAGAAATCCCACCTTCTCCCTGGATGTGGAAATAATTCATTTAAATCCACTGGAGGATCTGGAGTCGTATTCGATTACAACCACGAAAAAGTCCCGATGTCGTGGAAGGGTCATCCCTTGTGGGGAAGAACTGGATTGATTTAGGGAAAGTTCGAATGAATGTTTCTGACACTAGAGGGAGCTTTATCGCCAAATGTGTTCGGGCCATAAACCGTTTCAATTTAGTCCAAATGTGGGTGCGTACGAATAAAAACAAGGAGTTAATAATAATAATAATAATAATAATAATAAATAGTTTCATCCTGTATCGTGTTTTACTTACAGGAGGGACGACAGAGGGGGGCAGTTTTAGCAGAGGTGGGAATTTTGGGATGGAAAGGTGTCCACTTTAGCAATGTTAGCTTATTAGCTGAAAGTGTGTGTGTGTGTCTGTGGAGGGTGGGGGTGGGAGGGGGGCAGTGTTAGGGGTAGTTGGAGTGATGGGAGGCAGTGTTAGGGGTAGTGGGAGTGATGGGAGTGGAGGGGGTCAGTGTTAGGAGTAGTGGGGGTCA
The DNA here is from genome assembly GCA_037951165.1 of Lophius americanus. Classification (NCBI taxonomy): domain Eukaryota; kingdom Metazoa; phylum Chordata; class Actinopteri; order Lophiiformes; family Lophiidae; genus Lophius; species Lophius americanus. The sequence continues at coordinate 271,436 of JBBDHG010000349.1, forward strand.
GTGTTAGGAGTAGTGGGAGTGATGGGAGTGGAGGGGGTCGGTGTTAGGAGTAGTGGGAGTGATGGGAGTGGAGGGGGCAGTGTTAGGAGTAGTGGGAGTGATGGGAGTGGAGGGGGCCAGTGTTAGGAGTAGTGGGAGTGATGGGAGTGGAGGGGGCCAGTGTTAGGAGTAGTGGGAGTGATGGGAGTGGAGGGGGCCAGTTTTAGGAGTAGTGGGAGTGATGGGAGAAACGGGGGGCAGTCATAGGAGTAGTGGGAGTGATGGGAGTGGAGGGGGGCAGTGATAGGAGTAGTGGGAGTGATGGGAGTGGAGGGGGCCAGTGTTAGGAGTAGTGGGAGTGATGGGAGTGGAGGGGGGCAGTGATAGGAGTAGTGGGAGTGATGGGAGAAACGGGGGGCAGTGATAGGAGTAGTGGGAGTGATGGGAGTGGAGGGGGGCAGTGATAGGAGTAGTGGGAGTGATGGGAGTGGAGGGGGCCAGTGTTAGGAGTAGTGGGAGTGATGGGAGTGGAGGGGGGCAGTGATAGGAGTAGTGGGAGTGATGGGAGTGGAGGGGGCCAGTGTTAGGAGTAGCGGGAGTGATGGGAGTGGAGGGGGCAGTGATAGGAGTAGTGGGAGTGATGGGAGTGGAGGGGGTCGGTGTTAGGAGTAGTGGGAGTGATGGGAGTGGAGGAGGCCAGTTTCGATGTTTTTTAGCAGTCTGGTTGTCGGTGTATTGAAACTACTTGAGTCTCCTTGACTTCACACCCTCTAGCGCCTCCCTGAGGTCAGAAGTGTGAAGGGATTGTTGGGGGGCTCTTCTGTCCTTGATGATGTTGAAGACCCTCTTCCACCCAGATCCAGCCTTCCATCCAGCCTGATGAGATACACGTCGTGCCGCAGACGTCCACTGGGTGGCGGTCGAACCCCACCGGCCTCCACACTCACACACACCGAAGTGACTCCTGCTCCCTCATCCCTCACACACCTCGGAGCCGTCTCTCAAACTGCACGAGGACGATCCCCCGAACCCGCGCGCGCCCACAGACAGACAGGCAGGAGGGAAGCGTCGCACCATACCGGATCCAGAAACTATGAGTGACGCTCCGGCGCGCGAGGCGCTCTGGCTGATGGGAAGTTGTGAGTCGGCGGCTGAGGACTAGCTAACTTTTATAGACTTTGAGTTCAAGTATCCAGCAGCGACGGTCGGTGTCGTTTCAATCCCGGATTGAGCGCGCGCAGGGCTCCGACCTCAGAGCGGCGTCTCAGGTGATGAGGCGTTGAGGAGACTCGGAGATGGCAGCTCCACCGTTTGGGTTGCTGACTGTGGAGAATAAATAAATGAGAAGGACGATTCAGGGGATTAATTGACAGCGCAACGACAGGTAGGTTTGCAAAAACATGGAAATGTCATTTACTTTGTACATTAAACTGTAACATTAGTGTTTTCCCCCCCAAAAAAGAAAAAAAGATTAAAATTAAACATGCATATCAAAAAACCGGGAATTCCTTCAGCGCGAGCCTGAAGGAATTGTGACGTGGGCAAACAGCCAATCGTATGAAAGAAATAAACTGTACGATAGATTGGGATGTTGATCGTTTTCACCTTGATAAGTAGTTTTTAAGTCGAGTGACACCAGACCTGTTTAACAGAATCATCACTGACTGCCTCAAGAAGGAGGCAACCATCAAGTTTCACACGGGGCGTTCAGATGCATTCAAGAAATTCTCTCCAGTGTGAGAAACACAAGAGCTATCAGAGCTTTGAATTCTATCTATCTATCTATCTATCTATCTATCTATCTATCTATCTATCTATCTATCTATCTATCTATCTATCTATCCACCTGTCAATCAATCAATCAATCAGTCAATCAATCAATCAATCGATCTGTCAAATGAGTGATCTATTTATCTATCGTTACATCCATCCATCACCAGACTCATCGTTTAAAGTCTTTTTTTCATCAGTTTTTTTTATCACAATTGTAACATAATCGGGTCATTACTTAAAAAAATATCGCAATTATCTAAACGAGTTGTTTTATTTTGACACATGTGTTTGAAAGGATGGATGTTTCTTATAGTAGTAAAGTTGTAGTTTTTGTAATAACTGTCTTTATTACGTTTTATTTGTTGTACGCACCATGATGATTAAGGTTTTTTTTTTTTTGACTGAGTCACATGACCTCACGACCCGGAAGTTGAGCGAAGCGTCAAAAATATGAGAAGAAATGAAACTTAAAATCCTTCATTTGCCCTTTTTGTTCTTAAATCCGAAGCTGTGAGACTCCTGATCTCTGATCAACAATAAGATAATAACTGAAAATGACCTTTTTTTTTTTCTTCATCAACACGATAAAACAGATAATTAACTTCTTATTATGAGAAAATGAGCTTTCATAAAAAAATACTCTTGGCTTTCATATAAAAATACAGACGAGCCAAAAAATTCTGCTTCAATTCAATCATTATTTTTTACGCCATTTTTAAACCACTGGATGATTGACTTGGTGATGACATCATCCCCTTTCGCTTCTTCGCCTACAGGAGAGCTAGCCTTTGGCGCCAATGACGAGCCAAGACAACCTTTCCACGAGTCATTACGTCTATTAACGTGTCAAACACAGCAACAGCGCCCCCCTGTGGTCAAATGTCAGTTTGAAGCCAAATGATAGCAGTTATAATGGAAATAAACTCTGTATTTAATATTTTGCCTCACACACAGCCTTTATTTATAGAGTGCTTTTTCATAAAAACTTAATATTTTAATGTTTACTGCCAGTAAGACTGTTCTTCCTCATGTGTATTTGTATTAATGACATTTGATTGGACTTTAACTTTAGTTGTTGGATATTAAAATGAGAGACAATTAAATCATTAATTGCAATTATATGAATGACGATTAATCGTCAACTAAAAAATCAATAATTGCGACAAACGTATCTATGGCATAACTGAACTCGGCGAGCACATGCATCAACCAACCGAAATATATGGATAGCGTCGCTCCCTCCCCTGGTTCCGGTATAACAGTGACGTTTCTCGTGGAAAAGAGACGTTTGACGATTAGAGAAAATCATGATATTCCCGAAAAGTCGGGAGTTGTCCATCGCAGATACTTCCAGTTAACACGATATTCCAAAAACTATTCCATAGGTCATTTTCAAATGTTATACCCAGATAGTCTTTAGTGGGAGGAAGAACTGGATGGGTTTTTAGGAAAAAGTCAGTTTCATATTTCAGCCACTAGGGGGAGATTGAGCTCCAAAATCACAGTTTTTGGGCCATTATATCTCAATCGTTGATTTGATTCAGTCCTTATTTGTCGTCGAGAAGATCTATTTTTGTATGTGTCATATTTTACTCATTAAGGAGATTTTTTTTTTTAATGAAGAACTCAGTTAAGGATTTAACTTCAAAGTTACCTCATAAGAACGGCTTCAAGGAGATCTAAACTTTGTTTTTCATATTTCCCTGTCATGTTCATATTTCACTCACCAGGGGGGTTTTGTCTGCAAAAAAACCAACATCTTTTTAACAGAACCATAAAACAGATAATGTCTAAAGTTTCTCGCCTACAAATTGAAGGAAATCTGTCTTTTTTTATTCCTGAGCTCATAAAAACCAGTCAACTGTATTCATCTTCATCATTGAGTCACTGCGGGATCTGATCCTAGAACAGACCGCTGACATCACAGAAACTATTCGGTTGAGTCAATACGGACTGATTGAGATTATTAATGAGTCACGCTTAATTTGAGGAGTTCAATCCGGAGGGTTGCGAGGGAGCCGCAGTAGAGAAGAAGTAATCATGGATCACATACCAAAATGCAGATGAGCTCCAAAAATTCTGATCACCTGTTCCCCATTCTGGGTCCCACCTCACCACAGAATGTCAGAGTGAAATCTGTTGAAACCTTTTGGACCTATCTTGGTGTCATCACCGCTGATGGTTCAGTTACGGCTGACCTGAATCTGTCCGCCGAAATGTCAAACACACACAGATCCATTTTCGTACGAGCCGTCCGCCTCGCCGACAGCAGAAAAATGTCATATTTGCGAGGAAACTCATGGCACTCAAACGGAAATGGACGTTATAGTAGCCGATATATGTTTCCCATTTTACTCTGGGGGAAGAAAAAAACACTTCATCAGCTGTTTACGAGCAGATCGTAAAACTTTATCACGGTGGTCTTCTCCTCCTGTTTCCTTTTACCCTGCTGCCGGCGCCGGCTGATGACGAAAAGCTCAAGCATGCAGGCAAATACTGATGTGACCATTATAATTCCTGTCGCATCTCCACGATGTGTCTTGAATCTGAATCTGACTCCAATCTGAATCTGAATCTGACTCCAATCTGAATCGAAAAGATCCCATTTTTGCGTCACACAGCCAAGAAAAAAAAACTGCGGAAAAATGATTTGTTTGCATATTTGATCGTAGACGTTCTCTCGCACCAGTTTTTAAACAGTGGAAAAAAGATTTGTACAGAAATGATTTCACGATAACAGTCGATTTGAAATTAGATGAGCTCAAGCTTTTTTGGTAAACTGCGTTTTTAGAAAACTATTTGACCCTTATTGGACTTTTTCTGGTTGAATCAAGTCATATGATTCGGTTAAGTCCTCACATGCCTTAATATATATATAACTTTCTCAATAGCCACGGTTAATGCCTCCTCCTGGGGGGGGGGGCATCTCTGACATGTGGTGTGCCTCAGGGCTCCAGCCTTGGCCCCTTACTCTTCAGTCAAGTAGCTTGTATTTTTCAATAAGAGACAGTGACTCAAAACGAGCTCAACCAAACAGCTGAATATTAAAGAGTCAAGATGATTCTCGGGAGGGGGGTGGGGGTTGGGGTGTGTGTGTGTGTTCTCCTTCTAGAAGATTCCCATCAGGTCTACTATTAGACAAAAAACTGTTGCAGCTATTAGCGGCTAGTTTGTGCTTTTAGTGGATACGACGCTCTTATTGTGTTGATTACGTTGAGGTGGAGACACGGGTGGAGTCCCTAATGACTCCTGTGTTTGTTGTCCTCTGCTGCCCACCGCTACGGGAAATATTTACGATTATGCTTACACACCAGCGTGAATCACCCCCCTCCCCTCTTCACTCTCCCTTCTCCCATCTTCTTCTTCTTCTTTTTTTTTTTTTTTTTTTTTCCATCTCCCGGTTCTTTCATTTGCCCTTCATCCCCCTTGACAAGCCATGTGCGGTCAGCTGTTTTTTTTTTTTTTCTCTTTCTTTTTCTTCCTCCCTCTTCCCTCAATTAGTGCTATCATCGCATTTCATCCTGCGGAATAAGGGGATGGTAATAACCTTACACTCTCCTATTGCGGGGTGATACAATTCTGCTGTGATTAATTGAAGTCCCCTCAGAGAGTCGGAGGCGGCGTAGATCTTCCCTTTCACACTCGCTGACAGGCAAGCCATTATATTGTTTTATAGATCGCCGTCAGTAGCCCTCCAAGCTGCCTGCGGCCCGTAGTTGTTCTGGAGGGTTTTATTGTGCGGTGTTACTGGCCGGTATTGCTGACAGCCTGAGCAAAGGCCACCCTGGGATTAGTGGAGATGGGATTCCTGTGACAGTTCCACTGTATTTGACGGTGACGCTGGAGGTTTGGTGTCAGCGTTCTGCGGTGGTTGTTGATAAAAGTGGGGATTAGTTTTGGAGCTATCAATGGAGTTGTGTCTTAACCTTTTATAGTACCATGCAAAGACAGCCATGCTAGATAATAAGACACATGTCCTTTAATTATAACCCAATTGGTGTAAAAGGGTCTTAACTCAGGTACCGGACATGCAGAGCTGCCGACCTGCTAAAGTTCGACCACTCTTCCCACAGAGCTACGACTGCCAAGTTTTCAAACCCCTTAAGTTCCTGCTCAACTGTTGGGTCAAGCAATCGTCAGAGTCACTATTTATTATTGAAAAAATGTGACTCAACCTGTTTATAACACGACTTTACCATAGGCTAAAGGGTAAAGGGTAAAAGACGGAGCCATGAGGGACACCACTGGTCAAAATGGCCACAGAGGAACAGGCATCAGCTGTAGCGACTGAGAAAGACGTTTTCGATAAGTATGTTTTTGCATTTTAAAGGATTTGCCAAACGGAATTATGTAACTTGACAAAACCAAAAATAACATCTAATATGGGTCGAATAGTTTTCTAAAGCTTGGCAGCATGTATATTCTGAACAGCAAGGGTCCAAGTACAGAGCCATGGGGGGCCCAAAAATATTATTCCTAAGCTGGGAAATTCTTCAAACCATTGATATATATATATATATATATATATATATATATATATATATATATATATATATATATTCTAAATAAAATATATATTATCCAGAAACGAGGCTTTCTTGAAATTCCTTGTTTTTACAGTGTATATGATCTGTGGAATGAATATTCCAGGACAAATGCCGGTTCCTGTCGGTGCTGATGAATCCACTCCATCTCTGAAATTCATAGGTTCGACAGATTAGCTGAAAATTTCCGGTCGGGTCTGTTTCTTTTTCAAAAACCACAGTAACGTCGACAAACAGAACCAGAGGAAGGCGGCGCTTTGTCGGAGGCTTTGGGAGAACACTTGAGTAAAAACGAGCCACCAGGTGATTTCTAGAGGAAGAGGACGGCGCGGATAAGAACCTTGTCTCCAGTTTTATGGAGCCTCCTCCGGCAGTGTTTGTGTTCTCCACAGCTTCCTGCTCTCTCTCTCTCTCTCTCTCTCTCTCTCTCTCTCTCTCTCTCTGTCTCTGTCTCTCTCTCCCTCTCTCTCTGTCTCTCTCTGTCTCTCTGTCTCTGTCTCTGTCTCTCTCTCTCTGTCTCTCTCTCTCTCTCTCTCTGTCTCTCTCTGTCTCTCTCCCTCTCTCTGTCTCTCTCTGTCTCTCTCTCTCTCTGTCTCTCTGTCTGTCTCTCTCGCTCTCTCTCTCTGTCTCTCTCTGTCTCTTTGTCTCTCTCTCTCGGATCAATAAGCCATCATACCAGAGCCTGGCTTGTGTTTGCAAGCATGAGACTAAACAATACGTTATATTTTATTCATTTTTTCCCTCTCTCGTGTATATATATATATATATATATATATATATATATATATGTATATGTGTGTGTGCATGCCTGTGCCATTAAGCCCGTCTCCACTCCCTCGCTGACATCTGTGCTGCTCCTATAGCGTGAGCATGCCTAACTCATCTGTTTACGCCGGATGCATATACATGTGACGGCCCGCCGTCCCGTAACCGAGGAACACGGCGCTGCAGCGTCACGAGCCGGCCATAAAAAAAATAAATAAAAAAAATCCCGAGAATTGCATCGTTTGCACCCCAGTCTCGCAGATTTGGCTTAACGGAGCTCTAAAAAAAAAAGTCAAGCGTCTATCTGCATGATTACATCCGATTCCAGCACCGAGAGACCCGCTGCTCGGCGCCGCTCACGGGCTAATGTGTTTGGAATGCACGGTTTGTTCCACCTCTCAAAGCACCTACCCGAGCCGCTTAAAGGCGGATTCGGAACCCGACCGCGGCGAGCAGAACTGCAGCATTGTTACGCTCCCGTGCAGAGGAGGAGGAGGAAGAGGCGGCGAGGGCGCATCCATGTTTTATAGATGCCGTTTAAAGGGAGCATAGCCAAGATGGGCTGCTTTGCGATGAACTGTGACCGAAGACAAAACACCGAGACAATAAACAAACAAATTGGTTTCCTGGAAACCAGCAGTGTCCCTCTCACTCAACTCGGACGGTCCCCGCCGACGCCGATGGGTGTTTCCTCCTCACAGATTAGGCTGCTGAAAACTCCATCTCTCATTTATTTATGCTGATTTACTGTGTGTTTGCAGCGAGGTGTTTGTGATACCCCGGTGTTTGTGTGAATAATGAAGGGGGCGTCCGTATCTCTCATTCATCCATTAATGATGCCGGTGTGTTTACAGCAGGGTTTATTTCTATCCTCTCCCCGGTTGAAAGTTTCCAATCAGTTTCACCTCTGACCTCTGGTTGAAGTCACGACACGCCAGCAGGGATGCGCGGGAAAACGAGTGTACTGGTTTGTATCAGAAGTTCACGATGGACAGTTGATAAAAAACATAGCAGTTAGCTGAATTTTAATTAATGGGAATGCATCAAGGGGTCGGTTATGAACCCCTTCTTGTTTGCTATGGTGATGGACAGGCTGACAGATGATGTCAGACAGGAGTCTCCATGGACCATGATGTTGATCTGTCTGAAATTGTGATCTGTAGTGAGATGGGTGGAGGAGAACCTGGGGAGGTTGAGTTAGCGCTGGAGAGAAGAGGAAGGAAGGTCGGTGGCAGCGAGACAGAATACATGAAATGGAAAAGGAGGCAGGAGGGACGGTTAGGGAGCAGGAAAGGAGGTGAAGGAGTTTAAGTACTCGACTGTCAACTGTTCAGAGTAAGGGGAGTGTGGAAAAGAGGTGAAGGAGAGCGAGTGCAGACAGGGTGGAGAAGAGTGTCAGGAGTTATCTGTGACAGAAGAGCAGTAGAAGGAGTGAAGGGAAAGGTTTCAAAGATGGTGGTGAGAGCAGCTCTGCTGGATGAGTTATGGACGGAGGCTCTGACCAGAAGACCTTTGCCGCTGTCCAACCAATCAGAGGTTGAGATTTTTGCTGTAAGACAGTTGTTGTAACCACATTACCGCTTGTCTGTTTACCCTGGTCAGTCATGTCGGCAGAGTAAATGACCGTAAAAGGGCCTGTTTTTGGCTCTATGCCCTTACTGCTGGTGTTCTACCACCTCACAGCAATCATACCACGCCGTCATCAGCAGTTATAAATGTTCTGAAATTAAAGTCCTACCATTGACGAACTGCTTCCTTAGACTCGACATCCAGAACTAAATCAAAATCCCTCCAAAGATTAGATTTCCCTGCATATTTTTCGGCAGCTTTAAACTTTGCCGAACAAAAGCTTTGCTCGACGTCCTCCATGGCTTAAGCTCGGCTAACACACGACAATTTACCGCTTGAAATGTAACAAGGGGTAAATTCAGGGACGCATAGTGCTGTCACGTAAAAGAACATCCTCCAATACTGAGAGACGATGGACGCCGACACAGAGACACAGACATTAGATCCATTATTTTAATAAATTGTTAAACCGGCTTTTCACTAAGATATCGTCGCCATCGGGCAAAAACCTTGTTTCTCAAAAACTGTTACTTTTCAGGAAATAGAAAAAAACCCTCGTTTGTTATGATTATATAGCAATTCTGGACAAAACTAAACACCAACTTGCCACAATTGTCCTGTTTTCTTTAATGCTCCCACTTCTCAAAGGACCAACAGTTTTGTTTTATAGACTGCCTTGAGTGAAGAAAAACTAAAAATTTGACACAATGGAGACACAAGATATGATGGGGAATCCGCCCAGCAGCCTCACTGAGATCAACACTTCATCCGAAAACCAAGCATGAGCTACATTGGTAGCAAACAACTTCCCAACAAACCAGAAATCACCAAAAAAGCAACCCCGAAAACATTCGGTACAACGAACTTAATCACACACTTCAAATTTAAGGAACATAGCAAGTTTCAAGAAGCTAACATTAGCAGAGCGGCTAAAGCTAGCGATTAGTCAGAGCCAGCCACAAGCCCGCTGCGTGTATGCATGTATATATGCTGTCAATTATTGTTTTAGAACGTTAAAGAAAAAATATCCGGAATTGGGCCAAAATCGGTATCGGCAGGCCCGACTTTCTAAAAATCGCTTATTGGTGATTCTCTTTAGAACACAGTACAATCTTTAAATACTTAAAACCAATAGATAAGAGATAGACGCTGACCAATACCACTACTTGGCCCATTCCTTCCTATCTCCATGGAGATACAGGGTTTCCGCCCGGCAACAACGATATCATGAAAGCGTCATGTCAAATATGCTATCGTGACCGAACTGGACTTTTTTTTTATACCTGATGTGACCGAGCCGACATGAACCTGAACAGAATTTTGTAGTTGTCCCAACACGATGGGGGCTACAGTCAGGTATCAAGACTCTTCTCCGGACTCAGAGGTCTATGAAGTTTGAGTCCGGAAGCCTCTGAGGAGTTGAGGAAACTCAATTCTTCAAGCCCAGAATCGCTGTCCCAGTGAAAAGGTTTGGGGAATGCAGGATTTCACAGGCCGTCGTCTCCACCTTGCCGCCTGTTGGAGTGTCGGGGCTGTAATGTTTCGATGATGGGTTTCTCTTTCTGTCTCTGCTGAACGTCTCTGGCGTTGCCCTCAACCTCCACCTCTGGTCTGGGAACATTATACTTCACTTTGAATGTAACATAGTAAACAAAGCGTTCATATTTCCACGCTGATTCTTCCGTTTTAGGAAAGGGCAACCGGGTTGTGATTGTAATTAAAATAATGGCAGTCAATGGTATTAGCAATTCATGTCAAAGGTCCTTCCGCGGGCTTCATTAATGGACGTTTCACGCTTTCTTTCTTCTGTACACGACTGTAGTCGGCCCGTCTTTTTTCCTCTCGCAAGTCTTTATGTATTCAATAGGAGGTGGGTCCAATGTTCTGACCCAGGTTATTACATCATCTGATCCCAGCAGCCGTGGAGCTGAAGTCTCTTTATCTTCAGAATAAGTGTACCCTCGTCATTAAATGCGCTGTGTAGACGCCAACAACTGAGCCTTTATCTAATGAACAAGATGAGGACGAGAAATGGAAATCTGGGTACTTATCTCTCCGGCATGATAGATTCGGCTCCGGGGTAGCCGCGGTTCCAGATTCTCTTTCATCTCTTTGAACATGCCGCCGCCGCCGCCGCTATCAGTCAGGGAGCTCAACATGCTCACTTCATAGAATTCTCTGGGAACATTTATCTAACAGTTTCTATTGACCACGTTTGTTCATCGCTGACATGTTAACGCGACGAAGGCGATGGAGGAAGATTGTGTACGGCTAACAGGCTAGCATACTACTTCTTAATTATGCCTAAACTTCACAGACAGAGTGTGGATGATTACTATTGCTATTTGTAACCAGAAAAAGCAATCAGAAACCAACACCCCCGCCAAGGCACAACAGTACCCTAGGTTAAAGAAAACTTCCCGTAAATTTATTTACCGACAACTCCTCTTCAGCATCTCTGTTCAGCCCACTGAGCCCCACGCTCCAACCCCCAAAGGAATATTGAAGGAACTTTTGAAACTGAGGCCCCAGCTCCACCCACAAATTAACATCAAAGGAATTCTTGAAACAGGCCGAAGTCCACCCCAAAGAAACATCAAAGGAATGAAAAGAACAAAGCCAAGTTTTGACATCACTTTCCTAAACTGCTTATTTTCTTTTCTTTTACTATTGGAAATAATGATTTAATACATAATACAGAAAACTCAGACATACAAACAGAACCTCAGAATTGAGGACAGAACAACAGGATTGGAGGGTTTTATTTGTTGTTTGACGGAAAAGTGACAATATAAAGAGGATCATGGTATGGAGATAAAAGCGACGTCATTTGATAAAAGGAGATAGAAACACACAATGACATGAATCTGAAGAGGATTTTATCCTCCGATTGAAAATCTCTCGTGGCAGTACTGGGCTTAGAACCTTCTGACTGGTTGTTGGACCCATCATTCATCGGTTGTGAAGTAGCTCCTCTGTGGGTTTGGACAACACGGGCCAGCCTTCGGTCCACATGAGCGTCAGTGAACCTCTGGCGTCCATTCTGCTCTTCCTTCGACCACTTTGGTTTATATGAACCAGTGCATGCTGGGAAACACAAAACCTCTGGTTCTGGAGAGGCTCTGACCCGTCCATTTCTTCCTGTTTCCAACGCATCAGTGTCAGGACTGGCTGCACGGTATGTCTCTATGTCCCGCCCACTGACTGGTGCCGTTATTATATTATGGATGTTTCTCTGACGTCACCTGTCACAGGTGTCTCCTCTGATCTCATGAGATGATGTGGATCTTCTTAAAAGCGAACTCAAGAAGTTTCTTTGTACTCAGGCCTTTCACTAAATCGGTTTATTTAATTTATTTTTTTGTTATTTGTTCATATATATTTTAGTGTCTACGTCGTGTCGCACTTGATTTTGTAATTTTTTGTTTTTATATATATGTATATGTATATATATATATATTTTTAAGCTGTTTGAAATCAAAAATAAAGAAAAGAAAAAAGAAGTCAGTATTTATTATTACAATTTTATGTTTGGTAATTTTTCATTATTCCGTGTTTTTATCTCAGTTTTTTTTAAATTGTTTTTATGGTTTTTACTGCCTCCAGTATTTCCATTGTTTTCCATTTTGTGATAGTTTTTTACCTTGTGTATGGATGAAGATGGTGATGTATGAGCGGGGAATTGTTTTTCAAATGTTTTTAATGTATTTCCTGTTTTTATAGTTCCTGATCTGCTCTGTTGTGTTGTCCGGTGGCTTTGGGGGAATTGTTTTTATCACGTAAAGAGCTTGTGTTCCTAATAATGTCCAACTGGACATAGTCAGGGACAGAGAAGTCCTCTATAAATGTATAATCTATAAAGTCCCATTGATTGATTGATTGATTGATTGATTGATTGACAGATTGGTGTATATTTACAGAGAAAAATCATCAGCGTTTCTTACAGCGTATCAAATCAAAGATAATAGAAGAATTCCCGTTTGCATTGATGCAGCCATTTATTTTCAGGCTCATAATTATTAGGGCAGGAAGTTGACGGGATGATTTGACGGGATGATTTTGGGTTTGGAGGCGGACCTTTGCCGGCGGGAGGCTCTCCCTCGGAGCCTCCATGAGTTTGTGTGAGGACTCCCTGGTAAAGACTCCTTCCTATTTTCTTATTTGTCTTGTTGTGTGTGCGTCTCAGCTCTGGAGAGGAACTTTTCCTGTTGCTGCAGCACATTCCTAATACTTATACTTATTTTGATGTTCTCTCCTCACACAAGCGTCACTTTTCAGATATAAAGGAGAATTATAAAGCTTAGGATGGGAAACAATTTTGTCCTGCCTCCCTCCATGTTCTGTTTCGTCTTAAACGCACAGACACACACACACACACACACACACACACACACACACACACACACACACACACACACACACACACACACACACACACACACGGACACACACGCACACAGGCAAAAACAGATACACACACACACACACACACACACACACACACACACACACACACACACACACACACACACACACACACACACACAGTCACACACATACACACTCACAAACACACACACAGGCACGTACACAGATACACACAAACACACAGGCACATACAGATACATACACAGACACACAGACTCTCACACACACACACGGACACACGCACAGACCCTAGCTATACACTATCACACACACAGGCACAAACATATATATACACACTCACACAGATTAACACACAGGCACACATAGTTACATACACACACACACACAGGCACACACAGGTACATACACACACACACACACACACACACAGACACACAGATACACACAGCCACACACGCACACACAGATACATACACAGACACAGAGACCCTAGAACATACACACTCACACAGATTAACACACGGGCACACACACACACTCACACACACACACACACACACACACACACACACACACACACACACACACACACACACACACACACACACGGACACACACACGCACACAGGCAAAAACAGATACACACACACACACACACACACAGTCACACACATACACACTCACAAACACACACACAGGCACGTACACAGATACACACACACACACGGGCACACACACAAACACACAGGCACATACAGATACATACACAGACACACAGACTCTCACACACACACACGGACACACGCACAGACCCTAGCTATACACTATCACACACACAGGCACAAACATATATATACACACTCACACAGATTAACACACAGGCACACATAGTTACATACACACACACACACAGGCACACACAGGCACACACAGGTACATACACACACACACACACACAGACACACAGATACACACAGCCACACACGCACACACAGATACATACACAGACACAGAGACCCTAGAACATACACACTCACACAGATTAACACACGGGCACACACACACACTCACACACACACACACACACACACACACACACACACACACACACACACACACACACACACACACACACACACACACACACACACACACACACACACACAATGTGTGTGAGGTGTCTAATTTCTCCTGGGCTTTGGGCTCCGGCCGTGATAGAAGGTTGAGGAGCAGAAAATGAAAGCGAGGAAGAGTAGTCGTGCACTGGCAGCTCGGAGGAAGCCACCCACATCCACAACGGCTCATCCCACCTCTGATCTCATTTTTCTTGCCGTCTGTCTTCCTGTTCTGTCCCGGGAACCGGCGACGGGCCTGAACGCCACCACCAGCGCGTGTCGCCCCTCTGGGACGCCGTCAACTTCCTCATTGTTTACTCTCCAATTTTGGGTGCTGGAGTCACATCGGAATCACGACGGCGCTCCCATCTGTGAGGAGGAAAGGAAATCTAAGTCGGCTGCTCTTGCGTCCAATCCGAGAGTTTTCTTTCTGGATTCTGCGGCGTGGAACTGCTGCCAATCAGCGGAGCTTTGTTTACCCTCCGCGTCCTGCTGACAGCTGGCTGGTCCAAATATCAGCTGCTGTCGTGTCTCACGCTGTGCCTTCATACAATTCAATAAACATGGAGCTAAAATAGGTTCTGGGGGACTTCCTGTACATGGCAGTCGTTCAGGAAATCCAGCAGTCACACGGTGGAATAAATCTACAGATGGGTTCAAAGATGCAGATTAAAGCAAAAGGATCCAAACGACACTGTTTCCCACAGGTGGAGGGTTTATTGGCGCCGGTGGCTGATGGGTTCACTGATAAACTATTCTATCGCTAACTCCGTTTACTTCAGACGAATAACATTTTTCTACCTTAGGTCAAACATAAATAACCTTTTTACAATGAAAATAAATGACCGTTTGTGAAAAAAAAAAAATCCCTCTAAATATCTTATTTCAGCATTAATGAATAAAAAAGTAATAAAAAAAACATCAAAATAAATGTCCATTTGGGAATGAATAAACACTCAGCATATATATCTTACACTTACTCAGTTTCCTATTTCAAGATGAATCACAGTTAATTAATAAGTATTAAAGTCTCTGGGTCCAGACAGGACATCGTTAAAACATACGAGGCAGCGGATTCATCTGTGCTTTATCAGGAAGGATCACAGTGCAAGTAAAGTTGGTCGGCATTGTGTTTGTGTTCTGACTTGATGAGATCAGTCAGAATAGAAGTTTGTAGTTCGTAGTTTGCTTTTCTTAATCGTTAATAAAAACACACTAGTGATGACATCATCAACATATAGACTCTGATGGTTACACCCTAGTGATGACATCATCAACATGCAGACTCTGCTGGCTACATACTAGTGATGACATCATCAACATGCATGCTCTGCTGGTTACATACTAGTGATGACATCATCAACATGCATACTCTTCTGGTTACACACTAGTGATGACATCATCAACATGCAGACTCTGCTGGTTACACACTGGTGATGACATCATCAACATGCAGACTCTGCTGGTTACAAACTAGTGATGACATCATCAACATGCAGACTCTGCTTGTTACACACTGGTGATGACATCATCAACATGCAGACTCTGCTGGTTACACACTGGTGATGACATCATCAACATGCAGACTCTGCTGGTTACATACTAGCGATGACATCATCAACATGCAGACTCTGCTGGTTACATACTAGTGATGACATCATCAACATGCATACTCTGCTGGTTACATACTGGTGATGACATCATCAACATGCATACTCTGCTGGTTACACACTGGTGATGACATCATCAACATGCAGACTCTGCTGGTTACAAACTAGTGATGACATCATCAACATGCAGACTCTGCTGGTTACATACTAGTTATGACATCATAAACATACAGACTATGCTGGTTACATACTTGTGATGACATCATAAACATGCAGACTCTGCTGGTTACATACTGGTGATGACATCATCAACATGCAGACTCTGCCGGTTACACACTAGTAATGACATCATCAACATGCATACTCTGCTGGTTACATACTAGCGATGACATCATCAACATGCAGACTCTGCTGGTTACATACTAGTAATGACATCATCAACATGCATACTCTGCTGGTTACATACTGGTGATGACATCATCAACATGCAGACTCTGCTGGTTACACACTGGTGATGAAAGGGAAACGCTGAATATAAATGAAAAGAAGACATTTTTCTTTCTTCTGCCTGTGAGAAGGGATTTGAATACGAAGTAATACTAGTTCTGCTAAATGTCTGTTATAAATCAAAAATGTAATTGTAATGAATAAAGAGATTCCATTATAGAGCAAACGGGGGGAGAAAAAAAATGTAATTTTTCCATTTTTCTTTTCGAAATTGGCTGAAGAGCACCTAAAACCTAATTTGGTCATTAAAGTCTGCAGATTTACAGCCACATTAGAAAAAGAGAAACCCATTAACCCTCCGACTCTTACGGCTACAGTTACTAATGTTACTAGAAGTCATTATTTCAGGGGTGTCAGACAAGCCATCCAGTCCGCAGTGATAAATATGAGGGGATCAATAAATACTCGGGAGTGTCTAAATTCTGCAGCAATCAAGTCATGCAGTTATAGACATCTATGATCCGTTAATAGAGTAAAGGTAAGAAGGTGAGAAGTCGAATAAACACCACGCTGGGAGCTTTTAGAGTTTTGTCATACTTTATAACTGATCGGTAAAGCATTATTTAAGGGAAAGAGTTGTTCGAATGAGAAACAAAGGAACTTTTATTACCTCCCAAATAATGCTACTATGAAACTGTTTAAAAAAATACTAGAAGAAAGAGCTTAGTGTGAGGAAGAACTGGATGGATGTTCTGAAAAGCCAGTTGCATAGTTTAGCCACTAGGGGGAGTTTTAGATCCGGAGTTTTGGGGCCATATATTCTGGTCTAGGGGGAGTTTTTTGTCGAAAACAGTTTCTCATCCGTAACCTCCCAGCCATAAATCTGATTGTGTCTAGATTAAGATCATATATAAAAAACCTTATTACCTGTATTTATCTTCATCATTGAGTCACTGTGGGATCTGATCCTAGAGCAGACTGCTGACTTCACAGAAAGAGTTCGGTTGAGTCTATTTGAGAATATTAATGGGTCACATTTAATCTGAGGAGTTCAATCATTGGGGATTACTTGTACAACGCTGGGGATTGGGGCCTTTTTTGTGGATTTCCCCCTGCTGTCTGAGACCTGAGCTCAGGACTAGTTTTCCTTGTCTTTTCCCCGGCCTCTGCCGTTGTTGCTGCTGAGACACCGCTGGTTGATGAAGATGAGTCATGATACTAATCTGTGTTCCTCACACAACATGAATAAGAAAACATCGACACGCACCTTCTACTTACGTACTCACATTCTGACCCGTTATATGCTGAGTCACACGTTGACGGGTAACAATCCAGGTCCTCCAACAATTTACTACGACACAATAATAGTGAAAGCCAGAGTTGGACGCCGCGCGCACTTACGCCACCTCAGAATACGGTTTAAGTCAAGTTCTCCTCCGAGGCAGAACCTCATTACTACAAACATGACAGGGGGATTTTTTTTCTCCACGTCTTCTCTCTCGTACACCTCCTATTACCTTTTCTCCGGCTCCTAATTCTTGTGAAAGATTTAAAACAGAGGTCTGAATTATTCACGCCCCCCCCCGCCACTGCCACCGCCGCCGTCTGAGGCCGCGGCGACCCGGCTTAGGGTGTGTCTGGATGGACACGTTCAGAGGCTCTTCATTAATTGATGCCTCGGTTGACACCGGAGGTCTAATGCACCGTCACTGCTGGCCTGCATGTCATGTCGGCCTCCACCCACGCCGAGGATGAGAGGAGGTTTTATGCAGAAGTGTCATGAAGTCAGAAAGGCTAAAGAGTGTCCTCACCTCTCCGACCCGTTAAGAGGGTCTTCGTCTGTGTGTTGGACAATGGGATTAGATCTGAAGCGAAACCCGAGTTAATAGCCGGACCACGGGAGACGCCAGTGCCGTAAGTGGACACCATAGGTTTCCCCCCCCTTTCTTTTTTTTTTTGTCTTTTCCATCTCGTTTTTGCCTCCGAGCCGGAATCCACAGTCGGCATTCCTTCTCCTCGGTTCTACTCCTCCGATGCTTCCTCTGCAAACGAGCAGTTTGTACCGAAAGGAAAGATTCAAGGGGTAATTAAACAGAGCATTTACCAGGAGGGAATAAACGTTTAGTAATAAGGAGGTGAAAAGGCATTCAAGAAAAGCCGTCTGTCTTTTTTCTCCCTGTTAGAGAGAATGACAAGAGTTTGCTTCGTGGGGAGAAGGAGTTTATGATCTACTCCGTCATCTGACCCTACTGGGGTTTTAAAAAAAACATGTGCGAGTTTAAGTAACATTCTGCGAGGTCATCGCGTCGACCCGTGAAGCGAAGCAATTCAGGTGATTATGCACGCCGGAGAGGAAATGGAAAAAAAATACCGTACTTTTCTCAGGAAATAGCCACAGGCGAAAGTTACTGCCTTCTCTCTCTCACTCGTCTGTGAACCAATCAGTTACTTTAATAAGTTACTGGTAGCGACTGAAAGGGAGGACTTACACTCACCAATCCGACGCGAACGTATAAAATCCGTGTTAACGTGCGTTTTTTAGAGTGTAATGGAGACGATTACGTTTTTATGATGATTGGTGCTTCCCAGGAAAGCCCCTGCTTGTCTGTGCGAGTCGGTCACTTCCGTTGATACACTATATAAATGTATATATTTTTTTTTTTTGGCCTGGGCAATTTGGTCAAAAATGAGAATCGCGTTTTTCATCTTCTTGGAATTGAGATGACTATTCTCTGGACACAAGAAATTGGAAAGTTACGTTAAGCAACCTGAGAAAAAGAGGAAACTATCACTCCTGTTTCTGCCTGTGCTACACGATGTTAGCTCTCTGGCTTCTCGGTCATATCGTGCTAGCTAGCTCAGCTTGGCTTAAGCTAAGCTGAGCTAGCGTCTGAACTAACTCTGAGGCGGAGAGTTAGAAACGTGGTTTCAAACAGCCAGGATATATATACAAAGCTTTACCACTGAGTGGCACCAAGTGACAAAGAAAATACACTTTTACAAGAAAGTATGCGGCTCACAACAAACTACAACCCCCATAATCCCCTACTTCACAGATACACAACAACCGTAAGGCCAGCAATGCTTCGATCGCAGCCTGTAGTGAAGTCGTTTGCCCTCAAAGCGTCAGCTGGAGTGGAAGTAACGACTCTTGTTGAGCTACAGTTTATGAAAATCTTCATTTCAAGCACTGTTCTCCTTTTCAAGTAGAATCCATTCTAGCGGGAATTCTCCTGAAACATTCAAGATAATGTGTGTAAGTGTGGCTCAAAAGAAGTCAGCCAGGTCTCTAGCTGCAGGTCAAAACAGTTTGTGGATGAGTCAGATGCAGGAAGAAAGAGTTCTGGAGAGGTGTCGGAGCTTTTAGCCGATGTTTGTGGAAGAGGAGTGTCAGGGATGCTAATGGTGTCTTAGCTGCTGGTCCACGCAGAACTATTTCAAAACATACCCAGAAATGACTGACCATGCAAAATTAAAGATGAGGATGACTTCAGGATGGGATGTGATTGAGAGGATGATGTCATTATTTTCCACGGATATGGGTGAAATGAAAAATAAAAATGTGCTGTTTAACATGTTAAAGTTTACCTCCTTACAGTTTTGACTTTAGAACACTCGTTCAGTTCAAACCTTTTCATTTCGCCGAGGAGGTTCTGTTTCACCTCTGTTCGTTTGTCTCTTTGTTTGATTGTGAGCTGGATTACGCAGAAACTTCTGGGTGGATGCGCATGGAATCTTACCCAATGGTAGGTTTTTGGCGTATCCTAGAGGTGATTACATTTTGTTGACTTTGTTTCGCAGCATTTAAAAGGAAATAAAACAAAATTATAAGTCGTTTGGAGTAGCGACGTCACAAAGTGACTATTGCTTCCTTTGATTCCTTTGATCTCTCTTTGGGGGTGGAGATTGGGTCTCAGTTTCAAAATCTCCTTTGATTCCTTTGATGATCGCTTGGAGGTAGAGCTTAGGGCTCAGTGGGCTGAACAGAGATGCTGAAGTGGAAGGCGCAGGAGACGAGCGGCTACAGAGTATTTGGGAGATACTCAGAGAGTTTGTTGGAGTTGTCGGTAGGTTTAGTGGCTGAAAATATGCCAGAATATTTATGACTGGCAGAAAATGATTGCTAAACTTTGGTTACTTTTTTACCTTGGGCTTTCTGAGTACTTTTTCCAGTTATACTATTCATTCAGAGTGAATGAGCAGATCGTTTGAACGTGGAGTTTTCTGTGTAGAAGCCTTGTAAAAAGAAAGATTCAATGTTCGCTGCGATGTTTTCGTTTGTGGGCTGCAGTTGCTGTCAGGCTCATATTGTCATTAAAGAACCGCAGCACATTTCTGCTACTAGAATAATACCACGTGCATACCAATCTTTGGGTAGATTTATTTCTTGGATAATATCCAAAAAGCAGAATCGATACAATTAACTTAGTGACTGTGGTAAATGTGATTGCATAAGTTATGAGCCGTTTGTAGCCTACAGCGCGAGAGTTTGGAAAATTAATGAAGCATGAATCGGTTCTGCTCTTATTCAACATCGGCGCTTTAAGAGTGTCCTTTGTTTTAAAAAGTGCTCAGTTCTGATCTCTTTTACAGTTCTAACAAAACGCTCTTCACCTCCCGGGTCAAAGCCGCAGCAACTGATTAAAGAGGAACTTGGCCAATCAGGTGGTTTCTTCTTTTGACAAAAAACGCATCAGTTTCCACTTCAATCGAGGTCGAACAAAAAAAGGGTAGCGTTTTAGTAGCTCTTAGGACCAGTGCAAACTCGTTACCACGGAGACCAGTTGTCTCCTTGGTAACGAGGAGTCTTTGACTTTCAGTGACCTTGTTCCACTGAAAGTCCCAGAGATGTTTGTCAAACTGTAGCAGCGTTAGCTTGTGTGTGGACGACAGCATAGGCTTATTTTGCTACCCTCTCAAACGGCTGGTGGTTAGGGAGACTTTCTCAACCCAAGATTCAACTGAACTCTGACCTCTCTAGCTGTAATCCTTGGAGACTAAGCTCAGCTCCATGGGTGATCGGGCCTTCTGTTCTGCTGCCCCTCGTCTGTGGAATGCCCTCCCTGACCATCTCAGGGCTCCACAGACGACTGACACATTTAAAAAAAGGACAGAAAACTTTCCTTTTTAGCAGAACCTATAACTTTAATTAACATTGCTGCTTTTTGGTCAGGTTTTTATATAGTTATTATTTTATTTTTTATTGAGGCTTTTATCTGCGTTTACTTTGAAGCACTTTGAGATTTGATCCAAATGTAAAGTGCATTATAAATTAAATGTATTATTATTATTATTATTATTTTACCAGTCCAACCATCCTCCTCAAAGTGTGTGGAGTCAGTTTGTATACACATCCTCTTCCAGGTGTATTTTTCTCCTGGCTCTTTAAACTCATTCGTTATTGATCTGGGCAATTTAAACTGACATTTTGAGCTGTTGAGAGGTTTTCTTGTTTAAATTGCGATATTTGTGCAGCTCTAAAACTTTTTTTTTTGCTCCTCATTCCTTCGTTCTCTGGTCTTTCCCATCGTGAAGAACCTAAGAGAGAATCAGGCCTGTGTCACCTCATATTTATACCCCATTTAAAGAAGAAGTCCCTGTTCACCGCCTCAGAGTTCCTGCTCAAACATGTGAAGCTTCAAAATATAAAACAGGACTGGGAATATTCTTCTGTCAACTTTTAATTTCATGATTTCCTAGGGGCGCCAATAATTGTGGCAAACATGTTTGAGAGAAAAATATTTGCTTTATGTTAAGAATGTAATGTTACGTTTAATTATACCACTTGATTAAAAGGATAGTTATTTGTGAATAGTTGAAATGAAAGATCACGTGAATAGACAATAAAGACATTTTATTCTTCTTATTTTAAAGGAAGCCAATAATTCAGGATAGTTCTGTATCTCCTGAGATTTTATACATTTCTTAGAGACCTGAAGAGTTCAAATACAACGTCAAAGAATATATATACATAACTTTAAAAAAATGTTTGAGTGTAAGAAATAAAAGAACTTGTTCATCATCTTGTGAAAAGTTTGAGCTGAGCCTCATTTTTTGTGGATGCCTTTTAAAGAGAGTTTTGTGTCGTTTCCGATTACTTTAGCATCGTCGTGTTTACTGACGGCGTGTACTCCAATCGCATATCGTATGAATAAATTCCCCTTCAAAGGGTTCCGGCTTTGATTGCTAATGCTTGACCTTGTTACTGTTAGCGCTGCAGAAAATGGAAAAAGACTCTGGACTCTTTTTTTTTTTTTTCCCCCCTCAGAAATACAAAGCCAGCCGGAGAAGGAAGGGGCCGTCACGGTTGCCTGAGCGCCAGCCTGACCACTGTATTAGAACTGTGCAAGAAATCAATTGAGGAAATACAGAGGCAATTATTTTGTCTCCCACATTCGCTGACAAAGTGGTAGCTAAGCGAGCCGTGGAAAAAAATACCGTATTAAAGTAAAAGAAAATAGACTCACTGTGTTTGAGGGGCTGAATATAGAACATGTAGGTGTTTTAGAAAATCCGTATACCTCCGCAACACGGCTGTCATTAGTGACTGTTATGGTAATGATTGGCTAAAACCTACGCTGGTGTTACGCCGTGTTTGTGGGAGGACCGTGTCAAAAGAAGCCGAGAGTAGGGCAGATATTTGAAGTGAGAAATGAGAGTGAAAAATGGTTGCAATCGTGATTCTGACGGATGTGCGATCTCATTTTCTGAAGTATGACCATCCTGCAGCATTTTTGATTTTAGAACATAAGCTACATGTGACGTGGGGGATTCTGGGGGGTTTGCGGTTCGTTGTTACGTGCGTAGCCACAGCCGGATGCAGAAAAACCTCCGTACTGTTAGAAGTTTATTTTTGGTGCCATTCAGTAGTAAAACTGTGTATTTATACTGTTTGTTAATAATATACCCGTGTTCTCTGATCAGAGTTCTTCAAGACGCAAGCTTGCTAATCTTAGCTCTGGCTAATCTAAAGTTAGTTAGCTAGTTCGGGGGAGGATGAGTGGCCAGAGAGCTAACACCAGGTAGCACAGGTAGAAAGAGGATTGGTTGTTTTTTGACACTTCACTTAAATCTTTTCTCTTTCTACCACTTTCTTTCTCTGCTGTTTCATGAAGGCTACTCATCTCTCTCTCTCGAAACTAGCGCAGTAAAGCTGGAGTTAACCCTTCATTTCCCACATACATCATAGCGCTTCTTAATTTCTTAGGTTCATCACAAAGTGCAGCATGTTGGTAAAATCATGGAGAAAACTTGATCCCAATTATAAGCAAAAAATAAATTCCTATTGTTTTTTTGCCAGAATCGCAACTAACTATAAAATCAGGCATGTAAATATTTCTACTTTCATGTTATAGCACAAATAAAATATTAGTGAAAACAATCAATACATAATTGTGATAAATAATCATCACCTCAAAATGAATCCAATTAATCAGGATTATTATTGCGAACGTAGTTGTGCATCCAATAATTCGTGTTCATGCCCATAAAATTTGTGAATTAGTGTCATACAAGAATATCGTAGAAGTAAATTAAGGATTCAGTTATCGTTGTCAATCCTCTTTCTGTGGACTCGTGTGTTTTTTTACCGCTCATTTAAGCTCCTCATAGTTGCTGATTGTCCAATTTAGCACCGAGGACAGCGGCGCAATCAATGACGCGATAATTGGAACAACATTGGAAAGGCAGGCCCAGCTCAATTTCAGACGTAAACTGAAATATCCCCATGTTGTACAGAATCGCTGTGAATGAATGAAAACAACCTCTTTGCTCGCCCGGATCAATTAACTCAAAGTTTGATCTGGTGCCATGAAATCATCTTCGTCTGAATTCCTGTTCGACTCCTCACTTCATTCACGTCGCATTTACCGTGTGTTTGTGTGTCGTGGCATTATTCCCCGGTCAGACCTCGGCGCGCTCGTCATGCTCCGGGGGGGTCTTTCTTGCGGAGATGTTCAGCCTCTTATTCTGCTGTCCAATGAGGTGTGCAGAGATCAGCCGCCAGCAGAGGCCAAACGGGGAAGGCTAATACGCAAAGATGCACAGCTTCAATCTATGTATTAGCATTTTGGAAACAAGTCAAACCTCATAATCCTCTGGATAATTAAAAAGGGCACTCCCCCCGCCCCAACCTGTGTGGTCTAATATGTGCAAATGAGGTCCGTCAGAAGTGAGGGCGAGACCGAGAAGAGCTCGACAGTTAACCGTTTGTGAAACCTCCACAGATTTAATGGCGTGAGGCTTTGACAGACATTTATTCGGTATTCAGTTATGCCATATACGGCCCACGAAGGCCCCCTGGGTTCTGCTGGGACCACAGCGCCGGACACAGACTTGCACATTTGCATTACATTACGAGCTGTGAAGGCATTTCCCCTCATCCTGCTGGGTTGAAGCCACAGGAGAAGAGAGGAGGAGAGACGGACGGAGCTCCTCCTCTTCTGAAGAGCATGTTCTGAGACGCATCTGTAAGAATCTGACAGAATGTCCTCCACATCGCCGTGAGGAGAGGAATACATTTTCACTCTCGCTTTTCGCTCGCCACTAATAAAGACCAGTGGTTGATCAGGAACATGTGAAGGTGGTCAATATGACTCCTCTTCCTCCTTCTTTCTATGCATTTAGTGTTTTGTCGCCGAGCAGCATCATTGAAGAAAAGACGACCCGCTCATCCAGTCTACCGAGGAAAAATATGTAAATATGGAAGCATAAAGGTTAATAAACTCACAAATGCATCACATCGCAGACGCATCACTGTAGGAAACAAACATCTTAAGGTCCAGCTTTAAAATAAATCCCTTTTTGCTCCACGTCCCCAATAGCAAGGGTATATCCTCAAAGAGCCCCCAATCCCCTGCGTTATACAAGCAATCCCCCTGATTGAACTGCTCAGACTACATGTGACTCATTAATAATCTCAGAAAGTCTCTATTGACTCAACCTAACTAGTTCTGTGAAGTCAGCAGTCTGTTCTAGGATCAGATCCCATAATAACTGAATGATGAAGATAAATACAGTTAACTAGTTTAATATGAATAAAATGGGACAGCTACCCTCATGTCGATTCATAGCAGCTAAATTTGGACAACATTGGACTTATAGTTGAGAATTAACTGTGTTTTTGACCCCTAATGAGTCAAATATGAACTAGGTCACTAAAATATGACAAATACAAGCGAGATCCCAAAAATAAAAAAATCTCCCCTAGTGAGTAAAATGAGAATGATTATAGTAAATATGGTGATTAGAGTAGATTATGATAAATACAAGATGGATCTTCACCAAATCAGTCGAGAAATTTTGAACTGACATCTGTGATTTTGGAGACTAAGCTCCTCCTAGTTGCAGAAATATGGAACTGACCTTTCCCAAGATTTCCCAAAAGCCCCGACCCACTGGAATAAAAGGAGTGAAGCCGCTGAAGCCAAAGTTGATGCCATTCCTGCTGGAGGTCCGTGAGCCGTGGAGACGACTGATGGGCAAAGTGGGTCATTACGTTGGCTGCCAAAATCATGACTCGGCAATAAAAAAGATTAAGACACGAGTCACTAGACTGGTCACTGTTCAGAGAGTCCGTTCAGTCAGACCGAGACCGAAGAAAAATTGGCAATCGGCCGGTCACACGCACACCAAGCATTAGCGACAACGGCTCCAAACATCTCGCAAGTAAACCAGAAAAACACAAAGCTTGCAATTTATAACAACAGTGAGGACAAAATAAGGCGTTTCTCTCTCTCTCTCTCTCTCTCTCTCTCTCTCTCTGTCTGTCCCCCTTTGGCACAACAAACTTACTTCAAAATGAATCACAATGAGTAACCTAGCAAGTTAAGCTAACTCTAGCTGAGCAGATAAAGCTAGTGTGCGCTCAGAGCTAGCCACATAGCAAAACGTGGTCATAAATCTTCGGCTAAACACACGCGCACACACACACACACACACACACACACACACACACACACACACACACACACACACACACACACACACACACACAGACACACACACACACACACCACTTCACACGGACTGCCTTTCACCTTGCTGACCTGAAGGTGTCGCTTTTGAAGCGATCATCTGAATTTCAATATTATAGTTTTTCCAAAGAAGACATAAAAAACTATTTTAGAAACGATACTGAGATTCAGTAACGGTTTATTTCACACTGACACAAGAAGCCCTCGGATTTTTAATGAAAGTGAAAATATCAAAAAGTGATTTATAGCTAATTAATGTCCAATAAGGTTTATGTCTTTAATGTGACAGGTTATAAAATACACCAGACACATCCTTCATTAAAACAGTCTTTGTTTATGTTTGATTTAGCCATTAGATTTATTTCCTTTATCGTCTTCCAACATGTTTTCATTTTTGTCTTTCTCATATATCTAGAATCTCAGTTTTTTTTTTTGATTTATTGCCAAGAACGCCGTTGCATTGATTGCGTGTTTCTCTTGATGTACATGTTTAGTAGTTTGCTGCGAGCTCATTATTAAGAAACATAAATATGTCTGTGTGTGTGTTTGTGTGTGTGTGTGTGTGTGTATATGTGTGGGAAGCACAAGGCGAAGCTCTCTGGTAGTTGAGTCCTCTGACGGGGTGGAGCAGTTACTGAGCGCAGACACACCTATTCATCACTCTGAAGCTGGGAGTTCATTAAAGCCCACACAGCCTCCTCCTCGGCTCCTGAACCAGATCCAGCTCCCCGAGTTAAACAAACAGGGTCAGGAAGTGCTCTCTCACTCCTTGGTGCAGTTCAGTATCAGCAAACGCTGAAAAACCTCCTCATAATAAAAAAACAATACTGTTTGTTGGCTGTTAATGATGATAACTGCACAAAGAGATCTTTTCAAATCAGACAATATCTTAGGACTCATGGCCCCAATAGTATTACACAACACAACATAACATAAAACCACATAACATAACACAACACCATTTAACATAACATCATATAACATAACACAACATAACATAAAACCACATAACATAAAACCACATAACACAACATAACATAACACAACAAAACACAACACCACATAAACTAACATCACATAAGATAATACCACATAACAATACATTATGACATAACATTAAATAATATAACATAACATAAAACCACATAACACAACACAACACCATTTAACATAACATCATATAACACAACACCACATAACATAAAACCACATAACATAACACAACATAACATAACACAACATTTTATAACATAACACAACATAACACAACACCACATATCATAACACCACATAACATAACACAACACCATTTAACATAACATCATATAACACAACACCACATAACATAAAACCACATAACATAATACAACAAAACCCAACACCACATAAACTAACATCACATAAGATAATACCACATAACAATACATTATGACATAACATTAAATAATATAACATAACATAAAACCACATAACACAACATAACAAATCACCACATCACATAAAATAATATAACATAACATAATATAATATAACATAATATAATATAACATAACATAATATAATATAACACCACATAATATAACATAATATAACATAACACAACATAACATAACACAACATTTTATAACATAACACAACATAACACAACACCACATATCATACCACCACATAACATAACACAACACCATTTAACATAACATCATATAACACAACACCACATAACATAAAACCACATAACATAACACCACATAACATAAAACCACATAACATAATACAACAAAACCCAACACCACATAAACTAACATCACATAAGATAATACCACATAACAATACATTATGACATAACATTAAATAATATAACATAACATAAAACCACATAACACAACATAACAAATCACCACATCACATAAAATAATATAACATAACATAATATAATATAACATAATATAATATAACATAACATAATATAATATAACACCACATAATATAACATAATATAACATAACATAATATAATATAACACCACATAATATAACATAATATAACATAACATAACATAATATAATATAACACCACATAATATAACATAATATAACATAACATAATATAACATAACATAACATAATATAATATAACACCACATAATATAACATAATATAACATAACATAATATAATATAACACAACATAATATAACATAATATAACATAACATAACAAAAAAACAAACAACATGTTCTAATATTTTATTTTTTAAAAATTAAAAGAATAATATTTGGGTCTGTAATATTTCTTAATACTAATAGAACTAAAAATGGAGAATCTGTGTAATCAGAAATGAATCAAATGTTAAATCCTACCATAGCGACCACTCAAAGTTCTCTTCAGCCGAGTCAGCATTCACCCGTTCACCCAAACATTCACCCAGCGACGACAGCGGCTGGAGGGGAAACCATTCATGCATCCATGAACAACAGTGACTCAACAATGAAAAATAAAAACAGAACAACCTCCAACGGCCTCTTTAATCTTTAGTGATACAGTAAAAGTAATCAGAGCGCCTTTAAACCTCTACAAACTACAGTTTGTGTACTTCACACACACGCAAACACAGTTATCCTGTTATAGGCTTGCCTCATTTCAAGTGTCGTTTAATTATTATCAAATAAAACCTCCAAAATAGGAGCCAAGCTGTGGCAGTCGGCCCGGAGATGTAATCGTTTTTCGGAACTCACGCGTTTTTATCGAATGGAAACAGCTGCTCTTTAAAGCAGAACTAAACCGTTTGGTGACGCTTCTTGTAGCCGCCGCGCTCCGAGCAGGTGGACCAGAGGATCTGAGAGGAGCCAGGAATACTGATATTTTTAACCTCGACCGAAAACCATCTGTTTGGTCTGGCTTTGAAAATCCCAGTAGTCACACGAACTCATCACTAACATTTTTACTTTTTCCCCTTAACAAATTTTTCTTGAAACATTTCTTATTCGATAACGTCAACGTTATAAACGCCACGCAGATGTTGTTCATCCATTTAAGAGTTATTGCCGTATGTCGCAATGAACAAGAAAAAACGTCATTACGACGTCACGCCGTGTCTACAGAATACCGGAAACGCCAAAACCTACTTCTACGTCCATGACCTCTAGAATTCGATGAAGACACGCCTCCTGCAGTGATTGAAAGGTGAAATATAAATACAGTTTGATTGATTGATTGATGAAAGAATATTTGGTGACATTTGTACGGAGACCCTGAAGTCCCCCCGAGAAAAAAAACTTTTTTTTTTCTCAGATTACGCTCTGAGAACCACAAGTGTAAGACGCGTGCTTGGTGTCCTTCAGTATGTGCGATCAATGACCCCTGCTGACGATGACCCCGTATCTACTGATACTGGATCTGTGATTTCTGTCATGGGCATGTTGCTGCGTTGTGTATTTCAAGTACTCTTATTTCGAAGTATCGCAACGTAGTGAGGTTGGTCAGCATTGTGTATTTGTTCTCACCCCATGAGATTGAGGTACGTTCCGTCCCTTCAGTGTGTTTCTTAAACCAATTCTGGGTAAAAAAAAAAGAAGAAATGAAATGAAAATACTTTAATAAAACCTTCTTCTGCGCACAAGATACATTTTTTCTTCTTCTCCAGGTTCTTCAAAGGCGACAAACATTAAGCTTTTCATAAAGAAAAAAAAAAGAATCGCTGCAGTTATTATACATCGCTTGCTCACCCTCCTGCAGCACCCGATGGGAGTCATCTGCTGGTGCACAGGAGAGGATTGCGGTGGTATTATAGCAACTCAAATGATATTTATGTTAATATTATGTTATGAAAAATAATCATTCTTAGGTCCTTGCTGCTACGCAACTTCTGCCGGATTTAAGGTTTTTGTGTTAAAAATGACCAAATATTTAGCTAAAGTGAAAAGATTTATTCTCAAAAGATTATTTTCTCTTCACCAATTTCCTTTGAAATCGTCCAAATGTAATTCCAAACACAGAAGAAGCATCTTCATCTTCGTCTTCATCTTCTTCTTCTTTTTCTTCTTCTTCTTTTGGCTGTTCCATTCACGGGTTGCCAAACTGGATCCCCTGTTTCCATCTTGCCCTGTCCTCTGCATCTTCCTCTGTTCTGCCACCCAACTGCATGTCCTCCCTCCACACATCCAGGAACCTCGTCTTTGGTCTCCTGCGACGAAGCATCCATGGCGGCAAACATAACAAACATAACAAACAGAAGGTTTGGAGAGTCGTAAACTGTCGGTGGTCACGGCTCGGCGGTTCTGCGACGCGTGATTGCACACAGTGGCAGAACGCATCAATTTCTCGTTCGGACCAGTGCGGCCCAGTCCAACACGGACATTGGGTCAAGCAGCCTGCGTGACCTCTGACCTCAGCCTCCGCTGTTTTTACATCACACGACGGCTTGTGTCTGAAATATTTGTTATGTATAGTTTTTCTTTTATAAGGTCTGAGCCTGTAGTTGTGTGAGTTTCCTCTTTTACAAAATGGTCCAAGGATGATGGTCCACCGGCGCCGATGTGGCATTTAAGTGGCCTCGTTTTTTTTGGGGAGCAGGTGGTGGAGTGTGATAGATCGTAGGTGTCATCTCGGCCCCAGCCTTTCTCCTTATTGACTTCCTGTCTTTTGTGCTTCAGAGGTTCTGGCGTTCACGTACAAGAACTCAGAGACGGGTTGGGAGACATCTGGAAATACCTGCATGTAGTAATAACATAGTGACCTGGACTAATGCAGGTTACAACGCAGGGGACTGGGGGCTTCTTCGGGGATATACCTGTGCTGTCGTGGTCGACAGGGTAGAGCTAGTGTGAAGGATACGAAACTTCATCCACTACTACCGCTTCTTCTTTAGGCTCTTTCCACCTTTTTAGGGGGATCGCCGCAGCGGACCGTCTCGTTCTGCACATTGACTCTTTGTAAGTTTTTACGTCGGATGTCCTTCCTGACACAAACGTTCCATTTATCCGGGCTTGTGAGCGGCACTAGATGTGGCTGGGTAGTTCTGGTAGCAGTAAGGCTCCACACTGGATTTCTGCCACGCCCTCTTTTGACTGGGATTGGAACCCCAGGTTCCTGGACCAAAGTCCGAGGCGTTACCATATATCAGCTTTTGTCAACATCCCATCCCCCTAACCCGGAGATGTTTACACTCCTGCGTAGAAACCTTGTGTATCCGATTCATTAATGGCCGTACGTTCAGCTACACACATCCATAAACACACACATCCTGCAGGAAAAGGCTGGAAGACGATCGAGGAGCACTTTCAGCCCTCATCTTCCTCCGCGCCGCGTCCTCAGACCTTTCCTCCTCTCTAACGAGCCGCTAACGTCCACCAGCACAAAGAGCCCAAAGTATAATGCATCTTGATGTGGAAAACGTTTTAGCCGGATGCACATCATGCTAACGCTCGAGCTGAGCCACGTGACCTTCAGCTCCTCGCCTCTCTTCATCGTTCATCCTTTTCCCCTCCTGAGCCGTATTGACTTTGCGCGGCTGCAGAAACATGACAGTGAGTGATTCTAATCATAGTTGCAGGATTTTTTTATTTTTTTTTTATATCGATGCGTGCGTCCTCCTCCGGGGGGCCCGCTCCGCGCGTCTCCTCCTGCTCGTTCGTCCCGGGGAGGAGAGAGAGGGCGTTTTGAAACGGGACTAGAAGATAACGACTCCGTGGCTCCGCTTGAGCTGAGCTTCTCAGGGAAATCTCTGAGATCACACAACGCCGACGCTGCGCCGCAACTCCGGGCCGTTTTCTTAAAATATCCAAAAGCTTTAATGATCTAGGCCCCCCCAACCCCCCCCGAGCCGGTGCCGCCGCCCGTCGCCCCCCCATCAGATGCATCAAATCTCTCTAGCTGCCACTTTTGATGCGAATGTCTGCACCCTGTCGGCAAAACTCTGAAGAACAAAACACAAAGCCGGTAGCTGAATAATCCTCGTATTATCCCGTAATGACATCATTTCTCACAGAAATGGCGGCTGCACCTATAAAAACCCGTCTCTCTTTTTTTCCCGCTCTCTGCCGGCTGATTCGACGTCGCTCCCCGCCGCTCCATTCATTTTAATCAAATGTTTACAAACGCAGCTAACAGCTTGGAATTTGGCGTGCAATAACGACGCCAGCTCAAACTTTGAGATGATTGCCCCCGCCAAACGCTAATTAGTTTGCGACGAGAGGTGATGCATTCAGGCTGTCCGATCACGGGCCGAGAGGGAAGCAGCGTGATTCGCGGGTAATTGAGCTCCTACCGTTCGCTCCTTCTACCGCCTTTTTTTCCTCCTTCCGTTTGTTTCACCGCTCCGCTCGTTCTCCCTCCCACTGATCTTTCTCACGCCTCTTTCATCGTCCCCGCCGTAAATCGAACCGGGTCGTCGTCTTCTCCTCTCCTAAACTCTCACCCGTAAACTCCTGCCTTCCTCCTCCTGCCGCCGTTTAATTTTTCATTTTCTGCCTCACCTCTCGTGCTTCTACTCTCCTCCTCGTCTATTTGAGTACCGCTCCTCCAGCGTCTCCCACGTGTCTTCAGTGGAAGGCCCTCTGGTCTGAGCTAAATTGTGTTTACTGTTCACTGGTGCTCGTCTCTGAAGTGGTGGCCGCAGGTCCAGCGGCTTCCGCCTCGCCACTGCTCTGACTTTTTGTCAATGAAGGAGCCATTATCGCAAGTCTCCGAGCTCCGGATGGGCTTTGTGATGATGGAATACACGGTCAGAGTAAGCGAGGCTAAAGCTGCGCTAGCATTCCAGTGTCCGGGTGATGTTATAGCATGTTTACCTCCAAGAAGGTCCTTTTTTACACTCCTGTGCGTCCGTCTGTTTGATTTTCCGTCCGTCTGTTTGATTTTCCATCCGTCTGTTTGTTTTTCTGTCCGTTTGTTTTTGTGAGAAGGATTACAGAAAAATACTAGATGGATTTCCCCGAAATGTAACCCAGATGTAGTTTTTGGTATATCCTAGAAGTGAAAAAGCTTTTGTGATGTTATGTGATTCACAGCATTTAAAATAAAAAATTAAATAAGCCCTTTAGAGTAGTGACGTCAGAATATGGCTATAGATACTTTTACTCTTTGGATTCCTTTGATGTTTGTTTAAGTATGGACTTGGGGCTGTTTCAAGAGTTCCTTTGATGTTTTTTTGGGTATGGACTTGGGGATGTTTCAAGAGTTCCTTTGATTCCTTTGATGTTTCTTAGGATATGGACTTGGGTCTGTTTCTGGAATTCATTTGATTCCTTTGATGTTTCTTTGGGTATGGACTTGGGGCTGATTAAAGACTTCCTTTGATTCCTTTGATGTTTCTTAGGATATGGACTTGGGTCTGTTTCTGGAATTCATTTGATTCCTTTGATGTTTCTTTGGGTATGGACTTGGGGCTGATTAAAGAGTTATTTTGTTTCCTTTGATGTTTCTTTGCTTCTTTGGAGGTGGAAGAAACTTCCGGGGCCGCAGAAGTGAAAGGCGTTGTCGGAGTTGTCGGTACATTTAGAGGCTGGTGTTCTTTTTCTAGTTTTCAGAATTACGATCTATTATGTTTACAATAACGGGGAATGTGTTTACTTGATGAAATAATCTTTACACTGTAAAAAAAAAGAAGAATTTCTTCACTGATAACACACAATTAAATTAAGTATTATTGAATCTAAAATAAAAAATTAAACCTTTACTTTTGCTTTACACCTTGTATAATACTTGTCTTAAAAGGCTGAAGGAATAAAATAATATCTGATTTGCGCACCATTAAAAACAAATATTAATTTAATGTTTTTCATTTTTTTTTTTTTCATTTTTTGAAGATATTCCAGATTTAAAAAAATAGTCTTTTTTTTTGGGCTTTTGGGGTCCAAAGCCTATTTATATTTCAAAATAAGTGCGTTAACATAATCATTTTTTTTTCTCATTCTTTAATCATCCATTTGAAGCTCAAGAGTCCATTTAAGTACAACCCCTGGTTGAAGCTAGTCAGTTGAATGCTATAATGAGCTGCTAATACTTTAGAGCAGAGCCTTTCTAACTCGCCGAGGAAGACGAGTGCAGAGATCTCACCTTCCGCCGCTGAACTGTGGGCGGAGGGAGGGAAAAGCTACTGCGAGATCATAATTGCTGTAAAAGATCAAGAGTGCTTCTGTTCAGGAAAGTGACTCTCATTAGTCGTGACACCACACGTCTGTCGGTAAAGTGAGACGTTTTCTGTCGTTGTTACAAAACTGAAGATTTCTCCCGTGTGACTCGTTTGAAGCCGCGAAACAACCGGATCATGGATCATGTCAACCGACATTTTGCCAGCAAGCAAAGGGGAAATCATAAAATGTACTCTTCAAGAAATGAAACGCATGAGCGGTGCATTCATGGCAGCTTTAAAAAAAACTGAAAAAAAAAATCATGATAGGAAGATTTACCAGCTGAAGAAGAATAAAGTTTCCCACGTTTTTTGTTTCGAATCCCTAAGTGGTGAATAAGTAATAGAGAATTTACAGAAATCCTACATCACGCATTCCCTGTTGTTGTGTTTACAAAATCACTGTTGACTGCTGGAAATGATTTTAATGAATGATGGAGGCGAGAGAAAATTCAGCAGGCTGCATATTAAAGAGACTTGGTTGATTGGTTTCCCCCGCGTCTGTGCAAACAGAGTTTGATTATTCTTAACCTGCTGCGAGCGCCAGATGTTACAGATTTCGTCAGTCATTCCACCACAGGTGAAAGTTGTGTATTGTCTCGGGGTGTCAGACGTGAGCGAAACCCACGGCTCCTGGTTCTGATTACGGCTGGAATTCACAGATATAGAATATGTGGAATTAAAAAAAAAAAAAAAAAAATGTGTGTGTGTTTGTTGGTTTTTAAGAAAGAAGAAAAGAAAGAAGAGAAAACAACACAGAAAATAAATATTTCTCTTCATATTTTATTTCTTTTTTTTTGGGCATTTTTGAATTAAATATCTCGGAGACTCAAAGGATGAAAATTTGTATTTTATTCAAGCTTCCCAATTTTAATTGGATGTTTTTAGAAAACTATTTGTCCCTTATTAGACACGATTAGTTCGTATCAACTTACATCATTCTGTTTGCTTGAAGAAAAAGAAAGAAAAAATCTAATTTAAAAAACAAATGAATTCAAAAAAAGAAGAAAAAAAATGAATAAAAAAAGAAAATGAATAGATAAAAAAATCGTTAAATAAGAAAGATTCTTCTCATCAAAAAGGACTTTTCACTGGCCGTTGTAAATATGTCCCTTTGACCGGTGGTGTCCCACAGGGCTCCATCCTCGGCCCTTTATTCTACTACTACTGGGTCGTATGATAAACAGGGTCAGTCACATTTTTTTTCAATCAGAAATAATAGTGAGTTCAATAAAATGAGTTCAATCAAACAGTCGAGCAGGACATCAAAGGGTTAAGATTATACTCTACGTCACATGACCGCACCACCTCAATATTAAGCACCCCAAAATATGAGAGGCTCGGCGGACGAAGAGAAACGAAACCTGTGTAAGACGTCTGTTCTGACTTTTAAGTGTCCTCTGGAAACACTTCAGTCGTGGTTGTGGTTTTTTGCAGCGCGCTCCCAAAATTCTGAAGATACAGTTACTTTCAAGCTAGCTGTATAATCTAAAGCTCACAGAACTCCTGCACAGGTGAGCACTAGAGCGGTAAATATGCCGCCTCTCTACCTCGGCGACTAAGTTCAGTTGATCTCACTATTAAAACCGGTTCACGGAATGGCGCCCAATCAGTGGAGTACAACCAGAGAGTTGTTAGCATAGCATTGTTTGTGTTTGTCTGACTGCACGTGTACACAAAACATAAGCTAATCACTTCCTGATTCGATTAGCCGCACCTGAACGCATCGTCTGTGAACCCCTGACATGGTTGGGATTAAAAGCAACAGAGTTTGTTTTCATCGGTATCAGTAAATCCTGTAAATTCTGGTTTTGATTGTGTTTCTACTCGACAACGTGGAGCTCGTACATCGTTAAAGTTACAATGAGGATATTATCGTAGACGGCGTATATCGCACACGCATAGTTCATAGTGAGTTTACCAAGCAGGGAATCTACAACTAAAGCGTTCAATAAAAGCGGAGGTATAAGGAAGCTGGGGGAATAAGCTGTTTGCTAATGGTGCTTATCTTTTTGTGAGGCTGAAGGTCATCTCCCATCCCTCCATGTTTCTCCCAGTCTGCTCGGGCCAGTCAGAGTATTTCCAACGTCCCTCCTCCCCAGGGGGATCCCGAGGCGTCTCCGGCGAGATAAGATAAGCAGTCCCTTCAGTGAGTTCTGGTGGTACCCCAGGGTCTCCGCCCAGTTGGATGTGACTGATAAACCCAATGAAGGCGCCCTGGAAGCATCCGGGGGAACAATTTCTACTGACTCCTTTCAATTCAACGGAGCAGCTGCCCTGTTCCAAGTTCCCTCCAGGCGTCTGAGCTCCTCACCGTTTCTCTGAGGCTGAGCCCGAGCGCCGCCGGCAAACAAAGGAAGCTCATTTTGGCCAGTTGCGTCCGTGACCTCATTCTTTTAGTCGCTACAAAGATGCTCGTGACCACAGCTGAGCTCTCGCTCTTCACCGCGAGGGACCGGTGCAACACCAGCCGGTTCAGCTCAAGGTCCGTTTTACCATCAACCATTAGTTTATATGATATTAGTTTATGTTTTAATGAGATAATGAGATAACACACATCTGACCTGGGAATGACTCACCAGGGATGAGCTGGAGACTGTTGCCGGGGAGAGGCACGCATGCCATCGTGACCCGTCGCTGGATAAGTGGGAGAAAATGGATGGATGAATAAAGAAAAGCGTGATGTCACACATTCATCCGCGAGTCTTAAGTTTGCAGAAATCACAGTACAGGGTTCCAGATCTTATGGATCACATCTCCTTCGTCTTCATCACAAAGTCTCAGTCTCTCAGCCTGTTTAGCCTCGTCCTTCAGTCAAAGGTCACATGTGTGCTCATTTTTTGGGACATCATTTCTCAATCGTTGATGCGATAGTCGTTTTGAATCAGCTCCAGGAGATTTATCTTGTATTTATCTTGTATTATCTTGTATTTAAGATGATGTGATCTTCAATCTCTGGTGAGTTCATCTGCTCCGTTCGTTGGTCCTAAAACATTAAACTGTTCTCCTTTAGTCCGACTCCTGTTTCCCACCCACTAAACCCCTCAGAGGAGAACCGGGTCCAAACAATCACATCACGCCATCGATTGTTGCTGGCGCCGCGTTAGCCTCGTCAGCGCTGACTGCTCCTTAACTAGCGGGAGGTAAATATTGCTCGCCGCCGGGGGGCTGATTGAACATATATATATTTATATATTAAAGGAAGGCAATCAGACATCTGATTGCCAGAACTCTCACCACAAAGCGTGACTGGAGAGAACGCCGAGAGGCATTGTGGGTATTGCGGGGTAAGTGTTTTGTGCCCTATGACTTGTGGGCATAATTATTTGTCTCACGTCACTCGCGCAGCGAACGCCTCCTTTTCCCTCCGTGCTCCCTCGTGCGAGACCGACTCCGCCCAACGGATTCCTGGCACAGACGATAGTCCGGCGGTAAAAAGCAGATATTCATGCGCCGCCGTCGCGGTGTGTCAAAAGATAAAAGCTTTCTCCCTCTCTATCCGGCTTTCCATCAATAAAGAGGAACACGGCGTGAAGGCAAAGCCCGTTCTCCTCCGCGCTCCAAATGTCTCCGCAGTGCAATGCGGAGGGTGTCATCTGTAATGAATAGCCCTGAGGTAATTAGAAAAAAGGCGGCGCTGTTCCGGGGGGGAAAAACAAGATTGGGGAGAAAAAAAAAGTCATGATGAATAAACAGAAAGAATAACAAAACCAAAAAAATGAAAAGGCGGAGGAGGAGGAGGAGGAAGAGCAGTGGGCCGTCGTGGTTGAGGCTTTTGTTGTTGCTACTCTGTGCTGCTTGTCGGACGATGAAGGCGCCTCCTGCCAATTAATTGACCGGTGGAGTAAAGAGGCTTCACCCCGTCTCCAGCTCTCAACAGCACCACCCACTTGTCTGATCGGGATGAGGTGTGTTTGGGTTCATGTTGAACACGAGAGGATTTATCTCAGAAACTCTTCCCTCTATCGTAGCGTAACTTAATGCATGGATTCATTACTTCATCAGAAAGTTTGGGATATTATGGAGGCGTCACTCCACCTCTTCCTCCGCCTCCGCCTCCTTAATCTTTCGCTGCATCCGTCGGCACAGCCGTCGCAGATACTTCTTGTTAACGGTATATAACTCAAAAACTATTTGATGGATCATTTTCAGATTTTGAACCCACATAAACTTTTGTGTGAGAAAGAACTTCATCAAATTTGGGAAAGGTCGGTTGTATACTTCCAACACTAGGGGGAGCTTTATCTCCAAAAGTTTTCGGCCATAATTTCTCAACCGTTCGTCCGATAAAGTCCTAATTTGCTGCAAATGAATCCAGTCGGGGATTTCTATCTTGTAAATATTATATTTGACTCTAGTAGCTCATATTTTACCCACTAGGGGGAGTAAAAAAAACACTATTTTTAAGACATACCTCAAAATCTATGTCAGGGATCATTTTCAAAATTTACACCCACGTGAATTTTAGTTCGAGGAAGAACTGGAGTGATTTAAGGAAAGTTGAGTCGTATGTTACTAACACTAGGGGGAGCTTTACCTCAAAAGTGTTTTGATCTATAATTTCTTAATAATTAATCGGATTTAATCTAAATTTGGGGCATATGAATGGATTCAAGGAGCTCAATGTCATTTATATCATTTCCCCCATATTTTAATATCTAATCCAAATCTAATAGTTTATATTCTACTCACTTCATGCCGCTTTTCCACAAAAGAATACTGTTTTTTTTTGCTTAAAATACAGTGGAAATGATATGACATTTTATTTGAGGTGTTCAGTAACGGGGATCGTCGGGGATTACAGCGTGGTCTTTTAAAATTCTGAGCTTTCTCCGAGTGTAACTGTTTTCCCGTTTGCCATGGAAACACGTCTGCAGCAGATATGCCATTCTGGTCACATGACACGTCACACACATATAAAGCAGGAGAAGTTGTTGTGCATTCTGATATTTTGAACTTTTCTGCAAATTGTTTATCTCAAGGAAATGTGTTTTTAAAGCGACTTCTGAGGTCACTCATCTTCTGAACTGCATATTTCCAAAACACTCAACTCACAAAGTAGTGAAGGATTTCATTAAAGTGGAAAACTTTTGTCTTT
Source organism: Lophius americanus (assembly GCA_037951165.1). NCBI lineage: Eukaryota > Metazoa > Chordata > Actinopteri > Lophiiformes > Lophiidae > Lophius > Lophius americanus. The sequence goes on from JBBDHG010000349.1 coordinate 310,825, forward strand.
TTCACATAACTCTTGCTTTCAGTCAGTGAAGATACTCCATCCTGTAGTTAGTGGAAACAGGCGGAGCTAAATCTGGACTAAATAATGGATTTAAGTTCGTTAAGTGGACATGCAAAAAAGCTAGAACTCTGGAGCTCTTTGTCAGCATCATGTAACCATAGAAACAAATACGTTCTCATAACCATATTAATAACTCGTTACTTCTTCGAAATCTTCATCGCGGATCCCTCATGTCAATGTGATAACCCAAAAACTGTTTCATAGACCTCAGTGCGAGGAAGAAATGGATTGATTTGGGGGAATTTCTGTTGCATAATAATCAACCTTGGGTCTGATGTAGTCCAAATATTGTCCCTATGAATCGACTGGAGGAGATTTATCTCGTATTTCACTGCGATTGTTCATATTTCACTCACTGGGGGGCATATTTACGTTTCTGAGCCCTGACTTCCCGGCCATGTGTTTATTATGTTTATTTTGTCTAAATTTAGCTTATGCATTTATTATCTTAACCACGTGCTTTATGTTGTTTCAACATGAATATTTGATGATGATGAAGAGTTGATTCATCAGGACTTGCAGAACAAACGAAAGAAATAATGTCATTTTTTTTCCTTTTGGATGGATATTTTCATTTTATCATCATAGTTGTGTTTGTTTTGGATCACAGTGAATTTCTCAAGGCCAGTTTATTTGGTCGTATAATTAATCAACCTTTAGTTTTGCTTTGTGTTTTATTTTTAAGGCATTGAAATAAAAAATCTAGAGGAATTGTTCGCCTCCTCCGGTTCGAACCGATCTACGTCCAACACGCGTCATGTTGTTTGATGCATTGATCCCGACTCACTTAAGCTTAGCTTAGCTGCGGCCACATCGACGAGTGGAGAAAAGGTCGGTCATCGTTGAATGTGACACGGATCGGAAAAGAAAGATGCAGGCATTGATGGAGGAATCAATATTCACCACTCCGAGCCTCACAGCAGACTTCCTGTCAAAAGATGGCTGATAACAATCAGTGTGAGCTCCTTCCTCCTCAGATGATTCACCTGTGCAGCCGGTTTTGGTACACTCTAAGGGAGTTGTCTGTTCTACGTGAATCCACAAGCAAAGAAGAACATGCGTTGTTACAGAAGAACACTCGCTACCTCCACCACGACTGGTATGTTTTTTAGCTTGGTTTCTCTGTTTGTTAGCGAGATTTAAGGAAAACTAACGGATGGATTTGCACAGAATTTTACCCAGAAGTAGTTTATGGTCTATCCTAGAGATGATTCAAGTTTGATGATGTTACATCATGACCTCGCAAAGTGACGTCACAATAACATTCTCTTATCCGTGGCAAGATAGGGAGCTTATAGAGTCTTTTTTGATCGCAATAATGTCTGCGTTGGGTAGAGCTGCGCCCTGACGGAGATTTGCGCTCTTTCTAGTTGTACATGTAGTTATTATTGACTTTAAGAACGACTGAAGAGTTTTCACTTCAAACTTTTGTGCATCTCCTCCCACATGTGGTAGGATATACAGGAGAAAGAGAGAGAGATGAGTAGCCTTCATGAAGCAACGTTAAAATAAAGGTGTAGAATGAGAAAATACATAAGTGAAATGACCTGAAGATGGAGTTTAGGAGCGATAAGAAACTACCACTCACTGTGTTCCAGGTTTATTAAACATCAGCTCTGTGACGACGTATAAGGTTTAATTTGTACGATTTGACTTTCATTGCGTTCTCCGAATCCGGTGTATGGCGGCAGGTTCCCTGACTTGTTTCTTGTTTGTTATATTTAAGATAATTGATTTTTCAGAAACGAGAGAAATACCGGAGAGTCGGAGATGCTTTGATGGAATTCAAGCGAACCTGAAACACACAAACACGCTCATTTTTAAATAAGAGCAGAATCAGCATTTTTTTTGAATACATTTCAAGTGTTCTCGGAGTCTTTCCTTCTTCAAAAAGTTCAAATCTGCTTTCAGATTGGCACATTTTTTATTGTAATATTTGCCTATTTTATATTCTTGTCTTGAAATTTAAAAAAAAAAGGTCACTCCCACAGCAGACCTCGGACCTTCTTCATCTTCACCTCTGCTGGCAACCAGAGAAGGAAAAAAGGTTATTGGCTGAGTGCAAGTAATTCCGTACTCTTAGCTAGCTTAACAACCGGCTGCTGGAGCAGAGGAGGTAAAGGGTGGAGAGGAGAAGGAGAACAGAGGGAGGGAGCAGAGGATCCATCAGGAAGGAGAGGATATGAGCCGAGGGGGGAAGAAATGCTGGCGGTCGCCGTCGGTTACACCTCAAACGGCTTTCCAGGAGGGCAGTGAAGTCTGAACACATCCACTATGTTAATGTTGTGGAAACACACTTTAAAGCAGGTCCACCTCTTCCTCTGTCCTGTGTGTCCATTAAAAACTGGTCCTGAGCCGTCGTCCCTCACAGCGAGGGGTTTATCCCCCCGAAAAAGCCCCCACTCTACGTTGTACAAGCAATCTCCCCTGATTGAACTCCTCAGATTAAATGTGACTCATTAATAATCTCAAACAGTCCATATTGACTCAATGTAACTATTTCTGTGAAGTCAGCAGTCTGTTCTAGGATCAGATCCCACAGTGACTCGATAATGAAGATTAATACAGTTAACTGGTTTCTCTGAGCTCAGGAATAAAACGAGACCGATTTCCTTGTGATGATCAATGTCAGCTAAATTCGGAGACAGTTGGACTTCTGGTTGGGAACTTACAGATGAAAAACTCTAGAGTACAATTTGATATAAACAAGTTGGATTTACTCCAGTGGATTAAAATGCACCAAATTTGGACTAAATCGGATCAACGGTTGAGAAATTATGGCCCGAAAACCTTGGTTTTTATAAGACAAATATGCCACCCTTTCTCGAAACGTATCCAATTCTCCCTCTCACAAAGATCTGCGTGGGTATAAAATTTTAAAATGATCCGTGAATTTTCTTTTGAGTTATTGCGCTAACGCTACGTATCTGCGGCCATGACTCCTTCAGCGATGACCCCAACGTTTCCAGGATCTAAAAACAAATGAAACGTTCTGACAAAGTGTGAATAAAGCTGGTGAATGAATTGTAAAGCAGCAGGAATGTGTGTGCGTGTACAATTTTAAAACGGCATACCGAATCAACGTGCTGAGTCACAGGCAAATATGTCGAAACAACGGCGACGGTTTCAGTCTCACATCGGTCGTTTGATCAAAGGGAAACCGTAAACAAAGCCGGGATTTGAATTAAAACAATTTCTCTGTTTGTTTGTTTTTTTGTGAGTAAGGTCATCATTTGGGCTTGAATCCCTCCTGGTGTGTTGATCTGACATGTTGTGCGTCACAGAGATGTTGTTGTGCAGGACACGGTATAAATAGAAGGCTCTATTTCCATTCAGTGAAGCTTCTCATTAAAACACACTGACAAGGACTCTGATGCTCGTCATCTTCATCAACCGCCCCTCCAGCCTCCACCCTCACCCCCCCCGACCCCACCCCCCACCCAAAACTGTGCTGGAAGAGAAATGTCAATCATTAAGGCGCTTTAAAAACACATGTCGAAATAAGCCTCCATTGACCTCCCCATCAGCTGGGACCGCTGTCGTCGCTCTGTCATCAACTTTTCGTTCTCCTCGCCGTCGCGGAGTAACTAATTGGTCAACGATGAAGCGACACTCATCATCGTTATTGATCACGTTAACGGTTGACAGTTCAGTCGCTGCGCGGCTAATGTGGCGTCAACAGGTTTACAGCAGGATTATTTATGATATGAGGGTTTGATGTGATGAGCGTGGGTGAACGCGCCTTAAGTAGACGCCGCCTAGCTACTGCTGTCACTCACGTGAGAATATTCAGCTTACAATTAAAAAAAACTTTATAATTGTTGCCGAAACGGGCTTATCGTGTGTTTCCGACTGTCGTCCTTTTAAACAGGTCGAAAATTAAAACGTTTGCCCGGGTCATCGGCCACAGGCGGCTAATTAAGCTAACTTTAGCTCAGGGAGTTGTTTTGAAGGAGTTTATGATGTTTTTAGCTGAATTCTTTTCACACAGCAGAGTCCTGATGAAAGGGCTAACTAAGAAACTATGTCATGGATCATTCACAGACTTCATATTCTCATAGAACTTAGTTTGAGGAAGAACTGGGTGGATTTTGGGAAAAGTCAGTCGACATTTCTGTCAATAGGAGGCGGTTTATTTCCAATATAATAGTTTTGGGTCGTAATTTCTCAACCACTTTATAAACTCAGTGCACAAGAATCGTCTCGAGGAGGTCTATCTATGTTTAAAACGAAAACAATCATATTTAACTCAAAGAGTTTGTATTTTACTCACTAGGGGGAGCTCTTTGTACAAAGTTTTTTGGGCATAACTTCCTAACCGTTGGTCCGATTTAGTCCAAATTTGGTGCATATGAATGGACTCAAGGAAATGTAAGTCATTATTTTTGTGTTGCAACAAAAAACAAGTTTTTGACTGTTGTTTCCCAACCATCAGTCCGACTGTGTTTAAATTCAAAATGAATTGAAACAAAGACACGTGTCTTGTTTTATTCCTGAGCTCAGAAAAAACAGTTAACTGTATTCATCTTCATCATTGAGTCACGGTTGAGTCAATACGGACTGTTTGAGATTATTAATGAGTCACATTTGATCTGAGGAGTTCAATCAGGGCGATTGCTTGTACAACGCAGGAGATTGGGGGCTTTTATGCTGATATTAACGCGCTGTTGAGGACGACAGCGTAGGACTGGTTGTAAATTCACGTTTGGGCCGTCATAGTAATTACATGGACTTGCATGTCGGAGCAGATAAGATTCAGGTCCCGTCTGAACTGGACTCTCGCAGACATGCAGGTCGTGTCTCTTCCCCCCCGACTCATGCAGGAGGAACGTTTCCCCTCTAGTCAACAACACCGAACACCCGCCCGACAGCAGGTGTGTCTGTGACCCTCCGCTGCAAACAGGTTGATAAGCCCGAGTTAAAGATAAATCCACTTTTTAATTTCAGAAGTTTAAAAGTAAACCCTGAGCCCCCCAGATAAGAGCGGTCACGGATGTGCATGTTAAATCCTCCAGAAGGTCCAGGAACTCTCGCCGCTTCTCCCAGCCTGTGCGACAACGCAAAACTCCTCACCGCGTTCAAAACTCAGGCTGAAGTTGGATATTATTTGCATTTCATCAGTCATGTTGGACCCTGTTAGATCGACTCAGCTGTAGGGGGGTCAGCTGTAGGGGGTCAGCTGTAGGGGGTCAGATGTAGAGGGGTCAGCTGTAGGGGGGTCAGCTGTAGGGGGGTCAGCTGTAGGGGGTCAGATATAGGGGGGTCAGCTGTAGGAGGGTCAGCTGTAGGGGGGTCAGCTGTAGGGGGGTCAGCTGTAGGTGGGTCAGCTGTAGGGGGGTCAGGATTAACCATCTCTGGAATAAACCGCGATTAAGAATGACACGCTGTTATAATCCAGAAAATATCTACGGACTAAGATGTCTCACGAGAAACGTTCATGAGTGAGGCTCGAAGAAATCTCTCATCTGGAATCACGTTGTGTGTGGAGTGTGTGTGAGTGTGTGTGTGAGTGTGTGTGTGTTTGTGTGTGAGCGTGTGTGTGTGTGTGTGAGTGAGAGTGAGAGTGTGTGAGTGTGTGTGTGTGTGTGCTTGTGTGAGGGAGTGTGAATGTGTGTGCGTGAGTGTTTGTGTGAGGGAGCGTGAATGTGTGTGTGTGAGTGTGTGTGTGTGTGTATGTGGGAATTGTGAGTGTGTCTGTGTGTGAGTGCGAGTATGTGTGTGTGTGAGTGTGTGTGTGTGTGTATGTGGGAATTGTGAGTGTGTCTGTGTGTGAGTGCGAGTATGTGTGTGTGTTTGTGTGTGTGAGTGTGTGTGTGAGTGTGGGTTTGTGTGAATGTGAGTTTGTGTGTGTGTGTGAGTTTGTGTGACTGGCAATGTGAGTGTGTGTTTAATGTTTGTGTTTGTAGCTGCTGATGACAGTGTTTAATGTTTGTGTTTGTAGCTGCTGATGACAGTGTTTAATGTTTGTGTTTATAGCTGCCGATGACAGTGTTTAATGTTTGTGTTTTTAGCTGCCGATGACAGTGTTTAATGTTTTTGTTTTTAGCTGCTGATGACAGTGTTTAATGTTTGTGTTTTTAGCGGCTGATGACGGTGTTTAATGTTTTTGTTTTTAGCTGCTGATGACAGTGTTTAATGTTTGTGTTTGTAGCTGCTGATGACAGTGTTTAATGTTTGTGTTTGTAGCTGCTGATGACAGTGTTTAATGTTTGTGTTTTTAGCTGCTGATGACAGTGTTTAATGTTTGTGTTTATAGCTGCCGATGACAGTGTTTAATGTTTGTGTTTTTAGCTGCTGATGACAGTGTTTAATGTTTGTGTTTGTAGCTGCTGATGACAGTGTTTAATGTTTGTGTTTTTAGCTGCTGATGACGGTGTTTAATGTTTGTGTTTTTAGCTGATGATGACAGTGTCATGTTTGTGTTGGATGTGCTGAAACACCAGTTTTAGGGGCATTCAGCCGAAAACAGTTCCTGTTATGGTAATTTACTCTGCTTACATGAGTAATCAGGGTAAACAGACTAGCGGTAACCACGGCGACATCAACTGTCTGACAGCGTGAACACTCAGTGCTTCTTCTAGTATCAACACCTTTCAGCCATATCATTATAACCACCGACATATCATTGACTATGTGGTTACCATGGTTACCTGTGAGTGGGCGGATATGTTCAACAGCAAGAGAACATTTAATCCTGACGTCTGAAACAGGAACATTTCAAACAAGCGAAAGGATCACAGGCCGTGTGGTCCGAACCCATAGAACAGCTTCTGCAGCGCAAACTGCTTGAAGTGCTGCTGGTTCTGATATAAGCGTGTCAGAACACACAGTGACATCACAGAGCTGTTAGGGTGCTTTCGCAGTATAAGGCAGGTGGTTCTAATCTTATGGCCGATTGTGACGTTTTCACAGATTTTTTTTCAGCTGAGAACGTCACATTGTGGTTCGCAGGAACGTTTCGGCGAATATAAAATGTTTCATCTTATGTAACGAGTTCAAGAAAAAGAAATTCCATTGACGTTTTTTCCCCCGGCATGTGACCCGGCCAGCATCGACCCGCGGGCCTCCTGTTGGTGGTCATTCAGTGATCGCAGCTGCTGCTGCTGCATGACCGCCGCACACCATCGGCTCCAGGCCGCCGGAGAAAAAACGCCGTCATGACCTCACACAGGCTGCTACATCTGTGCGTTCGCACTGCGACCATTACTTTCCACTGCAGAGCGAATCCAAACCCGATTACGTGTGTTTTCTCTCCGGAGCGGTGCGGTCAATAAAAAAACTCGACACAACAACAACAAATAAATCAATTAAGAGGATGAACGTTTATGTAATATCCCCCGATCTTTCCCTCCGCTCCCGTCTTCCTTCACTTCTAGCGATAACGTCTTCCAGCAACATGGAGAGGATGAACTTCCCTCCTTCACTGAACTCCTCCCATCAGTCCTTTTTCTTGAAGCGTGAACCCGCTTCGGTCCCGACGCCACGCTAAATCTGGCAGGTTGACTGTGTTTACGAGAATTAGAGAGAGTCGTGTGCAGATCTGAGACAGAGTGGAGTTTTTTTTAATTTTTATTTTAACTCTTTAACGTCATGTTCAGCTTTTAAGTTGAACTAAGAGAGTAAGGGGCCAAGGAGGGAGCCCTGGGGGACTCCACGGGTCACAGGGGCGACGGGGGGAGGAAGATCTTGAAGAAGAACCTGATAAGTGGGACTTATTTTGCCATATCAAAGCATGTAAGGACTTACTTTAGAGTTTTGTAGCTTGATAGAAGTAAATAAGTCTAATAAGTGTCAAATGAATAAAATTTTAATATTTTCCAATTACATAAATTACATGAAATAATTTTGAAAAATAAAGTTTTTTTTGACTGTTTGAAAATAAAAGAGAGAAGTTTGAAAAAAAACATGTTGGCATTTTATATTAACTTCAGTCTAAAATAATAAATATAGATCATTTTTCCCTTTGTTTGTTCTCGATGAGGACATCAAAGGGTTACTAGGCGACGCTTGCCTATTTCCTTTGATTCCTTTGATGTTCATTCGTAGTTCGAGCTGGGGGCTCATTTTCAAGAGTTCTTTTGATTCCTTTGATTTCCCTTTATGGGTGGAGCTAGGGTATCAGTGGCCTGAACAGAGACGCTGAAGTGGAAGGCGCAGGAGATGCGCTTCTAAAGAGTATTTGAGAGATACTCAGCGTTTGTCTGTTGGAGTTAGTCTAGTTCTGGTATGTTTTCATGAATGGTGCCGTCTGACTCGGAGGTTTGGTGCAGTCGTCACTGCACATCAATGCAGTGGAGGCTTTTTCCCTGCACCCTCTCCTAATGGAACCAACGAGACGGTCATAAAACAGAGCGCTCTCCAACGTCTGCATCATCTACAGCGTACATGTGGCACTGATGGCTGCAGAACATGATTCATGGCCACTACCTGAATATTTTCAGGGCTACTGGACATCTTGTTGAACACGGACACATTTTCCCGAGCACAGGCTCTCTGTCCTGCGAGGCGAGCGTTCGAGGCTACGCTGCCCCAGGATTCCTAACATTTCTGGGTCAGATAGAAGCCATAAATCTTTCTTATTGAAGATGTCACCAGGGCGCCATCCCGCATTCAAATAATGAAAAAAATAAACAGGAGAAAAATAAAAGGAAAATTGTCTTGACGTGTTTTGGAGGAAACGGGTAATTACGGCGCCGCTGTCCTTGATCGGGGGATGAAATTTTCATTTATGGAAAAAAACGAGCTTTGGAGAATCCTTCGAAAAGTTACATTACACTATAACGTTATTGTTTGAGGCCAAACGCAGCAAAAGCAGTTTGCATCTTTTCAGACCTTGAATGCGCCTTGCAGGATTAAAGCTACGCCACCAGTTATTTGATCAAACTTTCAAGGTTGCATCTTCCTCCCGTTCTGAGCTACTCCTCTGGCTAATGCCTACTCCTGAAAGCAGGGGAACCCAGCCTCCATTTAACAGACTCTTTCATCATCGTAATGTTTGATTTGATCATTTTATGTCTTCCGATTGTCACTCGAGGCGCTGGAGGAAAGTCTCCTTTGTAAAACGGAGCTGCAGGATTAGACGGAGACTAATTAAGTATCGCGAAAGCCTCCGAGTCGCTTTTCGCCTCCGAATACAGTTTCATATAACAGTAATCCTGTACGTCCACCGCCACTGGAGACCGCGGATTGTTGGCTTATATATAGGAATGATGCAATAGATTTCGCCGTGTCCATTAACAGATCATTTTGACGGTGTAATTAAAAACAGCTTGCAGTGTTGAATTAATCAACTCCCCCGAGAAGGCTTGCGAGATAAGCTGAGAGCCGGAGATCAGGAGGTGGGTACAGTACTTAGATATTTTGGAGTGCAAATTGACGAGCACTGTAATTAAACTGATATCGAGACTAAAATTATGAATAGTGACGTTGACATATTTGCATCGATCAGCCATAATATTATAACCGCCGGACTTAGGGGCCAATGGTTGGTAAGCCATCTTCTTTTGTTTTTGGAGAAGAAGATCCCAATAGTCAACAGAATAGCAACTATTAGAGTTGAAATGTGATACACACAATATAGATATCTTGGGGTCGATTCACATGGACCCAATTTCCACCAAATCAGAACCACGGTTGAGAATTTATGGCTTGAAAACATTTGGAGATGAAGATCCCCCTAGTGGCGGAAATATGCAACTGACCTTTCCGGTTCTTCCTCGCGCTAAGCTGTAGGGGGTTATAAAATTTCACCCTAGACTGTTGGAGGATATAAATACATAATTAATTTCCTCCATTTTACTGTGCATGTAATGTCAAATAGTTAGATTTTACAGTACGGCACAAAACATCACATTAAATCGCCATAAAAATGACGTTACAGGCCTGATTGTTCATTTTCTATTTTGTTCTGAACCCTTTTTCAGTTCACATTCGTACTTAATGAGACCTGTATCTGACTCCAATGTGAATTCATGACTCATGAGCCGAACCAACAACGGAGAAAGATGTTTCAATCAGGAAAGACAGAGAATAAAGAAAAGACGAGGGATTTATTACGACAGACGATTTGGGTTAATGACACTATTAGAGGCTTTTTTTCCCCGAGAAGATTATGATTAAAGCAGCAGTGTGGCATATCTGGATGCTGGTAGTGGTGGTGGTGGCTGATGACTCTGCTGAGACTGATGAACGATGTGGATGAAGGATCTGGGAGGACTAGGCAGACATGGTGGCGGGTATGTGAACCAGCAGCATGAAAGAATAAGATGAAGTCATCAGCTGATGGGCGTGGTCTAATCAGGTGTGTCACAGCGATTGGACGGATGAGGCTACCTGAATCAGAGCAGCTGATATCAGATGATGCCTCAGACCATGAAGCAGGTAACTGAGACTGAGCATGTGTGAAAGGTGAGGATGATAGTAGATGGAGCAGAGGCCGAGTGTGCAAGAGGATAGTCCATCTGATTGAACTTCAGAAAGATTTTCATCTGTGAGAAACTAGATGTTATTCGGATGCGCTAGCAGACTTTGAGCAGTTTAATATCTGTGTGGTCGTCATCTCTCCTCGCTGGATGTTGCTGATTGATGGCCGTAACATTCGGGGAGTATGCACAAATAAAGAAATAAAAAATCAGAGACGCTTTCTGAAAGACTCGATCTGATCAAATCTGACATGAGGATTCACCCGGACCTGAAAAAAAACCTCTCCCTCCACTTTGTCTTTGTCTTCTTTCAGCCGTTTCTTTTAGTTGTCGCCACAGAGGATTTATCTATTCAATGGCGGCTAAAAACAGTAAACCCCCCCCCCACCCTCGCGACTGGAACGAGTGGGTAGTTCTCACTGGCGATGCAGTGTGGATGGAGAATCGCTAACATTTACCAAAAAAGACAAACCAACATAAAAGAAACACTCAGAGGTGTCATTGATCGGATGCTTGTGCGGTCGATGAAGCACCATCGAGGGTCCTCTAGGGCTCCGTTACACCGGGCGGAACATGTGGTCCAATGTTTCCCTGCGTCCCCCTTTAGTGGGGAAAACATGAATCGGCATCTAGGGTGACTTTCTAGGCTGATATGTAGACACAACATATCGTAACGTCGCCCTGGGCCCCCGTTTGTTTGGACGCAACGGAACGCAGCGCAGCAATGGTGGCTTCAAAATGGTTCCGTTCCAAGTGGAGGGAATGTGTGGTAGTGGCCGACACGCTAGAAAGTTAGCTGGGTGGTATTAGCCTCTATAAGAGTTAGTAGTTCCTTCTTTTACTGAGGTGTGAAACATATTTGTCATGTGATCAGATAATTATAAGACTTTTCTGCTTTTTTAAGAATCCATTAATTCATACAGCAGGTCTCATTTTATCAGGTTTCTCCACTCCACCTCCGACATCCTCCGAAGTTTCTGAGGCTATAATATCAGTATAAACTACTACCAGAATTAGAAATATTATAATTAGAGGTGCAACAATTGATGTGACAATCGGTCCATCGGCCTCACTTGAGGCCGGTTGCCGGTCGTCTCACAAGTAAACCAGAAAAAACACAAAGCTCGCAATTTTCAACTCAAGTAAAGACCAAATAACGCGTCTCTTCAATCCCGAAAATGTTCAGCCCAATGAACTTAATCGCACACTTCAAAATGAATCACCCCGAGGAACGTATTAAGTTAAGCCGCTGGGCTTGAGCTCTGAGCTAGCCACGAAGTAGCTGCATGTTTTTAAATGTATTCTGTAATTTATCATTTTAAAACGTAATTATAAAAGAAGTTCTGATGGAACGACCCCCGGAAATATCGGCACGACGACCTCGATCACGCACTTTAAATTTTCTCCCCCCGAGGATCATAGCAAGTTTAGAAGTCAACGTTAGCAGAACAAGGCTAACATAGAACGAGTCTTACTATGTTTTATTTTCACTTCGTAAATACATACAGTTGGTTTAAGGATGCAGGGTCCATTAAATTCAACAGGTCAGAATAAATACACAATACTACCACTGTATTCCTTCAAAATAAGAGCATTTAAAATGCTTTAATAGTTATGGTTTTTAAATTTTTAAGTTCTTTAAAGTTAAATTCAGAGTTGGTCCGGACGCTAGCTCGCTTAGCATAGCCCCGGCTAAGCTTTAGCTGAGGTGAGCGAGCTAGCATAATGTGGCTGAGAAGCGGGGGCGCTAACATCACTTAGCACAGTCCCAAACAAGAGTGTTGCTTTTTCTATTATTCCTAAACGTCTTCGGAGAAACTTTTCTCTTTTCTCTTTCGATCACTTTCTTTACTAGAGCTGCTAACCTAAATTTATAATTTCCCAAACAAAGTACAGTATTTTGTTTTTCTATGCTGAAAAAGTATACCCCCGAAAGGTCCCCGATCCCCTGCGTTGCACAAGCAATCCCATAAAAAAAACTCCCCCTAGTGAGTAAATTATGTACTATGAGAGTAAAACACAATTCTCAATAGATAAATCTCATGAATCCATTCATTTGCACCAAAATTCTACCGGCGATTAAGAGGTTTAGATCCGAAAAGCAGAGTTTTTCGTGAAAAGCTCCCCCCAGTGAGCAAAACAAGAACTCCACAGACACTAAACATTTCCATGATTCATTTTAGTCACAGGAAGTCTTCATGTTTGGTCCTTTCCTTACATCGTAGAAGACAGTGAAGCTTCTGAATCGAATGTCTTCGTCCACATCTCACGTTTGCGATCCTGCAGACCGACAAGCTCCTCCTCCTCGGCCACGGAGGTAATTCTGAGCAGCGGCAGGTTTCTGGAGGAGTCGGAGGAGAGAGAGCCTCCTTCGCTCAGCTGGAGCAAATAAACTGTAAACTCTATTCCCTCCTGCGAACGTCTGAGCGCCCGCCGAACCTCCAGCCTCATTCCCGCTCCGAATTAACTCGCCTAAATGGGTCGAAGTGTGCCGGGGAAACAATCGCCGGCTCTCCCTCTCGGAAGAGGCACAAAGGAGCAGCACAGAAGCAGATCTTTTGAAGGGAGTCTAAAAAGGGAATTAAGCAGGCCTGTCAAAAAATTAAACTGGCTCCGGTTGGAAATGGGATTCTTTGAGCTCTTCTCCTCTGCCTCGCGGTTCTTTCTTCCAGAGAGAACCGGGCCCTGCCAAGAAACTGCAGTCAACACTGCAGATCTTTGTCCTCGTGGACGACCGTCTCACACTGATCCTGCTTCTCGTCCTGTAATGAAGACTCTTGTGGGTTCCTTTCAATCCACAACGTTAATAGTTGAACTGGGCCGGTACTTATCGGAGAAAACGATCAGACGGAACCACAGATTCCCGAACGGATTTACATACAACATGTCTGACTGAGAAGTATTACAGCTACAAACAACTACAACACTGTCATCAGCAACTATAAACACAAACACTACACACTGTCATCAGCAGCTATAAACACCACATATCATAACGCTGCATATCATAACGCCGCTTATGATATGTGGTTTTGATGACATCAAAACACTGTCATCAGCAGCTATAAACAGAGCCATAACGCACCTATCAGCGGCTTTAAGCTCGAACAGTTCACATTATCAACAGCTATGAATACAAACATTACATATTATCAGTAGCAGCTATAAACACAAACATTACACACTTTCGTCGGCTATAAACACAAACATTACACACTGTCATCAGCAGTTATAAACTTGAAAATCCCACATTGTCAGCAGCAGCTATAAACAAAAAAATCACCCATTGTCAGCAGCAGCTATAAAACCAAACATTACAGACTCTCATCGGCAGTTATGTAGCTATAAACTCAAACTTTACACACTTTCATCAGCAGCTATAAGCTAATACATTACAAATTGTCCTCAGCGGCTATAAACACTATCATGTCAGATATTGATATTGTGACCGACCCCGACTTTGACTATCTTTATTTGTGAGCCCATGGATGTAAGATTGATCTGGAGAGTTGAATGAAGACGTACACCCACAATTCTTTGACCAGTATTTCTCCATCATAAGTCTATTTCTGTCTGGATTTAATAAATATCAATCGACACGAGGAAATCTGTCTTCTATTCATGAGCTCAGAAAAAAAACAGATAACTGTATTTATCTTCATTATTGAGCCACTGTGGGATCTGATCCTAGAACAGACTGCTGACTTCACAGAAACAGTTCGGTTGAGTCAATACGGAACGTTTGAGATTATTAATGAGTCACATTTAATCTGAGGAGTTCAATCAGGGGCGATTACTTGTACAACGCAGGGGATTGGGGGACTTCCAGGGATACACCCTAGCTGTTGGAGGGGAAAAGGTTTCCGGTAACTCCCGGTGAACATTAGGTTCATATTTTACTGTTTCCTAAACCAACAAACGCAGACGTCGCTCATCTAACATGAGGATCGCACATTAATAATTCAAGCAGGTTCTATTTTCAGAGATGTCTCTCCAATCTGTTTTATTAAGTTAATTATTTCTGCCGCCGCCTGTGTCTTCTGCAGAGCTGGGGGAAGCTGCACAATTAAAACCAAAAAAAAAAACACGGCAGCCAAGAAATGTGCAGAGCAGAGCTAATGTTTGGTGTCTGGCTGTGTCAGGAGGACACATCTGAGGAGCTTTGTTTGCTCCAAAACTGGAGGTTCTAATTTGCTGCGAGCGTTGGCCCGTCCAAACATGTCAGAGGACTCAGTTAGACATCCAATTACGGCTGCTGCTCTCTGAGGGACGTCGGACGAGCAACTTTTTATTAACAACTTTGTTATGAAAGACAAATCCGGCCAGAACAGTCTGCAAATCCTCCCGTGTTTGTTGGGGGGGCGGTTCAAACGGCGATTTTCTGGCGCGGGTCGCGACGCTCTGCGTGGACATCTGAGCAGAGCTTCAGACGAAGGTTTCCCACAGGGTGAGAATTTCCTTGCAGTAGTGGGCGGGGCAACACAGCGTGTGACGGACGGGTTCACTGATAAACTAGTGGAAGAAAAGTTGATCGCTTATTCCATTAATTGCAAATGAGTAACCGTTTTCTGTCTTAGCTCAACATTAACCTAGACACGATCCCTCCGTTCTACCCGCTCATACCGCCTCCTCCTTCCCCGCTCTAAGCTCGGCACCATGGGTGATCGGGCCTTCTGTTCTGCTGCCCCTCATCTGTGGAATGCCCTCCCTGACCATGTGAGGGCTCCACAGACGACTGACACATTTAAAAAAAGGACATAAAACTTTACTTTTTAGCAGAACCTATAACTTTTATCAACATTGCTGCTTTTTGGTCATGTTTTTACATAGTTATTATTATATTTTTTATTGATGCTTTTATCTGCTTTTACTTTGTAGCACTTTGAGATTTGCTCCAAACGTAAAGTGCATTATAAATTAAATGTATTATTATTTGTATAATTATTATAAATAACTATTTGAATAACATATAAATATTTTATATATATATATATATATATATATATATATATATATATATATATATATATATATATATATATATATATATATATAATCACTCTTAATATCTTATTTCGGCATAAATAAATAAAAACAAATGAACAGCGTATCAAAGTACATTTCCGTTTGTGAATGATTAAACACTGAAAACATCTTACGCTCACTCTAGTTCGTATTTTAAATGAAGTAACTGTTAATAAATTATTCTTAGAGTGTATTCTAAGTGCTCTTATTTTGAAGGACAGTTGGCAGGTACCGTATGTTCTGCATTGAGGGATTTAGTCAGAACAGAAGTTTAAAGTTCGTCTCGCGCCTCTTAAACACTTTTTACTGACAAACATTTGTAAAGTGAAATTATTAAATTGTACATACTTGTTTATTGTTTTATACTTGTCGCGCCGTCAATGCTAATTCCGTTAGCATGTATATGGTTATTCCCATTATATGTTAGCATTAAGCTAATGTTCCGACTGCGCCTGGAAGCATCTGTCTGTCATTTGAAGAACTATTTATCCGTCAAAGGGAACGCTAACGTTCAGGAAGGGCAGAATAAACTGTCAAAACGGTCACGGTCTTGGTTAACCTGGGCGGGTCTTAATTAACCTAGTTGGGTCTTGGTTAACCTGGTTGGGTCTTGGTTAACCTGGTCGGGTCTTGGTTAACCTGGGCGGGTCTTGGTTAACTTGGGCGGCCCGGGTCCATGTGGAGGCTATATATATGGAGACACTGGACCGGATCAGTATCTTAGTTTATTTCCCTGCAGTTGTCACAAGTGTCATTGAAAGCATCTCGTATACGTCCCATTAAATATCCACCTCAGCTGAAGCCCCTCCCCTCCCCGCCTCCCCTCTTCCTGCCAGACGGTGATTAGATCGGTTTAGCCTGTGGCGAGGTGCCCAAACGGCGCCGCGGATGCAAATTTTGTTTTTCCTTTTCAGGCCTGCTTGCCCCTTGTTGTTTTCTTTATGTCGGCGTTTTGTCACCCTGCGTTTAGTTCTTCACGGGTGACTTATTAACGCGGCCGGCGTGTTTTACGAGGCCCAGATTAAGCAACCTTGTTCCCTTTCATGCTGTGTGACCGGACTCTTCTTCACGCTCGCTCGTTCTCCTTCCCACGCATTCTGCCGACCATTAATTATTCACGGACGAGTGCAAAGCTACTTCTGTTGAAGCAAATGGAAGGAGAGCCCGGCCCGGCCCGGCCCGGCTCCGCTGTAAATAATGCATTCGGCATGAACTTGTATTCTTTCAGATGTATTTGGGGGACTTTGGGATTGTGGAAGCAAAAATGTCGTTTTACGTTCTCTGCTGTCTTAAAGGGAGAGTAATGAGGTGCAGGACAGAAGTTCTGTTGGGTCCAGCGTAGGAACTCACTATCATCGAAGTGCTTGTCTGAGCGGTGAGGGTGGGTTGTTTCCTAGAAGAGTCCGCTATGACGCTATCTGGCCCCCCAACACAGTGATACAAGCGAATCTTACGTCTCAGAACGACAGAACTATGTTTCTGGTCCCAGCAGTCAGAACATCAGGACTCGTACTGATGACCCAAACCGCATTGACGAGTAATAAATTCCGCTGATGTCCCCGGTCTGTCGTAACGGGGCGGACCACCCCTCTCCCATTCAGGCTGACAGCATCTGACTTTATTAGCATTTCTTTTTTTACACTTCGTCTGTAAAGTTTAAATTGACCCATTTTCTGGGAAGTGGCAGCGAGAGGCGAAGTGCGGCGGCGGCGGCGGCGGCGGCTGGAAGAATAAAGGTGTGACATAATGATGCCGTAACTCTTCTGAGAGACACATCAGTCTCTTTAATGCGGGTGCAGAATGTCGCGCCGGCAGAGTCTGGTTCCTTTCGGATTCCTAACGTTGAGGCCGTGCTGGAGAGTGGGCTGGAATGGGCCACAGAGGAAGTTAGATAAGAGGTTCTGACGGAGAGGACAAAAGAACCAGTTAGAGAGACTTTTAGTTGTTTTTTTTTATAGTGTTCCCAACCTGTTTGGTAAAATGTTTTTTTAGATACATGTTCCGCACAAAGGGTCAAATGGGATTTATCAGACAATAGATTTACAAAATACCTACTTTAAATACAAAAATGAGAAACTTTTTTAACAGCAGTGGGTCGTGACCCGCAGATGGTTTGCAGGAAATCTTATTTTGGTCGCCAAAGAAAAGGAAACTAGTTTTTACTTTGTCTCATAGAAATATCTGCGGCGCCGGGGAGCAAATAAGCGTTAAGAGTCTTCCTCAAAAGACTTCGTATGTAGGCTACTGGGCTCGAACCGACAACCTCCCAGTCTTCAGATTGTGTGACGACTGCTCAACACACTGAGCGGCAATAGACAGCCGGTAGTTCAAACAGTTCAGAAAGCTTAATGGTAAAAAATAATTTTGATTCTTTTTTACTATTAGTCTTCATTTCTATGTGCAGTTCACCTTTCAGCCACATGAGGGAGCATGTTTCCGGCTCCACCACACATGTAGCTCTGCCAATCGCACATTGGAGGCCAGGCTGGTGAGTAAAATATGAACTATGAGATGAAAATATGATGTTTACAGGATGGATCTCCTCAAGTCGATTCAATCTCACCAAATCTGGACTAAATCCCACCAACCGTTGAGAAATTATGGTCGGAAAACCTTTGTAGATGGAGTTCCCCACAGATGCAACGAACCTGTCCCAAAAATCAGTCCAGCTCTTCCTCACACTACGATCTATGTTGGTTTAAAAGTGGAAAATGATCTATGAAATAAAAGTGGTTGGTTTAAAAGTGGAAAATGATCTATGAAATAGTGAGTTATCCGGTTAACAAAAAAACGTGTGATTCATGCTAACGGACGTAAACCTGAGGGATGTAACAATAATAAGTCATCTAACATTTAAAAAGAAAGGGCTCTAACCCAGCAAAGCGATCCCAGTAAAGGAACGACTAAAGATGGCTGCAGGTGTTCATCAAGTCTGTATTATCATGTTTGTGTGAAAAGAAAAACCTGGATTTTATTTTGAAAAAGACGGCGTCTGAAAAATAACTGAGTAGCAATATTATAATATTAAGTCCACATGCAGGGCCGGTCGGTGGGCAGGTCTACTGCGCTCGTTACTCATTGGACCTTTTTTCTTGACAGCTCTTATCTGCTCAGTCTGTCGTCGGAGCTAAATTGTACGAATGAGGCGCCGAGTCAACGGCGTTTGTTGGAGAGTGACTTATATTGCTTTAAAGCGGCTGAATAATTTTCTCCTCCAGCGGACACATTGTGGGATGAATAGTGGAAATAAGGCTTGAAGATCCACTTAGCGTGACTTTGATCTTATTACGGCTTATGCCTTGGCTCACACATTCGGCTTATGTCGGAATACTTTTCACGCCGGTGAATATTCATTTAAGTCGGGAGCGGTCGCGCTCCGGAACAGCATTTTGTGACGGACCCAATATTAGTCCTGATAAAAGCTCTGCTCGGGGTAAGATCTGTGGAGGAAAACCACCCAGGAGGAGTCTGAGAACCTCCGTGCTTAAAATGCAAATTACTCAACAGCATCTGTGTGATATTAAAGTCTGGGAGTGAAACGTCGAAGCAACCACGATAGCGTTTATCGGAATAATCTTCTAAATTACCGTCTTCGCCGCCGCAGATCCTTTGTGTTAACACGATCACTCAAAAACTGTTTCCTGGGTCATTTTCAAATTTTCTACCCGCATAGATCTTAATGTGAGGAAGAAGTGGGTTGATTTGAAGAAAGGTCAGTTGCATATTGCTGCCACTAGGGGCAGGTTAATCCCAGATTTGGGGCCATCATTTCTCAACGGTTGGTCCAATTAAGTCCAGATTTGGTGCCTATGAATCGACTCCAGGAGATCATTATTGTTTATATCATATTTTACTCTGGCACTTTATATTTTCCTCACTAGAGGGAGCTCTTTTATGAAGAGCTTTTCTTTTTTGATCGTTACCCTCCAAAAACATATATATAATTTCACTCTAGTGGTGTTTTTTCACTCTAGTTTTATTCTCAGTCACGTGACCGCATGACCCGGAAGTTATGCAAAGCTACGACGGTTAATCGAAATATCATGGAATGTCTGTGCGTTATATGTGTTTTATTCACTAAGTGAAGCCGTAAAGAAGCGGGCCTGGGGTTGCGTCCCTCTTAAGTTTCCTTCGTGAACACTTCCGTTGTCTTGTAGGTTGTACAGATCGTTTTTTCTTCATGTGTTTTTGTTTTTTGCGGCGTGCGCGTGTAATCACGCCGATTCGTAATGTTTGAATCAATCCTAACACGTTATGTCACCTTTAAATCTGTAAATACGTTAGATTGTCAGATACAGATATAAAAACATACCGACTGATGAACTATAAAGATGAATGATGATGTGCCGTTTGTCTAGAATTCATTTCCGTGATGCTCGTATGGAGGCGTAGACATCCCCTCGCACGGTTCAGTGGCCCATCGGCAGGAAACGGGTCTGACTGGAAAAAAAACCAAAGTGCGCTCAGAAGCTAGCGTCACCCGCGAGCCTACGGCGGCCGATCCGTCCTCCTTTCCCTCGTCTGCGTGAGGATGCAGGAGGACAGCTATCTGGTCCCTGATGCTCTATGCCGTGAGTCCGGTGGCGCGGGACAAATGATGAGTCGGCGGCAGGTAGACCTGAACCACAGCGGCGTCAGAGGAGTGAGATGACCTCTGCCTCGAGGGGATACTTCCCAACGTGTCTGAGCCTAATGTTGGCTTCTGGAACTAAGTACTAGCCCTCCTCTGCTCCGCATTTCCAGAATAACACCAGTGCAGGCCCGGCGGGGAGTAAATGCAGGAGCATGATTGCAGACCTGCCCGCTAGATTTACTGGATTCTCTCCGTCAGCCTGAGGCGTGGTGGGAGTCCTTGAGTCACGCACGGAGTCAGATTTTGGAGAAGGGTTGAAAATTGAAGCAGTAAAATGTTCTTTTACGTCTGTTTTACCATCTTTACACATGACTTTTGTTTATTCCCACGTGTGAATAGCAGGAACTCATCCTGTTATTTGTAGGCACTGGTTTGCATGACCGAGGATACACTCTATTATTTCTGTATTATTTATAGTTATTTTGTTGTTTTGACGACAATTCCAATAACTCAAGCTTACATGTTGTACATTTTAAGAGAATAGTAGAACAGTACAACGCATATAAACACATATATTATGGTTTAAAACATTTCTTTACATTATATAATGTTTCCTACCCAGTAAACTGTTTTTTTTAAATGTTTTTCTTCTCTGGTGTAATTTAACTCCAGCAATTAGACACGGCCCGTTCCAGCAGAAACACCGTTCAAAAGTCGCTTTGAACCGTTCTCCTATTATTCGATCACCCCCACACACTGTTCTTGTTCCGTTTAGTCCTCCGGCACCAGCAGCAGTGGAAACACGTTTGTGGGTCTCCGGCGGCGTGTTGCTTTGCGTTAATCCGCTGCGTTCCGGCACTCTGACTTAAGTAAAGACAAACGGTTATTTATAATCATTACGATGATTATAACATGTAATAAATAACATTTGATGTTCTCATGTAGGCTAGCCACAATTTTGACATAATCGTCTGATAGCGATAAGTTGAGATTATTCTGATTATTTCTTGCGTAATGATGCTGGATGACCAAAAAAATTCAATATCAATTCATCCAGTACTTCCACGGCGTGTTTCCACTGTTTGATGACAGACTGGCCCCCGGCAGTAACGCCATCTGCTCAGGAGGAAGTCCTGAGTGACAGAAAAGTATGTCGGAGTGATACGGGGTAAGTTTGAGGGCAACATGAAGGCGGTGAGGTGTGCAGTAGGTGTTCAAGGTGAAGATGGGACTGCACCAAGGATTGCCTCTGAGCCCCTTCCTGTTTCCTATGGTGTTGGACAAGCTGACAGATGAGGTCAGTCAGGAGTCTCCATGGACTTTGATGTTGGTGGAGGACATTGTGATCTGTAGTGAGAGCAGGGAGCAGGTGGAGGAGAACCTGGAGAGGTGGAGGTATGTGCTGGAGAGAAGAGGAACAGACAGAATACATGTGTGACTGAAAGGGAGGCAGGAGGAACGGTGAGGACGAAGGAGTAGATGTGGAGAAGTCGCGGGAGTTTAAGGACTTTGGTTCAACTGTGACTTTGGAGCAACGGGGAGGATGGAGAGGAGGTGAAGAAGCAAACGGCAGGGTTGAGTGGGTTGAGAAGAGTGTGAGGAGTTATCTGTGACAGAAGAGCAGCAGCAGGAGTGAAGGGAAAGGTTTCCAAGATGGAGGTGAGAGCAGCTCTGCTGGATGGTTTAGAGATGGAGCTTGTAGGAGGGGGAGACTAAAGAGGAGGTTTCTGGATGTGGTGAGAGAGGACATTCAGTTGGTGAGAGAGGACATGCAGTTGGTTGGTGTGTGTGAGGAAGATGGAAACAGATGATATTGTTATAGTTCCGTCAGACGATCAGCCCTGCTGAGTTAAAGCTCCGATCTCCATCCTCCACCCATTGTTCCGTCAGAGTTTTCTCCGCCTCATATCTGTTTTCTTCTTCCCACTTATCTTTAGGATTCTGAAGGATTTGTTCAAACCGAAAGAAGCCCCTTCTATCACTTTATGGAAATGAACCTCCCCTTAATCCAGCATGTAGGGGTTTAAGGAGAACACTTTGCTGCTCATCCTGTCGTCACATTCCTCCGGCAAAACAGAACCGAGCAACAGAATTCTGGACCGCCGGCGCCTCACGTCAGGATTCATCTTTATTAAAGGCACAATGCAGGAATATATTCATGAAAGACGTCTCCTCACACGTCTGAGGGGACGACAGAAGAAGTATTTATCATCACCTACGCTGGAAAAAAATCCCCTTTTTAAAAATAAGTAAAAAGAAAATCTGCCAATAGAATAATTGAACATTTGCTCGGTAAGATTTCTTAAAATAAGACGTGATATTTAGATTGACGACATCTTTAAATGAGCTGCTACGTCTGATTTTTAACTATATTTTATTAATATAAGGAAGTTTCGTGTCTCAGATTCAGCCTGTTATACTTAAAATGTCTTTTTCTCCCCCCCTTTTCTGTTAGATTTAGCTGTATCACTTTTCTCTGTTTTTATTGTAATTTGTAATTCACATTATATCTCTTTATCCACCTCATTAGTTTCCCCTAGGGGGATTTATGAAGTTTATATATATTTCTCTCTAAATTTGCTTGAAATACAGTTTTTTTTCTTCTCTTTTGAGCTTTATTGAAGCTATTTTGAACAAAAAAGATGTTCAACTGCCTAAAAACGAGTCCTTATATCTCAGAGAAACGTTACTTGTTCACCGACTGTGTCTTAAATAAAAGTACAATAAGATATTTTGACTAGAAATTAGACAATTAATCTTTTGAGTCAGGGTTTTTTACAGTGTAACTGACATTTGAAATGAATCATCTCAGAGCAGCAGCTCATTACAGAGTCTGTAAAATCAGGTTGATGTCAACTTTAATAACCATTTAATTTACTCATTAAAAGCACAATCGTTTTGACTTGATTGTCGAGAAACCTCAAAAAATCAGCCATTCGTGGTTTCTGTCGCTACATAAGTTTAAAAGTTAAGGATTTAAAAAGGAAACCCCTTATCAGTGTTAATTATAAAAGCTTTAACAAAAGCCTGAACTTAATTCATTCCCTTTAATTAATTCAGATGTGGTTCTTAGAACATATTAGACTTTCATTCAACTGTTCAGACAAGTTCCAAGTGAAAGCGTCAAAGTCTTTATTATATTATTGTATAATCGTCTTTGATACGCGTCACCCTTTTTTTCAAAATGAGTCCCCAATATCGGCAAAAAGAAAAACATCGGCCAAGACCTTTAATTCCTATTTCTCACAAAAATCTAACCTTTAACTCAAGTACCATAATTATGATGATGAAGATGTCCAGGGCATTTGTGAAAAGAAGGATAAAAACAGCCCCACAACATCAGAGAGATCCACCACCAGACTTAACAGTGGGTATGAGGCGCTTTTCTGATGGTGGCTAGGGAGACTTTCTGACAGAAAGATTCATCTGACCTCTGACCTCTCTACCTGTAGTCGAACCATCCTCCTCACAGCGTAATTGTGCCAGTTTGCAGACATATCCTGTTCCAGGCTGATTTTGAAAATGTCCAGTCTCTTAACTCAGGCCTGTGTCACCAGAGAAACAGGAAGTCACAGTTCAGCACTTCCTATCAAACAGGCGAGACTTGTTTGATAGGAAGTGACCCGGACATCAAGCCATGTCAAATGACCCGTGAGGTTTTTGGGGGGGGGGACGTAAATTGAAAACCCACAGGGAATTCTTTGTCGTCAGTTTGTCGTGTCTGGATTTAGACCAAAGGGAGACATTTGTCCTCCCCCCTCATGTATTCAGTACATGTGCTCCGAAACAGGAAGCAGCGGTCCAGCCTTGTTCTGTTTCCCTTCCTCACCTCAACACTGCTAAGTGTACTCTTTTCTAATCTTTCTTCCACAGCCCCCTGATTTTAAGATAAGCTTGTTAAAGCAGTAATTAAATGTTCCTAAGTGTGGAGATGCTGTTCGCCGGC
Organism: Lophius americanus; assembly: GCA_037951165.1. Taxonomy (NCBI): domain Eukaryota; kingdom Metazoa; phylum Chordata; class Actinopteri; order Lophiiformes; family Lophiidae; genus Lophius; species Lophius americanus. The sequence goes on from JBBDHG010000349.1 coordinate 334,850, forward strand.
TGTCACGCCGGAGGGGGAGGGGTTTGAAAGCATCTAGCCGAGGCTAGAAAGCCAGATAACAGTCAAAACAAGTCAAATCGTGTTTATCTGGAATTGCCATTGTGAAGATAAATTGTAGTCGCTGCATTTACCGACCCAATCAACGGCTTTGCCGTCCGTTAAACTGGAAGGAAGAAGTTTTAACGTTAGGGGACTGACTTAAATAGGTTATTGATTTATTCATGGAAATTCTTAAGCAGCAGAGGGATACGTTCAGATGCCACTTGTCTGAGATGTATGAGTTTTTGTACATTGGTGAGTCCTTCTATTGTGACCGCGAGGCAAAAATGACATCTGAAGGTAAAGTAGAAGGACTGAATTCTGTGTCCTATGTGATTGTTGCTTTCAGATTAAGTCTGGCTGGTGTTTGTGGACTGGGGGGAAGAATGGGGGCGAGTGTGAGGAAGGGTTAGTGATGGGCTGTGACGAGGGACTACCCAACCGTTGAAACGGAATGCCTGGCCGGTCATTTACTTTCAGGATTGTAATGAGGACATGGAGCAGACTGGAGTCCGCGGTGAGAACACTCGTTATTTTTGGTCCAGGTATCTGGTGGCAGCATGGTAATCAGGGTATTCCATACATCCCTCGTCCACGGCTGTATCCTCTAGGTCCTCCTGGGGGATCCCAAAGCAATCCTAGGCTAGATTACGTCTATAAACCCTCCAGAGGGTTCTGGGTTTGCATCCCGCATCAATGAATCAGCACCTTAACATGGGAGCTGGGCCTCCTGGGGCAAAAAAAAAAACCCATGGAAGGGTCTCCCAAGGCAAATTAGTCCCAGGGGAGGGGTCATGAATTAACTGTCAAAAAGGAGTGACTTCACCTCACCTAGGGTTGGTGAGACAGGAGTCGCATTTTGGAAGAGGGGAAGGTCGGTTGTAGGAATCGTCATCGCAGACTTCATACCCTCATAGACATTAGTGCGAGGAAGAACTGGATTGATTTTTGGGAATGTCAGTTGTACTTTTCTGACACCAGGAGGAGCTTTATCTCTATTGGTTATCGGGCAATAATTTCTCCATAGTCGGTCCGATTTATTTCAAATGTCTTGCGTATGAATCGACTCGAGGAGATATTTCTTGTTTCTGTCATATTTTACTCTAATAGTTCATATTTAACTCACCAGGCAAATCTTTTTCTCAGAAAAAGATTTGTCATAAATTCATGTTTAATTTGAGGAGTTCAATCAGGGCTTGTACAACGCAGGAGATTGTCGGCTTTTACCCACTTTAATTCTCACTTTTCCCAACAGAAACTCAAAAACACCATGAAGCAAAGGCAGAAAACTGCCGACCGACTGACTTCCTGTTACATACAGAAGTGTCTAATTCCACATAAATTCCATTTAGACCACGTGTTGACATTTATCGCTCCGTCCTAGAACGTAGTTAGCATGGAAGCGTCTGTGTAAGAGAGCTCTGACCTTAATCGGCTAATTAACCGCACTGATGTGCCGCATTTTCTGCCGGCTCTATGTTTTCTCTGTCGGAATAATAACTATTTAAGTAACTGAGGGCGGCCTTGGCCCGAGGAGAATTCTGCCGGTACACAGGCGTGTGTCATATTGAGGAAAGAGGTAAACAAAAACACGGAGCGCAAACGGCAACACCGGTTTTGTTTTGCCCTCCAACCACGGCAGCCACCGCCAGCTTGTCCACTCGTCATTTATCAGCTATAAACACTCTCCTCGGTCTAAGTAGTCGCACTTAATCTCCGCCGCTGAGAAAAGGTTCTGTCGGCAAAGTTCTCCGCGAGTGAGATTGTTAAAGTGAACGTGTGCGTGATTTCATGTTGATTACAAATATCCATTCTTCGCAATGAAAATGTGTGAATGCAACAAATATGATGATGAAAGGGTAAAAGGAGTGTTATCTTTCTCTGGCTGATGCACTTTGAATCCAATAAAAATCTAAATTATCTTTTGAAAATGCGCATTAATCAGAAATGCGACTCTAGACGAGCTTTTTAGCTGAAAATCCGTCCATTGGTGTTTGAGTTATTGGAAAAAAAACCTGCAGATGTCTCCTAATGCTAAAGAAAAGGTAAGTATGATGTCACATCGTGAGGTCACGACGTGACATCATTAAAATGTAATCACCTAACGGACACAGCAAAAACTACCTCTGGGTAAAATATCATGCAAATCCCTGCATCAGTTTTTCCCTGACACACACAAACAAAGGTAAAGGTGGCGATGCGAGCTGTGGCTTCATTGTTTAGTTCTGTGTGGAGCTTCGGTATCTTTCTCGAGGACGCTTTGACATATACACTGTACAACGGTTGGGGATAGAACCACCAACCTTCCTCCCGAGCCTCTTCCTCACAGCCAGGTAGTGGCGCTAAGTGACCAAAATGAATGAAAGTCATCCAGAGAGAGGAAAACCTTGGACAGATATTTTCTTATTTCCTTCCAGTACATGTAGATTTTGTGCTAATTCCCAGGGTTCGCTGGCGCCTGCCTGATTATTCGGAGTAGCCTTGAGTCTGAAAACACAACTTTTAGAGAAAATAGCTCATTTCTCTTTATCCATAATTAAAACTGCCCCGTTAAACAAACCCACGCGACTAATGTGGAGGAAAAGACTGTGATAGGGACACAAGCATGCTGGAAGCAGCTCTCAGTCATGCTAGCCATCCCATAATAGAGCATAATGTGTAGCTGGCCAGTGAGGACACATGATCTGCACCCTGGTCGACAACATGGCGGCACCCCAGAACCAGGATCGACATACAGCAGCAGAGACCGCTGGCACCTGTACTTGACGGAACAGTAGAAATGGTCCGAGTCGTGATGGAGGACGCGCTGGATGACCTCGCACTCATCGTCTTGGCCGGCTCCTTCTGTAGTTTTTGAGGGAGAGGGGCGACCCGGTCCTGTACTGGCCAGCCCTGACCCCTGAACTATGTCACTTTGAAGACATTCGGGTTGCTTTGAGAGAGCGAGTGCGACAACAGGAACATTCTCAGAAGCTCTTCAGAGCAGCTTCGACTTGAGGGTGGAGTCATTTTCAAATTCTATAGCCACGTAGACCTGAGTGAGAGGAAGAACTGGGTCGAATTTGGGAAAAATCTGTTTCATATTTCTGCAACTAGTGGGAGTTTTATCTTCATAATCACAGTTTTTGAGAAATAATCTCTCGACCGTTGATCCGATTTAGTCCAAATGAACCTCAATATGAACCTCGAGGAGATGTAAGTTTTATTTGTCGTGTTTTACTGTAATTGTTCATATTTCACTCATTAGAAGAACAGTTTTTTTAACCTTTATTTCCCAACCATGTCTTATTATCCATCTTGATCCATCTTTTTTTTCCCTGAGCTCAGAGAAACCAGTTAACTGTATTTATCTCCATCATTGAGTCACTCTGGGATCTGATCCTAGAGCAGACTGCCGACTTCATAGAAATAGTCAGGTTGAGTCAATATGGACCTTTTCAGATTATTAATGGAGGTATTTAATCTGAGGAGTTCAATCAGGAGGTTTTCTCGTACAACGCAGGTGGTTGGGGGGTTTTGGTTATTTACCCTCGCTGTTTCGGTCGATAGCTTAGGCTTCGTTAGCTAGCTAACTAACTTAAGTTAGCTTAGTTAGCTAGATTAGCTTAGGCTTCCACCCGTGGACTTAATGCCTCCAACATCAAACGAGACCATTACCAGAAGTTTCAAAAACCCAAAACGGACTTTTTTTTATCAGCTCATCTGTTGTACCTATTAGATTTAATTTCTCCTTTTTTTCTTATTGCCGCTTTATTTTTTTCATCCATTTTATCCTCAGGAAATATACATTAAACCCAGATTCAACATCTCAGCTTCTGTCACCCAATCGTATCTTTTCCTTGCGATTATTAATAACCAGGATGTGGAACAAACTGATGAATGCAGTGCGACAGCTGAACTTCAGAAATAACTAGAAAATGAATGAATCAAACCTGGAACTCTTCGGCTTAACTCCCAAATTCACGTCCGCTGACTAACAACATATAAATTCAAAACTCACCCTAACGTCTAATATTGCGATTTCCACCGTGTGTCCGGGCGTGATCAGGTGGTCCGCTGGAGTGAGTTAACAGGACAATTATGGTACCTGATGGATGAGGCGCTGAGACCAGGTGGCTCATCACGAAATGTCCTGAGCAGGGAAATCTCATCTCCTGATTGGACGAGGATGATTTTTACATGCCGAAGGCTCTCGTACGCGTTTAGTGTGACGCCTCAGTTTGTGTAAGAAGTTATTTTCACTGGTTAGTCTGAGCAGGTCATCTCCAACGTGTGAATATATTCAATCTGATGTATTTATTAACATTTGGGTGTTTTTAATACAGATAGATAGATCACATATATACATATACATATACATATATATATATATATATATATATATCTGTATGTATTTTTATATATGTATATATATAGTATATATATGAATGTATATATGTATGTATATATATATGTATATATATGTATGTATATATATATGTATATATATGTATGTACATATATATATATATACATACATATATATGTATATATATGTATGTATATATATATATATATATAGTATAAATGCACGCAAACCTAAAGAATAGGAAAAAAGGGAAAGATTCTGATCTCCAGTGGCATAAATAAATATGAATTTAAAAAGATAACTTGCAGATGTGCACTAGTGCAATAAACTCTATTTAACTCTATTTAACAGTGGTGGTCTCCGTTTCCCTTTGATGACTGTGAAACAACACGTAACTCAGATACATACTTACTAAATAATTCAATGTTAGATAAATATGAAGTTTGTGTTGCTTCTCACAAAACAAACATTCCACAGAGGGAACAAGAGTTCTTACAATAAACACAACATTAACGGACACGAGAAACAAGAATTGTGTCGTTTTAATTCTGCCTTTGATCTTGGATTGAGCTCCATATTTAGTTTGAGGATTGACTGAGGGACAAAAGAATGTTTCAGTCTAATCCCGTTAAATCGTGGAACTCTGTGTCTATGGTTTAGTGGCAACAAATATATTTACAATTCAGAACATGTTTGGGTACAGAGAAAATATTATTGGCCATTTCTCACATAATATGATGATGATTTGATTCAGAACGTTTCTCCAGAAGTTGACCTACAATCTGAGCAGATTTTCATTTGTTGGAACAATTTTGACTCCAGAGAAGTGGACAAAATCTTGTACCATGTAGCATAACAATATGGTTACTAGGAAAAACCTCCGCCAAGGCTGGGTTACGGAAAAATTACTTACTTAAGAGTTATTGCCAGCCTCTAAATCTACCGACAACTCCAACAAACTCTCTGAGTATCTCTAAGACACTCTGTAGGAGGTCGTCTCCTGCGCCTTTCACTTCAGCGTCTCTGCTCAGCCCACATCGCCCCCAGCTCCACCCCCAAGTAAACATCAAAGAGTTAAAAAAAAAAAAGGCAGCAATAGCCACATTGTGACGTCACTACTCCAAACGGCTTATTATTTTATTTTATTTCATTTTTCGTTTCATTCTTTATGTCGCATCTTGTTTTGAAGAACCGACAAAGTTTTGAAACACGTGGAAATACAAGAAATGAGGAGGCAGCCCGATACTTTTTCACAGCACTGGGATTGCATTTATGGTCATGCTTGATTGACAGTTATCTCAGCCTATCAAAATCAGTCTTTGACAAACCCAGCCCGGATCATTTATTTATATATACGAGTTTATATAAAGCGTGTAAATCCTCAAACCTTCCCTGCAGGAAGATTTTGGTACTGCGCTGTGAGTCCGTTTGCTGCAGTCTCTGAGTTGAACACTTCCATTTCATCATCTCCTCTGTTCAAACTCTGCAGAATTAGAGCCTGGCGTTAAGATCTCACTCAGCTCTGGCTGCCGGTACAAAAGGCTGTCACAGCAAAAAACATCTCCCTCAAACGTGAGCCTCTGCCAGAGAAGGAGGGTTGATCTCTCTGCTTAAAAAAAAAAAAAGAAAAATAAAACCAAGCGTTTTGCTAATTTTAGCGAATGCACTGGAGGAGAGTTCAAAGCGGCGCCGGGATTTGCGGCTGTTTTCTCATGAGAGGGGAGGCCAGCTCCGTTGGCAGGGAGATGAAACCTCGGATCGCGTCGCTTATTCTGCTCTCAGCAGGTTCCCTCAGATGGAGATGGAGAACATTACCGGACAGCGGCCCTCTGAAAGGACATGAAGATTAGCCGGCGGACGGACATTAAGACCGACCGCACAAACGGCATTATCCGGATTCCAGGTAGCAGGATGACAGCGAGTGTAAACGGACTTCATTTGTACGAGCGGTCGCCGCATCTAAATAGGTTTCATAGAATGCTGTGTGTTTATACAGAGTTGGCAACTCTGGCGCTTTTGGCGTTCGGTCTCACACTTCTCAAACGATTCTCACGCCTCCACGCCTCTGCTTTGTGAAAAATTAAGTATATTTGTGTTACAGTTGCTTATTTTGGAGTTTCATCATTTTTTAAAAATGTCCTACCTTTTAACCCTTTAATGTCCTGCTCAGCTGTTTGGTTGAGAACATTTTGAGTCACTGTTTGTTGTTGAACAATGAGACTGATCCGGTTTGTAGTAAGAACCAGTGGCAGCATGTTTTTAATAAAGGGTAAGGGGCCGAGGATGGAGCCCTGGGGGAAACCACAGTGTGAACCGGGCCACCGAGGAGGAGGCTATAACCTTGGCCCGATCAGAATTATGTAATTTTATTCACCAGAGTATTTAAACTCAACTGTTTTCCATAAAATACAAAATTTCATAATCATAATTTTCTAAGTCAGATTTTTTTTTTTTTTTTTACGGTTTAAAAACATGCTTGGCAAAACAATTTTTAATTTTAATGGTAAATTTAGAGTTTCTAAGATATTAAATGAAAAAAAAATTCCATCAAAGAAACGCAGTGAAAGGGTTAATCAGATTCTTAATGTGGTTTTGTCGCCATAAAATCCTTTGTGTCAACGCGATGACTCAAAAACGATCACGTGGATCGTTTTCAAGCTTTATCCCCAGATAGACCTTAGTGCGAGGAAGAACTGGATTGATTTTCTAGAAAGGTCAGTTTAATGTTTCCGCCACCAGAGGGAGTTTTATATCCCAAATCACCTTTTTCGGGCCTATTGAACCGTTGGTTTGATTTAATTCAAATTTGTTGCATATGAATCGACTCAACAAGATCTCATATTTTATTGTAATAGTTCTTTTGATGTTCACTAGGGGGAGCTCTTTTTTACGAAATACAGTGTTTTTCAGACAAAGCTTCTGGACCATTGGTCCAGTTTTCTCCAAACTTACCTCTTACGAACCGCTTCACGGAGATCTAACACGTATTTGTTATATTTCTTACTGTGATTGTTCATATTTCAGTCACTATAGAGTCTTTTTCTGACCACCACTCCCCAACCATAATTCCGATTATGTTCAAATTCACTCCTACACAAGGAGATCTATCTTGTATCTTATATTATTTTGCAATAATAGTTCATACTTTACTCACTAAGGGGAGCTTAATGTGGAAAACAGTTTCTCGTTCATTATTTCCCTACCGTAGGTCACGCCGTGTCTACATTTAGCTCCTATGAATTGATACAAGGAAATCTGTCTTGTTTTATTACTCAGTTCAGAAAAACTATATTTATTTTCATTATTGAGTCACTTTAGGATCTGATCTTTACATAGTGACTGTTTTTAAACCGTTTTTTGTCGTATCCAGGACTGTTTGCGATCATCAGAAGCAGCTATCCGAGTGTTTTACTCTGCAGGTAGACATTAAGATGTTCTGGACTTCTGCTTAGTTGGATGTCTTGTAATCAAAATATTGAATGACGCTATCCATCACAGCGGCAGGAAATGTTCTTTCCTGTTTGGACTCCAGGGTGACGGTGTGCGTCTCCCAAAGGGAGAGAGGTATTGTGTGCATTCACACAACCGACTCAGCAGAAGGAACTCCATTAATTATTCATAGCTATTAATTATCCCTGAAAAGGAGAGGACATCATTCAGGATCTAATGGATCCAGATGACATATTGTACATCCTTACATTGACGACAGACAAGTGGTCTCACACTGATTCCGGCTTTATAGTCTTCAGTCAGACACGAGGGCTGCTTTCCCTGTTTGTCAAGCTTCCTCACAGCTGTGAGGATATTGTTGCCTCTGCTAATGGAGCCATATAGAGTTATCCCTGAGCCGTATAGAGTTATACCTGAGCTGTATAGAGTTATACCTGAGCCGTATAGAGTTATACCTGAGCCGTATAGAGTTATCCTTGAGCCGTATAGAGTTATACCTGAGCCGTATAGAGTTATCCCTGAGCCGTATAGAGTTATACCTGAGCTGTATAGAGTTATCTCTGAGCCGTGTAGAGTTATACCTGAGCCATGTAGAGTTATCCCTGAGCCGTATAGAGTTATACCTGAGCAGTGTAGAGTTATCCCTGAGCTATGTAGAGTTATCCCTGAGCTGTATAGAGTTATACCTGAGCTGTATAGAGTTATACCTGAGCAGTGTAGAGTTATCCCTGAGCTGTATAGAGTTATACCTGAGCAGTGTAGAGTTATCCCTGAGCTGTATAGAGTTATACCTGAGCTGTATAGAGTTATCCCTGAGCCGTATAGAGTTATACCTGAGCTGTATAGAGTTATCCCTGAGCCGTATAGAGTTATACCTGAGCTGTATAGAGTTATACCTGAGCTGTATACAGTTATACCTGAGCCATGTAAAGTTATCCCTGAGCTGTATAGAGTTATACCTGAGTCGTATACAGTTATACCTGAGCCATGTAGAGTTATACCTGAGCTGTATAGAGTTACACCTGAGCTGTATAGAGTTATACCTGAGCCGTATAGAGTTATACCTGAGCCGTATAGAGTTATACCTGAGCCATGTAGAGTTATACATGAGCTGTATAGAGTTATACTTGAGTCGTATACAGTTATACCTGAGCCGTATAGAGTTATACCTGAGCCGTATAGAGTTATACCTGAGCCATGTAGAGTTATACATGAGCTGTATAGAGTTATACTTGAGTCGTATACAGTTATACCTGAGCCGTATAGAGTTATACCTGAGCCGTATAGAGTTATACCTGAGCCATGTAGAGTTATACCTGAGCTGTATAGAGTTATACCTGAGCCGTATAGGGTTATACCTGAGCCGTATAGAGCTTTTGTTAAATAGAGGCTGCTTAGGGCTCTGTTGTGACCAGGTGACCTTTAATGTGACCTTTGGATTTATTTTTTCTCCCTCTCTTAAGCTGTTTACACACCTGTGTGTCGTACATAGTTCCTGTTAAACGCTAATAATAAATCTGTTTTTACTCTCTTTACAAGGAGATACTTTTTATGTTGGGTTATCTGACCTTAATATTATCTAATATTATTAATAATATTATTATTTTGTCACTTACCAGAACCTTCCGGCCCGTCACGCTGTGTAACGTTGAGTATAAACATTAAACCTAACGATACCCGTCTGGCATTAATCCGATGTAAGCAGCACAGATCCGTCTAATAACGCCTCGACACAGAATGTTGACGGCTCTGCAGGGACCCTTTATCTAATTATAACATTTGAATCAACTGTGATTGTCTGAACGCGGCATAAAATGGATTTTTCTTTATTTAAATTGCATTTGTTTTTCATAAATAATTTGTGGACATCCAGTTTAATTTTCTGCTTTTTAAAGCTCATTATCAAGAGGATGTTTTTGTTTTTGCTGCTTCTATCTGGAATTTCATGCTATTTCTGTATGAGGGGTATGAGATGATTAGAGCCAGTCTCAAGGGCCAATCAAATTCCTCGAAAGGAATTAACAAAATTGCTGGAACGAAAAAAAAAAAGATATATATATTCATATTGTATATAAACATTTATATATATATATATATATATATATATATATATATGTATATATATATACTTTTTTTTTCATGGTTAACAATTTCTACTTAAAATTATTCTTTTTTCTCACTTTTTGCACCGGAAATAACCGAAATGTAACTTTTTTTGACTGAAAGTAACAAAATTTAATTTTCTCTTTTTGTACAGAATTAACAAAATAGGCTCCAGCCCCCGCCACCCTGAACAGGATAGGCGGTTGCAGAAAAATGAATGAATGAGTCCCAACCATTTTTATCATCTTTATCATTTATCATCATCTATTTAACTTCTAGTAGCTTCTAGCAGCTTCTAGTTCTGCTTCTAGTAGCTTCTAGCTCTGATAAACGTTGGGCTAATCCTTAGTAGAGATGCTAAGGGACGCCCGGGAGGAAATATAGATGAGGAAAAATTGAAAACGGTAAATAATTTAGTGTTAGTAAATCTGAGGCACGTTTTAGTCAACCGACAAAGTGCGTTCACACATCCTCCAGCCGTCAACAAGTGTCTGTACCGCTGTGTTTAAATACAAGAAAATGGGAAGTTGCTCACATTTATTTTGAATACACCTGTAGCATTTTCATACACCTGACTGTTTCCTGAGGTGCAGCTGCTCCTGACTGCAGGAAGAGACACAAGGAGCAACAGTCTACGTTTAATGATTTATTATGAAAGAGGAAAAAAAGCTAAATCAGCCTAGCCATTTACCAAAAGTCATTTAAAGTTCCTTTCGGGTGATATTGTTCATTAAAATCCGATTATTCTTGGATGTCGTTTGTAACTTGAAAAATGTATTTTTTCCTGGCTGCGAAAAAAAACCTATTCATTGGGAAATTTTTCTGTGAAACTCTGCGGATGGAGAGGGAGACATAAACATCAGTTGTGCTGATCTCTCTTTGAATTTAATCTGTAATTTATATTCCGTTGGTTGTTCAGAATTCTATAAAATCCTAATAAGGATAAAATTGTCTTTATACCTCGGATTAAACATTAAGCTAATCTGAGTCCTGGTGGGCCCTGGATGTGGTCTCCATCTTTAATTTTGGCCCCCTGTGTGATTGAGTTGGACACCCCTTCCCCTAAAATGAAACGTTTCTGGTTCAGCTTATATTTCATTGGTTCTACAGAATTAACTGCAGCGTGAGGTTCCGGTGGATTTCTGCCTGTATTATATTGAATTAAAGGCACCAAAAATCTGAGTTTAAATGTCAAAGTTCACCGGAATCAGCTTCTATTTTTTTTCTCCCCCACCGTGAAAAGATTCCTCGCTGCAGCAGCAACTCCCTGTCCACAGCCGAAGGCTGTTACACACACACACACACACACACACACACACACACACACACACACACACACACACACACACACACACACACACACACACACAGACACACACACACACACACGTGTTTCTTTTGGTTCCTATTCAGATTTCCTGGCAGTGGGTAGAAACACTGGGGAACCCCTTTGTGTGGCGCTGAGCGGGTTTATCCTTTACACGGCGAGGGCCTCCCGTTAAAGCTCTGTGTATCCGCGCCTTTTCGATTTCAGGAGTTGCTCTAATTGACCACCTCTGACTGCCAAGCTTCTGGGTCTTGCTGGCATGAGCCCAAATGAGCCCGCCAGAACACCTCACTGTATCCGTGTTGCAAAAATGGCTGAAAACTGAAAAAAAACCTGAAACTGATGTTTGTCTTTTTTTGTGTGTGTGTGTGTGTCCTTTTTTCCAGAATGTGGGAGAAGGACTTACTGAGCATGTGCAGAAGGTCGCTGCTGCTGGCCATCTGCATGCTGTCCGTCTGGGGACTGAGCAGCGCGTCGTCGCACAGAAGCCACATAGGTACAGCCATGCATTCATCCTTTATTCATTCTCTGGGGCGCCAGAACCAGAACCGGCAGACTCAGCGACTGTCAGCTGATTGACAGCTCTAGTTGGGAAGCAGCAGATCATTTTGATGAAAAGTAGTGACGTCATTTTATTCACTGTTCCCTGTTTGTTGAAGCCAGAATTCATCTTTTTCATTTACGCTGAGAGTATTTACATGTTTCCTTCATAAGAGACAAGATTATGATTTATTATTTACTTTATTATTTACTTGTCTACCTGGTGCACACAGAAGCGTTTTCATCACGCAGGCGACTCGAACATTTACTTTTGCTTTAAATTAGAAGAGATGTTGTTTTTAATGTTCTTTGGCAAACAGGAACAAACTCATATCTCATAACTTATATTCTCAACTGTTGGTCCTAAAGGAGGATGTTTTTTTTTTGTGCAAAAAACAAAACGTTTCTCATATGTTTCTTCCCAACCGTCAGTCCAATTGTGTCTTAATTTACTCCGATGAATTGACACGAGGAAATCTGTCTTGTTTCATTGCTGAGCTCAGAGAAACCAGTTAACTGTATTTATCTTCATTACTGAGTCACTGTGGGATCTGATCCTAGAACAAACTGCTGACTTCATAGAAATAGTCAGGTTGAGTCAATACCGTTTGAATTTTTAATGAGTCACATTTAATCCAATCAGATTTGTACCATGCAGGGGATAGGGGACTTCTCTGGGCTACACCCCGGCTGTCAGAGACGACGGTTTTTAAGGACAGAATTCTAACCTCCATTTTATGTAATTATGTTTTTATAGCCATTTTATATTCACAAATATCACCAACAATGAGAAGCAGTGCAACAAATATGACACAGTGACTCCTGCATCGGCGCATCAGCTCACGGCGTGACGGCTGATTCAGGTGGATTACTCTCCAGTTCCCCCGCTGACTGCGTTCTGCAAACATTGGCGCAGCAGTCGCAGAATGTCACATCCACTTCTTCACAGCTCAGGTCCTTCCAATGTGCTGACCACCGCTCACCTCGCTGACTTTTACACAGACACTGATATAATTAGCCCGGCTCTCGTTGCTGCCGCCGCCGCTCCTCCTCCCCAGCGAGGTCAGGGTGATGTCAGGATGTTTTTATGCAAAAGGGAATTTCGCAGCTTACCAGTCATGCCAGTGAGGTACGACATGGAAAAAAATAATAGCAGTTACACTCGTGTTTGTGTGTTTGTGTGTGTATGTGTGTGTGTGTGTGTGTGTGTGAGTGTGTGTGTGTGAGTGTGAGGCAGGGGACATGGCCTTTTCAAAGAGATTTCAGTTTTCAGAGAGATGTCCCGACCCCTGGAGGTATCGGCACAAACTGTGACTACACATTGATATAATGAGGCGTTTTCCATCGGAGGACAAAGAACACGCAGTGGCTGGAGAGAAACGACTCCAAATCAGCTCCAACCTAAAACATGACCAACAAAAGACCTTGATACCGACTCAGAATCCACCACAAGGCGCTGAGATGCTCATTAGACACATGAAAGGGAAGGAATCACAGCGGGTGCCTCGTTTCTGACGAGGTTTGAGACAAAGGAGGGAAGAAGAAAAAACCGTGACAGCAGAAGTGAATCTCCGTCTCGGTGTCTCTCTCTGGAACTTTTGAGAGGTGAACTGGTGAAGTCCATCCATTTCACCACACTAATATGGAAATTAGCATGGACTGCTGCTGGTTCTGGAGTCATCGCTCTTTGGATGGAGAGACGTTGCACTCTCTGGCCCGGTTTAGACTTGGTTTTTAAAATGCGTTTTGGGCGATCGGATCACAAGTGGACAGCGAGACACGTATTCAGCTGACCGCTCCTGTTCAGAGTTCATTGACGCTAACGTCACTTCCACTCCGTAGTTATCAGTCACCTCAGTCCATTGCCAGAGTTGTTTGGCCAGGTAGGTAACTAGCTACCTAACAGCTTTCAGATGTCCTCTCTCAAGTCCACTCTCTCTAAGCGTCACTCGCATCTGCCATAACAACCACTACGTCCAGCACTGAGGTAATTTACACTTGTATTAAGCTCGTTGGCTCGTTGGCCGCGAGAAAACATCGCTAGACTTCTCTAGACTAGAAAAAATCAAGAAAGAAAGAACAAACCTCCACCAAAGCACAACCGCACACAAGGTCACGGAAAACCTCACGCAGAATTCTCCATTAATGTCTGAGGTATCTCCAACAAACTACAGAGAGATTCTCTGTATCCGCTCTTCTCGTGCGCCTTCCACTTCAGCGTCTCTGTTCAGCCCACTGAGCCCTCATCTCCATCTCATCAAAGGACGAAAGGCAGGAATAACCACTTTGTGACGTCAATACTACAAACTACTTATTAGTTTATTTTAATTATTTTCTAAATGCTGCGAAACACGTAACATCACCAAAATTCCCGTCTAGGATACGAGAGGATAGGATAGTGTGTCGCCGTTGTTACTTTGCCGAGCTCAGTGATAATTAACTCGGTGTGTTTTGTGAATAGACGTGTTTGGACCGGACTGACAGTCGAGCCGTCAACCCGTTTGTTTGACAGCAAACACGTTCCCTAATCCAGTTAATCTGCAGGCTTACGTCTCCGGCCGCTCTGGGTTTTTCATGCGGCCCACTCCTGTGCTCTGTGGCGCTGTCTCTGTGATTTATTACGAGGAAGAGGCGAGAAGAGGGAGCGGGCAACACAAGTAGAACGGCCCCATTCTCCTGGAGCGGCGCCGACAAGCCATAATCACGGCGCCCGTCCTGAGCCACGGAGGTCACGTCAAGGTGGGCCCAATAAACAAACCTCTTTAGCCCCTCTGTTTATTGAGGCGGGGGGCTTCGCCAGAGCAATTGAACCTTTCACCGCGACCCGGCTGAGCTCCCAGCGTGCACGCACAACCTCCGTAATAAGACCACTGCATCCCCCCAGAGCGCCATCTGCATTCATTAGCCGCTCATGAAAGAGTGGAGCGAACGACGAAGGGCGAGCGAGAGAGAGCGAGAGAGGAGAATTCAGGGAGGAGAGCGATGGCGATAACAAGCGCCTCGCGGCCGGACAATTTTATTCCGTCCTGTCGATAGGTTTCAGACTGATGATGTGGCGGGGTCAAACGGCGGCCTCAGCTATTCCGATACTTGATTACTTCTTTTTTTTCTCGACAGAGTATCTCCGTCTCCCCCCCACGCAGCGTGGGGCTTACCGCGTGACGCAACACGGCAGCCGCTCCTCCGCCTCGAGGATCGAAAAAAGCGCCCTAAGCGGCGCCGTTAACTGGTCGTAAACTCTGTTCGATTCCTTTAAAATATGAGGCATTAAGTCACATGACTGATGGAACGCTTCACTTGAATTAGGATGAAAACGACTTTGGAGCTCCGGTTCACGTACGGGCCGTTTAATTGGAGGTCTGGTTCTATAATCACGCTCTCGCGGGTCGACGCCGCCTTATTAGGCGGATGAAACTGCGCTGCCTCTCATTTGCATTTTAGTGGAACATTTCCATATTTGCTTATGCGAGAGTCTTTCTGAAAAAGTGACGCACTCCAGCTGATTTTCATGCTTCAGGGTTTTTGTTTTTTTTGTTTTTTTTGTCTTCTATGCAAATCCACTTCTTTCTGCTTTTTATTTTCAGCGCCTTTAATATCAGGGACAAACTGGTTCTCTGGAGTCCAAATTAACAGCAGCACCAGAACATATATATATATATACAGATATATAGATATTTTTTCCCCTCACCAAAAGTCCAAGTCCAAGTTTTTTTTGTCTGTGTTAAAATTAGGGCTTTAAATCAGAAGTTCTATCACGATACGATATTAAATCCATTCTTCGGACAACGATACGATATTTGCCGATATAACAAAGTCTGCCGCGATTCCATAACGGTTCCATTTCTTTCCGGGGCCTGCGATTGATTTCAGACGATACAATGGACCCATTTATAAAAAAGTGGTTGCATATCAACTAAAGACAGAAAAATTCATTAGCAATATATATTTAGTGAAATATTTTATTTGTACATATTTGCTTATTGTTGGATTATGGTCACCCCTTCTATGCTAACTACGTTAGCACGTATATGGCAATCCCACTATATTTTAGCATGAAGCTAACGGACCAAGCGCTAATTTATATGTCCACATTGTTGTGAGGCAGTAAACAGTCAGACTTTCCCCCCGGACTTTCTTTCTTTATTTCTCATTTGAAGAACGGGTTTTCAAAAGTGAACGCTAACGTTCATGAAGAGAAGAATAAAAAGATGAAGTCAAAATTCAGCTTCTGTCTCTTCCCATTGGTCCACAGCTCTGGGTCAATACGGAAGGTAGTCTCCTTTATCTCTTCTCAACCAAAAAGAAAGTGGTGCCAGTTCGGTGCTATTGTTAGCGCCACGGCTTAGTTGGTTCAACTCGCGCACCTCGTTAGAACCTGTTGGCTTTTCTATTGGCGAGGAGCCAAGTCAGAGCCTCGCCATTACGTCACCGTAAAACGTCAGTACTTCACCGTCTGTTTACCCGGCATGTCAGCGCCGTACTCAAGCACAACAAACGAAGATAGAGGAGCTCATCGTTTCTATGCAAGGGCCGTTCCTGGCTATCGGAGCCTACGTTGAGTTTAAGAGCCGAAAACACAACTTTTGTTATTAATTTAAAAATAAAATATATTATTGCTAGTTTTTTGATGAATCTCGCTCGGCCTTTGTTTTAAAAATGGTGGTTCAATGTTTACGCCGGTCTTGTTGTTCACAATAACCCCGCCCCTGGCCCTGCCACGTAATTTGTTCTTGGCTCTAGACCAGCAAAGAGTTGGCGCTGGCCTGGAACTAGTTTCTAGAGCCAGGAGCTGGTGCTTAGGCTGTTGAAAAGCAAATAACTGGTGCTAAATCAGGCTCTGGCTCCAAACTAGCCCTGGAACCAGCTCGGTGGAAAAGGGGTAGGTGTGTTAAACACTGCAGGCGTGTCCCTGTAGTAATTTAAAAATAAAGGCGTATCTTAAAAAAGAAGATAAATATCGATATTTTGACTTTCCATTGATTAGATTAGATTGTTGCTCAACGAACCGATATACCGAATCGATGAATCGTTACAGCCTTAGTTAAGATGTGCTTACAGCTGAATAAGAATAGTTTCCCGGTGCCGGGCTGGAGGGGAGAAGGCAGCTCTTCGTGTATGATGGGCTTTGATAAGAACCAGGCGGCACCAGAGAACATTATTACTGTTTAAAGCCTGGCACTATCCCAGAAATGCAAATAATTTGTGACAGTCCAACTTGGAATTGCTGTGGGGTAGATTTAGTCAAAGTCATTATTTTCTCTCCTTTTTTCTTCACACTTTACCAGCAGAGAAATAATAATCGGAGAATTGTTGGAGGATTCTGTTGGAAGAAGTTTCTCTTCATGCGACCCGGTCGTCGCTTCATTCAATGCTTATTTAATGGGAACGCCTTCGCTCTCTCTCATTGTTCACAATCGTCTGTGGAAGTTCACGACTGATCAAATATTATTACTTATTTAGTGAAATGGAGTATATCCATTGGTTAGGGGGGAAACGCCCTCAATCCGCTGCGTTGTACAAACAATCCCCCTGATTGAACTATTCAGATTAAATGTGACTCATTAATAATCTCAAACAGTCCGTATTGGCTCCACCTAACTATTTCTATGACGTCATCAGTCTGTTCTAGGGTCAGATCCCACAGTGACTCAATGATGAAGATTAATACAGTTAACTGGTTTCTCTGAGCTCAGTAAATAAATCAAGTGAGATGCCCTCGTGTCGATTCATAGTGTGTTTCGTGTGTTTTCAACAAATAGCTCCCCCTAGTGAGTAAAATATAACTAGTATAGTGAAATTAAATTCATAAGACATAATCAGACACGAGGTTGGGAAGTTGTGGTTAAAAAAATGTTCTTTTTTGGGATACAGCTCCTCCTACTGGTGGAAATATAAAACCGTTTTCCTCCAAATCGATCCAGTTCTTCCTCACACTGAGGTCTATGTTGGTATAAAATTTGAAACTGATCTATAAAATAGTGTTTGAGTTATCGGGTTAACTAAAAATAGTTTTTGGCGGCGGTTATTCCATAACATCCGTTTCCTGGGGATGAAATGATGAGAGAACCTCATGATGACGAGGTGATGATGTCATACAAGCATTCTAACCAACCCACTGAGGAAGGATGTGCCACAGCTGCTCTGAAGGAATTTTTTATCCCGTAACTCATCTTTTACACAGCTTATTCGTGCGTCTCATAGGATGGACGTGTGATTCATGCTAACGGACGTAAACCTGAATCTAATGAGCATCAAAATAAAAACCTCCGACACCGATCGCTTCCAGACTCCAGGAGGAAGCTGACACCAAAGAGACAAACACGGTGAAAACTCAAAAGAAGGGAATAAGTTAGAAGCTTCCATTCATCATAAACAGAAGTTGGAGATGACCTCATTAAAACTCCAGAGAAAGTTTTAATTGTTAATCATATTGATGGTAAATGTCACAGTTAACTAGTTTTTTTCTGAGCTCAGGAATAAAACAAGGCATATTTATTCGTGTATCAGTTCGTGGGAGTTTAATTTAGATCGCAATTGGACTCATGATCGGGAAGAAACGCCCCATTGTGATTAAAATATGAACTAATAGATTTAAATATGAACTAATAGATTTAAATATGAACTAATAGATTAAAATATGATGTACACAAGGAAGATCTACTTGAATTGATTCATATGGAGCAAATTTGGACTAAATGGGTCCAACAGGTGAGAAATCGTGACACTAAAACTGTGATTTTGGAGATAAAACTCCCCCTAGTGCCGGAAATGTGCAACTGACCTTTCCCCAATTCAATCCAATTCTTCCTCTCAAAAAGGTCTATTTGGGTATGAAATTTGTAAAAGGATCCACAAAATATTTTTTGGAGTTATCGCGCTAACACGAAGGATCTGCGGCTAACGCGACGATACCGTAATTTACCCGACTTTTGTTTCCCACGATGTTGATTAAGGTTTTATCCTCAGTCACATGACCTCACGCGGATGGAAACAACAAATGAGATGTTTGTTTATTGTTATATTTAAAATAAAAAAAATTTTTTTTTAGGTGTGCATCACCTGAATGTGTCCTCTGGAAACACTTCCGTTGCGTCGCAATGTTTGCGGTGTCTCACACTGATGAAGGTGTTTTCTCCCTTGTTTTTTGTGATTATTCAGATTTTTTTTTTGTAGATTTACAGAGTTTGGTTTTGGGAGATAAACACATAAAAAACATTAGAGAGCAGGCGGGGATCTTCTTCACAGCGCCGTAACCCGAATCTCCATCTGTCGTTGACGTCAGCCGGCACTGAGAAACCACACAGCGGGTCAGCGTGGAATCCTTGCCCGGGGGCAGCATGACATCATGCCAAGTGGCGGCAGAGCAGGTCACCCCCACCCCGAGGTTGTGAGGGGATGCGGCGTCACAGCATCCGTCCTGACATTTGGAGAGCAGGTGGACGACACAATGGTGGCTGCAGATAGCGAGCGCAGAGCGAGATTGAGATGGAGATGTGGGCCTGTTTGAGATGCGCTGTGGGGATGACAGGGGGCAGCCCGCCCCGGCCCCCCCGACGGCAGCTCCCGAGATTAGAAAACCATCAAACGTCCTCTGCTATCCTCGTCTGAATGGCAGCTGTATGGATGAGCCGCGAGTGTCTGTGTGGCCTCGGCTGCGTCCTCAGTGTGTGTGTGTGTGTGTGTGTGTGTGTGTGTGTCGCCAGCGGGGGAGGGGGGGAGGGGAGGGGAGGGGGCACAAGGGGGATAGAGGACGTGCTGAGAGAATGTCAATAGCGTTGGTCCCGTTTTGAGTGTAAAACACGCCGAAAAGCTGTTCTTTTCATCGTGTGCGTGAGGAAAACCGTAGACCCCACTCACGTTCTTATTCTCTATAATAATAATAATAATAATAATAAAAATAATAATAATAATACATTTAATTGACAATGCACTTTACATTTGGATCAAATCTCAAAGAGCTAATCTAAAATCAAAGGAAGGTTCTGTTTCATATAACATCAAGTCTTTTTTTTTTAATCATTATTATTATTTACAAGCTCTAAAAGTCGAGTGTGTTCTGGAATTGTCATCAACCCCGAAGATCCTTCGCGTTAACGCGATAACTATTTTTTGGATTATTTTCGGACCTTTCAGTGTGAGACAGGACAGGGTTGATTTTTGGGAAACAGCCGATGCATATTTCCGACACTAGGGGTATCTTCATCTCCAAATACATCGTCTCTCAACCATCTGTCCGATTTTTTTCCAAATCTGTAGCAGATGAATCGACTTGAGATATTTATCTTTTATATATCGTACTTTACTCTCACAGTTCACATTTTTCTCACTAGGGGAAGCTTCTTTATGAAAAACAACACGAGTTTTGGACATAACTTTCTCACTGTTACTCCACTTTAGTCAAATTGACCTCAATTGTCATATTTTACTGTAATTACCTCTGTTTAAGGGAGGTTATTTTTTGTTTGTCTGTTAGCTCCATTACAGAAAAGCTAATGGACGGGTTTACATAAGGTTTTACCCGGATGTAGGTTTAGGTAGACACTAACAATGGTTACATTTTGGTGTTGTCACATGTTTCGCAGCATTTATAAATGCATATGCCATAATTTGTTCTAATAGTTCACATTTTATTCACTAGGGGGATCTTCTGTACGGAAAAAAAAACTGTTTTTTAGCTACAATTTCCTCACCTTTGGACTGATTTTGTCCAAATTGGATGCATATGAGTCGAGTCCAGGAGATCTTTCTTGTTTATATCATATTTTACTGAAGCCCTCTGGGTTCATTTTAATTTTTTGCTGACTAATCGGGATTTTTTATTTTTTCCCGACATTACTTCACATTTGATTTGAAGAATTAAGTAAAATGTATTTATTGTACTACACAGGAGACTGAGATGTTTTCACAGATATACTCCTGTTGTCAGGGACGACGACCTAGGCCGGGCTTAGAATTGTGCGTTTATGATAAATACAAGTTCCGATATATGGAGAAACTGTTGGTGTGTTCACAACAGGCGTGGTCATAATGTAATGCAAAATTCCTGCACTTGCAAAGACAATCCGCATGTAGAAAACGACGGCCGAGTCTCTGCCTATAAAAAGGAACCAATCACGTCGCTGCCTCCGAGCTTTCGCTGACCGGGACGACGGCGCCCAGAGCGGCGTCCGTCTCGGCGTGTCATCGTGGCAGATTGGACCCTGGTTGTGTCAGAAACAGATAGAGCCCTCACGATCACTCCCCCTCTAATTACAGCTCAAATGTAAACCCATTAGGCCTCGCCACATTATGACTTACCTCTGGCTATTCTCGAACTCAAAGAAAATGAGGGATTTTTTTTTTCTTTTTCGGATCCGGTTAGAAATCGAAGGGAGAGCCCGGTGATAACGACTTAAGCCGATGAATGCAATTAGTGGAAGAGTGCTAACAGCATGGCGGTAATTGGGTCTTACAAACTAAAAGCCTGCCCTCGCCGAGCAATTAGAGCTACCTCCTTTAAAGTTAGTCAATTGTACCGCTGTTAATGGTCCATGCTTGGTTGAAGCTGAGCACGGGGAGTTAGCCGCCTTTCAAATTGGCCACGGCCGCTTTCCTTTCTTGCATGGTTTCTGGTGCTCGCTTGAAAATTTGAATGGATTGAGGAGCTTCTCAGGTGATTAAATATTTAGTAATGGTGATTCATCGCTCTGCGGACCGTGTCACGCGAGACGGCGCTACGCAACATTAACGCTAGTGACGTGTTGCCATTTAGGTGAGAGAAATAGCGCCGTCGTGAGGCGTTCAAAGAGCAACTCCGATAACTGAAGGACGGAGGGGGGAAACTGTCCTCTTACAGCCCAGAGGGCTTCATTCTAAGACCCCCGTCCTTCAGTCCAGGAAATTTTAATTTATTCGATTTGTTTGAATTCCATGATTGAAGTTTAATTTCTGTGTATTCTGTTAGTGGAATTTGTCGTTAAAACTGTTTAAAAAAAAACAACTAAAAATGTTTTACCAGATAGAATTACAACTAACTGTCTCAACTTTATAACTTTATTCTCTTTTTTCATTTAATGCAGCCTGATGGGAATTTATCATTTCTTGATGTTTTTTTTAGTCGTCCAGGTTTTTTTTTTCCATCAAAACTTTTGCACTAATAGGAATTATTCACAATCGATGCAAAATTTGATAATCACATTATATATTCGTAGAGTTTTTTCATTCCCAGTACTTATATTTTGTATATCTTTGCATATTTTTATAATTTTTTTCCTGCATATTATGCGTATTTTTCTCAGTCTGCTGCTCTGGCACTGAAATTTCCTCCACAGGGAATCAATAAAAACCTGTCTGTCTGCATATCTGTCCTTGCATATATCTGCCATTCCGTGCACCTATCTGTCTGTCTGTCTGTCTCTCAATCTGTCTCTCTGTCTGTCTATCTGTAAAACAGCTTGGAAATGTAATTTTTAGCTACTCTTTCCATTTATTTATATTCATTCATTCATTCATTCATTCCTTTAAAAACCCAGAAGATCCCGTCCAGAACCAAACATGGTCAATCTTGGGGGGAACAGGGTTCAATGAATGCAAACACATCTGGAAGCAAACAGGAACAAAAGATGAACACGGCTGATTGTGCTTCATCGCTTAGAAGCATAATTTAACAACGCTTATTATAAAAGTTCAAGTGAGGACAATAAGTCAAAAAAAAATTGACAATAATCACCATAAAAGCAAACTGAAATAAAATAACCATTAGAAATTGAAAGCAATTTAGAAGAATGACAGTTAGAATCAATATGATTAACAATTAAAACTTTCTCTGGAGTTTTAATGAGGTCATCTCCAACTGCTGTTTATGATGAATGGAAGCTTCTAACTTATTCCCTTCTTTTGAGTTTTCACCGTGTTTGTCTCTTTGGTGTCAGCTTCCTCCTGGAGTCTGGAAGCGATCGGTGTCGGAGGTTTTTATTTTGATGCTCATTAGATTCAGGTTTACGTCCGTTAGCATGAATCACACGTCCATCCTATGAGACGCACGGATAAGTTGTGTAAAAAATGAGTTACGGGATTTAAAATTTTTTAAGAGCAGCTGTGGCACATCCTTCCTCAGTGGG
Source organism: Lophius americanus (assembly GCA_037951165.1). Taxonomy (NCBI): domain Eukaryota; kingdom Metazoa; phylum Chordata; class Actinopteri; order Lophiiformes; family Lophiidae; genus Lophius; species Lophius americanus. The sequence continues at coordinate 357,756 of JBBDHG010000349.1, forward strand.
TTGGTTAGAATGCTTGTATGACATCATCACCTCGTCATCATGAGGTTCTCTCATCATTTCATCCCCAGGAAACGGATGTTATGGAATAACCGCCGCCAAAAACTATTTTTAGTTAACCCGATAACTCAAACACTATTTCATGGATCATTTTCAAATTTAATGCCCACATAGACCGTAGTGTGAGGAAGAACTGGATCGATTTGGGATAAAATCGGTTTTATATTTCCGCCACTAGGGGGAGATTTATCTTGAAAATCACAGTTTTCTCAGCCAAAATTTCTCAATCGTTGTTCTAATTATGTCCAAATTTACATCTAAATGAACCTCGAGGTGATGTAAAGTTTATTTGTCATGTTTTACTGTAATCGTTCATATTTCACTCATTAGAGAGGCTTTTCTTTTGCAAAGAACCGTTTTTTGACCATTACTTCCCAACTATATGTCTGATTATGTCATATTAATTTTATTTCAATTATAGCTCTATTTTATTCACTAGGGGGGTGATAAAAAAGGTTATTTCATAAGAAGAGCTAAAATATAAGTAAACTGACTAAAATATGAGTTATTGGACTAAAACATGATGTACATAAGGAAGATCTCCTTGACCAGATTGATATGCACCAAATTTGGAATAAACGGATGAGAAAATTATGACAAGAAAAATGTGATTTTGGAGTAAAAACTTCACTAGTGTAAGAAATATGCAACTGACCTTTCCCCAAATCAAGACAGTTCTTCCTCTAAATATGTACTAAGTGGTTATACAATTTGAAAGTGATCCACGTAATAGTTTTTGAGTTATCGCGCCAACACGAAGGATCTTCGACGTATGTGGCGCCGATGTCGATTCCGTTACATCCCCGACTTTTCAGGCAGATAAGTTCTCTTTCCTTCCGTGACTTTTAAACTAATATCTATGCCTATTTGTTATAAGTTTATAAAAAATAATGCTATTTCAGAATAGGTTATCTCATTGTAGGGTTGTAAAACACAACAGAACCCAAACTTACAATCTTCTACAATGTTTTCTGTAGATAACGAGAAAATAAACGGTTGTTTTCTTGGTCGTAGCTTTTTGTGAGAAAAAAACACAGTTTCTCATCCATAACTTCCCAACCATGAATCTAACTGTGTCTGAATTAAGATCATAAGAATTGATACGTTGAAGGAAATCTGACTTGTTTTATTCCTGAGCTCATGAAAACTAGTTAACTGTATTTATCTTCATGATTGAGTCACTGTGGGATCTGATCCTAGAACAGACTGATGACTTCATAGAAATAGTTACATTGAGTCAATATGGACAGCCGGCGATTGGGGGCTTTTCGTGGATATACCCAGGGGGATTAGTTGCACAATGCAGGGGATTGGGGGTTTTCCAGTGATCAATCCTTGCTGTCAGACTGGTTTTTAGTATTTAGTTCAGAAGTACTATATTACTTCCCTGACGTCTGCTTTTATAGAACGTTTTCAGCTCGCACATGTTGAATGAGTCGGTTCTGTGAGTTCTACAGTTGAAAGGGCCTCATGTCTGAAAACTGTTTTCTTTCTTAGAACGCCACACAGAAACTGACGATCACAGCAGGTTTAGTAGCTGCACAGGGTTTTAACCCGTCTTACACACCTCCAACGTCTCGCTCCCCAACATCGATGATGCTCCGCTGGCGCTCGGAGGCTCAGCGAACAGCTGAGGTGACCCCCCCACCCCGAGGAAACAACGCAAACTCATGGTCTGATCACAATATCAGGATGTTTGACTTGTTTACGAGTCAATTCTGGTTCCACGGGCTGAGCCGATCAAACTGATCTTATTAAAAAAGCATATTTGATGTTTACCACCTGATACCGGCGCGAGGCTTTGCAGACATCAAAGCCCAACAGATAAAAATTGAACTTTGAAAAGCCGCCGACCGCCTGCTGAATGTAGAGCGACTGGTTTCCCCGGGAGTCATAGCACCCACGAAAGTGAAATATAATGAAATAAAGTGATGATATTTCTTCGGTATGCTTACTCACAAATCTTGAAAAGGCGGTTAATAAATGATGAATCGTTCCTTTGAAGATCTTTAAGTTGTTGCTTTGGTATTTGTGTTTTTGTAGCACGCTGCAAAAACAAACTTCACTGGAAAGAAGCCAAATATTCTCAAATTATAATCAAATTGTCTTGAAATTAGCGCAAAAGAACTCAAATCTCCCAGTTGGGGTAAGAAAATTTGTTTGGCTAAAATTCTTCAAACAAGCATAAAATTCGAGCCACTGAAAACTAGAAAAATCTCAATTTAATCAGAAGTTTTTCTAATTACAAGCCATGAGCATTAATTTATAGAGAGGTATTTTCTCTAGTGAGTTTATTATTCTGATGTTTTGCTGATGAGTTTTTAATCTGGGAGTTTCACACCTATGGATTATCTTTCCAAAATCGTACGCGACGGTTTGATTGACTGTAAAAGTTGAGCAATGACCTACCCTTTCCCTTAGAAAAGGGAAGTTTGTAACTTCCTCTCGGGCTTTGTTTAAGCGGTTCACACCTTGGAAATTAGAGTTTCTCTTTTTTTAATTCTGTTTTACCAGAAATTGGTTATTATATCCCTTAAAAGTCAGGAGATATTGTTGAATTTGTCATTTTTGCGTCGGGGATAACTCGATAACTGCTTCATGGATCACTTTCAAACTTTATACCCACATGGACCTTTGTGTGAGGAAGAACTGGATTGATTTTGGAAAATGTCGGTTCCATATTTATGCCACTAAGCGGCGCTCACTTTCCAACCGTGGGTCCAGTTTTGTCCTTATTGGCTTATATGAATGGACTTGTATAGTTATAAATTTACTCCTGTAGTTCATATTTCTCTCACTAGGGGGAAACTTTTTGTGGAAAACTCAGTTCCACCTTTTGGAAGAATAACATTTGTTATTCTCTGATTTGGGAAATAAGTAAGAATGACGTGAAAAAGTATTGTTATGTGAAAAAAACTTGTTTTTTTCGTCATGGGTTGTTGCCAGGAGATTCCCGGAAGGTCCATATCAGAACAGATTCTGAAGTAGTTAGAAGTAGTAAGAGCTTTTTGACAGTCGGGACAAAAAATTGGTTGTTTGTGTCAGCCTGACCTCTAGGAGGAGGAGAAAGAGAAGGGAGGGGAAACTGAATCAGTGTTCGGTCTCCTGGTCATTCTTCAAATATTACGTTACGGTGCCGAATTCCAAAACAACGTCCGGACGGTTCCGTCTAAATATGTTTCATATCAATCGACTCAAGGAGATCTTTATTTCATAGACGCCATATTTGTTTTCCAGACGTCCCTTCACATTCAATTTGAGGAGTTAAATCAGGGGGATTCACTGTACAACGCATGGGATTTGGGGTTTTTTAAAGATGAAAGCATTTCATGGCCGCCGTACCAAACATATGAGGGGAACCGTTCCCTAACTCAGCAGGTGTTTTTTGCGGTGGGAGACGCTGACGATGACTGATGGAGACAAGCACATTTGAATAAAAGGATGATTTGTACTTTGTTTGTCTCCATCTATATAAATATATATATACATATGTATACATATATATACATATATATATATATATACTTATATATACATATATATATATATCTGTTCTCTCTCTCTCTCTCGCTCTCTCTCTCTCTCGCGCCGTCATCAGGAGCTCTGAAGGTTCTCCAGCACTATGTGGAGATGTCTGCGAACCGGGCCGCGTTTAACTTCCTCTCTACACGCTAATTTTCCCGATTACAGATTTTCAGCCGCGTATCGTAAATATTAACACATTTGCATCCCCTGAAACTCCGTCTCTTGTTTTTGTTTTTTTCACGGTGTAAATCCAAACGGACATTTACGAGGGGCTCATTCGTAGTCGGGCCGTGTTTCCAGGGAAATGGGGGAGAAACTCGTCGGCCTTGGGAAGCATCCCTTTATTTATATATTTTTTTTAGAGTAATGCTTTGCTTTGGCCTGCTGGTTATTCTCTAAAGACCGGATACCCATGGAATTAAGTGAAATATACGCTCCTGAAATGCCGTGGATCATTCGCTCGCCTCCGTATTCCGGCTGCGCTCCAGGACTCCTCAGCCTTCTGGCTCCCCTCCTCCCGCTCAGGGCCGGAATGCGACGCCGAGTGTCCACGTTAGACCGTAAAAACAGGAAGCGAGGCCGAGCGGCGAGTTTATGAGAACGGACCGGAGAATAAAATGTAATGGGTGGAACCATTGGAGTCTCGCGAAATGGCTTCTTCTTTTTTTTTTTTTTTTTTTTTTACAGAAGGCTTTGTGGACATTTGTCTCAGAGAGATGGTCTATTAAACTGAGGGACATTTATATTGAGCTGTCAGAGGGTCAGATGCTGCTTTAATAGCGTCCTCAGGCTCCCTGCTATTGAAGCGGGGGGTTGGGGGTCAGCGCCAGCGGCCGCCTCGCCATTAACGCCATCATATTGTCTTCCAGATTAGATTTAGAGCGACCCGTTATAAATACCTCTCACATATCAGAAACATCAATGGGACGCCACGACAGTCTGGTTGAGAGGAGAATCATCTCCGCTGCGCGGCTCGTGTTCGGAAGCGAAAACCATCCCTCTTTGTTTTCAGACTGCGCTCCTTGCCCCGCCTTCGCCGCCGCCGGCCTGTCGTCTCCTCCGTCTAATGAAGACGGATCCGTCTGCCGCTCACATCGTCGGGACTCTGTCATCGTTACGGAAATGTACAGTTTAACCGGGGACCCTCGCCGCGGAACCGGGCCTCCGCGTTTGGAGACGGCTTCAGAGGAATCGGCTCAAGATGAAAAAGATCACAGGATCCAGTCGGCGAGGAGGAGATGGCAGCGGTTAGGAGCAGACGTGACATCCGCCTGTCAGATAACCGACGTGTGTGCATGTCAGATGAGAGACCAGAGGCGGGAGTGGAGGATCTGACATTCCATTTCTCTTTTGTCTGCCTCTGTGGAGACCAACGCAGTCAGCGGCGATTACGCAAGAGGAAAATACTAGAAACTCCCCTCTCAGGAATGATGTAATGTTTCGTTCTACACGCCGCTCGCCAGAATCATTGGCCCCCTTAGAAAAGTAAAAGAGGCGAAATGAGAAGTAAAAAATGTCTTTAATTCAAATTATTGACAGAAATCAAAGCTTTTATTCAACATAAATAAAAAGAAACATCACATTCTTAACATCTGCATGTGATATGTTTTGCTCCGCCCCCTTTTTCCACAATGACACCCCGGAGTCTTCTGCAGTGTGTGATGAGGTTCTGGAGAAGATCTGAGATCATTCCCACAGACAGACACTCTCCACCTCCTTTGGGTTCTGAGGTCCACGCTGGTGGACTCTGCAGCACATCCCACAGATGTTCTGTGGGGTTCTGGTCAGGTGACTGGATGGACATGGCAGAACTTTTATTCTGTGACCTCTGAACCATTCTTGGGTTGTTGTTGAGGTGATCTTCAGATCATTGTCCTGCTGGAAGGTCCAAAAACGGCCCACTTTAAGGTTCCTGACAGGCTTTTAGGTCTTCATCCAGTATCTGCTGGTGTTTGATGATGAGTCCATGGAAGAAAAACAACCCCACAGCATCAGAGATCCACCACCAGACTTCAAAGTGGGTATGAGCCGCTTTTCAAGATGGCTTCATTTCTTTCTAAGCCACCCCTGTCTGAGATGTTTGCTGACAAAAAGCTGTATTTTAGTCTCATCTGACCTCTGACCTTGTTCCAGTGAGTCCCAGTGGTGTTTGTCAAACTGTAGTGGCATAAGCTTGTGTGCGGCCGATAGCAGAGGCTTTTTTCTTGCTAACCTCCCAAACAGCTGGTGTTGGTGTCAGCGCCACCTGATGGTGGTTAGGGAGACTTTCTGACCCCAATATTCAACTGACCTCTGACCTCTTTAGCTCTAATCCTTGTAAAGGCTTTTACCAGTTCAACCATCCTCCTCACAGTGTGTGGGGTCAGTTTGCAGACATGTCCTCTTCCAGGATGATGTCTAACATCTCTAGTCTCTTTAAACTTCTTCATTATTGATCTAACTGTTGAAACTGACATTCTGAACTGCTGAGAGATGTTCTCGTCTCCATTGTCAGATTTGTCCAGCTCTACAACTTTTCTTTGCTCCTCATTGCCGTGTTCTCTGGTCTTCATCATGGTGAAGAACCTCAGAGAGAATCAGGCCTGTGTCACCTCATATTTATACCCCAGTCAAACAGGAAGTCACTGTTCAGCACTCCAGAGTTCCTGCTCCAACAGGTGAAGCTTATATTTTGAATTGCCCTGATTGGATGCTTTTAATTTCCTTATGATTGAAGGAAAATAAAGTTTCTATCTGAAGCGAAAATGATAAAATAGACAATACACAATATTTTTATTAATTAAATTAATAAAAAATTTAATCAGAATTGTGTTTTGACCCTGTCCACGTAATGAAAATAAAAGTATTAAAACAGAAATATAAATATGTATGCAAATAGGTAATGTACATATATATATATATACATATATATATTATTCTTGAACAATTTGGATTTAAAGTCTCGGCTAAAGATCAGAAGTGCCTTAATAATAATAATTCTGGAAGGCATTATTAGTTATTGAACATCATGCATCTTAATCACATTTAAAAAAAATATGAAGTCAAGCAGCAAGGACTCAAAATAAATGAGAAACTAACTTGGGGGAGTAAAAAACGCTCGAGTGAAGCGAATCCTTCTGTGAGGGAGATATAAAGAAAAGAGCTGCGAGGAATTAAGGATTCAAGGTTACAGTTGCAGATTTTTCACGCCGCCTGCATGAACTCAGACAACAAATTATAGGGAAAATAAAAAATCACAGATTCATTTCACCTCCAATCGGAACCGTCACCATTACGAGATTTATGAAATACCGCTTTGTGATGTGTCTTCATGCAACATTAAAAACTGAGACGCACTCAAAGGGTTTACTAAATATTTCAGAAATCATTCGTGGTTAAAGGAGAATAAAAGACCGAAAAATTCCCTCTGAAGGCGCGTCTGAACTTTCCTTCTTTCTTTTTTTTGGCGGCGGTCTTTTCTTCTGTCCATGAATCTTGTCTGCTTGCTGTCCCATGGTTTTAATAACTTCAGCTGCCTTTTACTCACAAGACTCTGATTCCCTCTGAGACCCCTGGCTGACCTTTGGGTGGTGGGTTCTAACGTCCTGGAGGAACGGTGCCGACATGAACTTCATCCAAAGCGCTAAAGCCTACAAGAGGACGTGCGAGACGTCTCCTCGGAACTGAAGACTAAAACACAGTCAAAGCAAAAGATTCAATAAAACATAACAAATACAAGTTAGACTTCCTTCAGATGAGGTCCATTTAGGTCAAATTGGACCAACGGTTAGGAAGGTTATTTATGAATAATACTGTGTTTTTCATAAAGAGGCTCCCGCTAGCGAGGAAAATATGAGCTATTGGATCAAAAAGTCTAAATTTGGACTGATTTGGAGCATTGGTTCAGAAATTATGGTCAGAAATGTGCAATTGTTGAGATGTAGCTCCCTTGTGGCGAGATATGCAACTGATTTTTACCAAAAATTATGCCAGTTCTTCCTCGTGCTTATGTAGGTGCAAAATTTTCAATGGAGAGTTTTTTGAGGTTTCATAAAGAGACAAAAATCTACAGTGAAAATTCCAGAATATTAACAACTTTTCGCAGCTAAACTTACGACTACACTGCCCCCAGTGGTTTCCAGTGGTGCTGCTCCACTTTGTCCGTCTGAACCGTATCCCTGAGCTGTCAGGAAATGTGCATAAATACTTACAGAGCTGGAAAAAGTACTCCCTGAAGTTCACATTCTGTCGACATAAATTCACAGTTGATTTGAGGATTTTAATCAGCGGGGTTACTTGTATGACGCAGGGGATTGGGGACTTTTTAGGGGATTTGGCGATCTATCGAAAGTATCCAGACTCTAATCGGCGAGATATTCCATGCTGCTGTTCGGGGCGGAGGACCTTCGATCTCAATCGCTCCGATGAATCTGAGCTCCGAAGACTTTTTAATTAATCATCACACATCATTTATTATAATAAAATCATTAAACTGAAAGTTATGTTTTCACTCCTGTGCGTGTTTGTTTGTCTGTGAGCAAGATTAAGGAAAAACTACCCGACGGATTTGCATGAAAACTTACCCCTAGGTAGGTTTTTTCATATCCTAGAGGTGATTACATTTTGGTGCCGGTACGTCTTTTGCAGTATTTAAAGTTAAGTTAAATTTAAAAAAAGATTGAAGTAAAAAGCCGTTTGGTGTTTTTACAACAACATGTAGCTATTGATGCTTATGTTCCTTTTATTCCTTCGATGTTTCTTTTGGGCCGGACTTGGGGGCTCAGTTTCACGAGTTCCTTTGATACCTGGAGGCTCAATGGGCTGAACGGAGACGCTGAAGTGGAAGGCAGGGAGTATTTGAGAGATACTCAGAGGGTTTGTTGGAGTTGTCGGTAGATCTAGAGGCTGGTAATAACTCAGTAGTTAACGGAGAAATCTGGATTCATTTTTTCCCTAAACTTTTTGCTAATGTTGTGCCTTGTTCCTTTGATGTTTTATAAAGGATATGAACAGGAAGTGATGAAACAATCTCTGTTTAAGAGTAGGTTCGGAGGTAGGTGTTGTTGGTAGATCTACGTTCTCTGTTTTTTCTAGTTTAAGGAACATTTTGGTCTCAAACAGCAGTTTATATATTGAATATAGCATATTTTGTATTTACTTGTGTTTGGGAACATCTAACCTCATGGCGGCCAACAGTTTGGGCCATTAAACTGGTGCTTCAGGACCTCTTACCCTTCCGTGGGCTCGTTGGGTCCAACTGTGGGCTCTGCAGGTTTACGGCTGCACATCTTTCCTGCATAGGATACCATTAAAAATTGGTCTGGAGTTTTCTATTCTCACGAGGCGAGAGGGATGAATGTTTCATAAACCATTACTTCAGTATGCCCCCGGTTTCCCCTCCACATTAACGGACTTTTTAATGTGGCAAGTTGAATCATTTCACCTGCAAGTATTTTTTAATAACCACTCACATTTGCTTTTAATGAGGGGTTTGACGGTGAGAAACTGGCAGCTGCAGTCCTCCAGGATCCGTTTTACCGGGGAAAATATGACAGAGTTAGCGGCGTTCGGCATGTGGAGGCGTTTCGCCCAACCCAAATTGTCTGTTGGTGTCTGGTGCAAAACAGAATGATTTGAATTGTTACTAATTCACAGGCTGCCTCCATTGTGTGGTCTGTGTTTTTTGTACAGCCGCCGGTGCTCCTGCGGTCTGCGCCCGTGGACAGGAAGTGATTCTGTTTGCCGCTTTTCTTCCTTTTTCTCCATTTGCCGACATTTAAAAAAAGGCCGTCTGACGCACGAGTCTGTTTTGGTCTCTCAGGCGGCTGAAGCTGGACTGACCGCCTCGGCGGGTGAAGAAGCTCGCGGCCCTTGAGGCGGAGACGTCTGTTCCTGTCAGTAACGCAGGAAGAAGAAGAAGCGCCCGTCGTCTTCATGTGTTTCCTGATCTAATTGTCACGCAGCAGCTTTATAGCTTCTCGACGATAACACTTCTAAAAGAATCCTGCAATCAGACGACATTCAGTGTTTCTCCTGGTTGTTGGATGATAACATACTTATCATTCATACTTATCTTTTTCTTGATAAAAGATAAGTTCAGACACTATGGAATTGTCATTGCTGCTGCAGATCCTTAGCGTTAAGGTGATAACTCAAAAACTGTTTCATGGATCATTATCAAAAACTGTTTTGGAATATTATGGAATGAATTATCGCCGCCGCCGCCACCGCAGGTACTTCCTGTTAACGCAATAACTCAGAAACTGTTTAAAGATCCATTTTCAAATTTTACAGCCACATGGATCTTAGTGCGTGGAAGAACTGGATCAATTTTGGGAAAGATCTGTTGAACATTTTCCCCACTAGAGGGAGCTTTATCAAAAAAAAACAAAAAACAGGTTTAGTCCAAATTTGTTGCATATAGAGAAGAATAGACTAGAATATAAAGACCTTTAATGTCTTTATACATGGTATAATGAGATTAAGGCGCTATAACTGTGGGTTCCAAGATAAGGTTCTAAGTCGGGACAACAACAAAAACAATGTCATAACAAATTGTGTCGGTGAAGATAAACAGACGGTATAAAAACGTTTTGCTCTGTAGATAGAATACAGAATATAGAATATATAGAATATATTGCACTTTATATGAAATACTGACTGTCCTGCAGTTGTTTTGGTTGTGAATCGACTCGAGGAGACCTAGTTTCTATTATTCATATTTTACTCTAATAGTTCATATTTTATTCACTAGGGGGGATTTTTTATTTTTTTTTATTTTACAGACAATTAACTACCATTAACCGTTGTTTTAGTTTTAGTCCAATATTACCTCATAGTCCAATAACCACTTAAAAGAGATTTTTTTTATTTCTTCCCAACCATAAGTCCAATCGTATGTAATTTTAGCTCCTATGAATCTGTCTGGTTTTATTCCTGAGCTCAGAGAAACCAGTTAACTGTATTTATCTTCATCATTGAGTCTTTTATGGGATCTGATCCTACAACAGTCTGCTGACTTCATAGAAATAGTCTGGTTGAGTCAACGTGGACTGTTTTAGATTATTAATTAGTCACATTTAATTTGAGGTGTTTGAATCAGAAACAAAAATTCTGATGTGTTTTTCCGGTTACTGGTGAGAAAAGATTTTTTAACAGTTTTAACAGTTTTAACAGTATTTCATGACGAATATCATGAATAAATTCCTTATTTAGTTAAAAAACAGCTTAATTTTTTTCTGACTAATAAAAAAAAAAAAAAAAACACATCTCTCTGTAAACCCAACAGCCGGCACCGTTCCGTGTCGGGCGGCTCCAGCTCTGATGTCATCTGCCAGGTTTTAACCGGCACATTTACTGACACATTTTTAATAGTGGTGAAAAGCGTTGATTGGGTTTTCACAGTTTGTACCGGAAAAATGAACATTAGCGGATACGCTAATTGGGCACAGCAGAAATGGAAGAAGAAACACTGAATTCCTTTTTTCCCACGTTCGTGCGTAAGTTCTGGAGGCCGGCTCTAATGAGGGCTCTTTAAATACCGCGCTCGGCCTTCAGCGTCCGTTTAATGGATTGCTTTGGGGTTTTTAAAACATTTGCCTAGTTAAACATTTAGGCTGGTATCGATCACCTCAAATCTATTATTTAAAAAGAAAAATTGTGTCGGCCTGTGGGGTTGGTCTCAGGTATAAAATGAACTCAATCAGTTCAAGTTTTGATAGATAGATGGAGAGAAACTTTATTAATCCCAGAAAAAGGGGAAATTTAGTCGCTGCAGCAGCTCCGGCATATAGAAACTCTGAAAGTGACTAAAAATGAAGAGATACTATTTAATAGGACGTCTTATAGGCATGTTCAGATAAACGTTTTATGGAATAAAGTTCATGCGTGTGTGAAGGAAAAGGAAAAACTCGTATAATTTGTCGTATTTTTGCAGGATTTTCTTACTTTACAACCCAAATCTTTTGTTTTTGTGCATCATAATAGACTCGTAACGGTGGCCCGATTGAGCTCTGATCCCTCCCGCGGTGTGCTCTGCGTGCGTGTTGATGATGAGTGTAAAATCCCCTGCGTTATCCGTGGCAGATGAAGAGTTTCGGCACCGGCGCGCCGTTGTCAGATAAGAGTCCCTGTTGGCAGGAGAACGAGCGCCGCGCTTGTGTTTTGATGCATTCCCCATTGTGCTTCTATTACTGTATCTTTTGCTTGACTGGCCGCGTGAGGCTGATGCGGACCGTCGCAAGGCTGATGCGGACCGTCGTGAGGCTGATGCAGACCGTCGTGAGGCTGATGCAGAGACATGCGGAACGGCGTTGCCGTCGGCCATGCCGCCCTGCATGCCGCTGGATCAATCATCGGAATGCTGCAGAAGCTGAACGCAACCTGTAGCGTCAGTCCGGCCTCTGTGATTAGTTTTCAGATCGGGACGACAGGAGACAGTTAACCCAGCAGCAGCTCCACGGACGTGGGTATAGAACCGAATGGGCAGAACCTCCCCCCCTCCCCCGTCAGGTCCAGTCTCTGGAGGAATTTCCCAAAGGCTTTCTGATTTTTATTTATAAATTTTTTTGATTTATAAGACAAATTATATCCCCCCAAAAAACTCGCTGAATGTCTGGACTGTGATTAATGGATTTCTGTAGCGGTCAGATTCATAATTCATCAAAAATAAACATTTAGTATTAATTGCATTTTTCGGAGCCACTGGTAGATTTATTTTTAAAATTATATTCCCGAAACTGAGATATTATGAATTTGTCATTATTTGTGTTATAACTCAAAAAAACTTTTTCAGGGATTGTTTTCAAATTGTATATCTCCATAACCTTTAGTGAGAGGAGGAACTGGATTGATTTTTAGAAAAGAAAGGTTGCATCTATCCGCCACTAGGGGCTTTATCTCCAGAATTACATGTTTCCAGGCCCTAATTTCTCAAGCATTGTTCAGATTTAGTCCAAATTAGCTTAATTAAAAGTCGATTCGGAGAGATATAACTTGTATTTAATTTAATTTTACTCTAAGTAGCTCTATTTTCAGGGGAGCATTGTTTTTGTTGTTTTAACCCAAAAAATACTTTTTTTAGGACTTAACTTCCCAACCGTTGGTCCCATTATGTCCAAATCAACTATTTAATTATAATATTTTACCCACATGGGGAGCTTTTTGTCTAAAACACAGTTTATCGTCCGTAACTTCCCAACCATCAGCCTGATTGTTAATAGAAATAGTTAAGTTGCGTCAATATGGACCGTTGGATTATTGGATAATTAATCTGAGGAGTTCAATCAGACAATCTTCTCTCGTACAACGCAGGGGATTGGGGGCTTTTTGGGGATATAACTTTGCTGTCATGTTATTTAGTATTAGTTTAATCTTGGCTCTTTAACTCCTGGCTTTTTAATTGAGAAAATTGTCAATTTGAGCCAAAATACATCCATGTTTAACGAGTTTTATTTTTATTTTTAATATTATAATGTATTCTATTCTATATCTATTCTATTCTATAAATGCATCCCAGTCGGATGTCAGTTTTATTTTATCATTGATGAATGTTACTAGCTGCTGCGTTTGGTTCTATCCAACAGTTTTTGTAGAACACGTTCTTGAGAAGAACAAGAACATTTGTTACATTTTGACAAATAAAGTCGAGGGAGATTCCTCTTCCTCTCTTTTCTCTGCAAACCTCTTCCTTCTTGTGAGGAACCCCTGAGTGGGAACGATGTTTTCAAGTCAGAGGGTGAACCAGAGAGTGAGGCAGAGAGTGAACCAGAGAGTGAGGTAGAGGTGAAATGAACAAACTGGGAGGAGAAGGAATCTAGAAGATTCACAGTTTGTAGTTTTATTCATAACTATCTGTTATCTTCATCATCAGTCACAGGTTCACACAATAATCAGCCATAATATTGTAACCGCTGACAGGTGAGGTGAATAACATTGATTATAATAATAATGATAATGGTAATAATAATAATAATGTATGCTTTATTGATCACATACAGTCATACACAGCACAACATAGTGAAACTATTTCTTTACATCTCACCCGTCCCTGGGGGAGCGATGGGCGGCCCCTTTGAAGAGTCAGGGGGGCTGGTGTTTCACTCAAGGACCCTACGACAAGTAGCCCAGGTGGGTTTGAAACGGCTACCTTCCGATCTCCAGACTGGAGGACGGCCGCTCCAACCGCTGAGCTTCTCCGGAGCTGCAGGTCTTCCTGGATGTTCCGGGTTTAGTACCCAGAAATGGGTCCATGGAGGGAAACTGGTGAACCGGCGACAGATTCATGATCATCCAGGACTCGCTGAGGCGGCGTGAAGGTTATTCCGTGTTGTCGGGTCCCAGACAACAGCTGCTGTAGCACAAAGTGATAATAAAAAAAAAAAAAAGAAGTTGATGCTGGTTCTGATAGAGAGGTGTCAGAACGTATGAGGCGTTGTCGCCCCGGAGTGGTCAGTGTCCCCATGCCGACCCCTCCTCCCATGACAGCGCCTGCAGTGGGCTCAGCGGGGGTCTCGTGGAGTTGATGCCTCGATGGGTCAAAGTTGTCTTCGTGGCAGAATAATAGACAAATCATTATAAAGTTGTAGCTGATTGGTGCGTTTGCTACCTTCAGATGATGACCTGTCACCATGGAAACAGGAGGAAAAAGCCGCAATTTCACAAAGTGGGGAAAGTTTCATGAAACTATTAGAGTTTAGTTTCAGAAACAAAATGTTCATATGTGTGCTTCCTCATTTTGGTGATAGCAGATGCTAACGAGATAAAAGACGATAACAGGAACTCTGTAAGTCAGTTACATTCCCTAGGATTACATTTAATGCCATTTGAGTGAGAAGTCCAAAAATGACTTATGTTATAACTATGTAATAAACAGTAATAACATTTGAGTGACGGACCACTCCAGTTGAAGACGAGGAAAATATTCATGAAACAACTTATCCAAGCGATATGACGTTGCAGGTGTGTCTATGAGCCATCATCATCATCATCATCATCATCATCAGTCTGATGACCTCAGCAGCAAAGTCTTCACTGTTTCTGCGCCGCTCAGAAGGAGCCGACGGACGCGTCTCACGCTCGGGTGTCCAGCCCACGTCTGACGCGAAGGTTAAAAGAAATGGAGTTTGTTTGTTTCCCGGGCAGCTCAGCGCGGGATCTGGTTGCATATCGGTGTTTATCAATCAGCGATCGATGGACGGAGTGGTTTGCTTGAGAGTGCTATCGATTGGCTGCTGGGCTGGACCAGATGCCACTTCTCATTAGTGGTTTCTGTCCTTTCACCTTTCTCCGCCTCTCATCTCAGGCTGATGCGCGTTCCTGGTGATTCTAACTGATGACAGTTCTAAGTGCTTTAATAGAAATGTATTGATCCCAGATGTTGTGAGTCAATTACACAGCTGCCTGGACACACACACACACACACACACACACACACACACACGCATACACACACATTCAGCTCATGGAGAGAAAAACAGGTAGCGTCTCCTCTACATGTGACTGTGTCTCGCTCAGTTGCTCCCCTTGATGCCACATAAAGAGGACGATTGTGTCCAGGGTGACAGGGTGACCCTCGGTGAGACAGAACGTTATACAACCGGGGCTCCGCCCATTATTACCCACGTGCCCTTGAGCAAAATGATTGACCTCTTACCGGCTGAGCTCGCAAATATATGCAGGAATGTTGGTTTTAGAGGAAGGAAGTGAGGAAGAGTGTGGGGGTTAGTGAGAGGAAGAACTGGAGCGATTTTGGCTGTGCATTTCTAACACTAGGGGGAGCCTTATCTTCAAAAGATTGAGCCATAATTTCTCACCCGTCAAATTTGATGCAAAATCAACTCGAGTAAGTCTTTGTTGTAACAGTTTACTCAAATAGTTCATGTTTTGCCCACTAGAGGGAGTTTTTTTTACAAAAAGCACTCTTTTTTTGGACATAACTTCACGTTTAATTTGAGGAATTCAATCAGGGCATTTGCTTGTAAAACTTATCTATCAAAGGTTTGAAGGTTCTTCTTCCTGTCTTTGCTGATTCTGCGTCTTTCTTACGTTCTAAGTGGAATCTGCTGAATCCAGCTCAGTGGACCCCACTTTGACCTTCATCATCCTCATCTGTTACAAACCTCTATGACCAGAACTTTTCATTTATAGTCTTAATGTACTGGGATGTGTCTAAAAGGACGCCGGCCTTCGTCTGTTCACTCATAACAAAGTCCACCAATGTTACCAATTGTTACAATTATTATATCCATAAAACACAGTATTAAAAAGGTATAGTGGGGTTTTTCAGTGGGTCATTCTAAAAAATATAAATGAGTATCATCAGGACAAAAACAATAAGCTTAATAAATACCTTTAATTGTCAAGAACAGAGACATTTTTCAGAAATTAAACCATTTGTTCATGATATTCATGATAAAAATGCACAATTTTACAATGAATGTTAAATATCCTTAGCTTACCCTCCTCTGGAGGCGGGAACGATGAGATCAGTCTAACGTTTATTTATTAAATTTTTTCTTTCATGCTGATCTGCTATTGGCTGAAACACAGGAAATGGTGCCCCAAAGCAGGACATCCTCCCGAACCAATCAGCAACCAGAATATGTTTGTTGACATTGTGTCGAATATCCGTGTTTCCTCTTCAGTTCTCTGCCACTGTGAGGCGCTAGAGAGAAACGCCCTGGTGGTAAAGAAGAAATTGATTTATTAAGAACTACTTTCAATGTTTTCTATTAAAGCCTTGTCAACTAAATTTAATTTATTCAGCTTGTTAGCTTGAAGCCTTGAAAAGCTTCCCAACAAGAATGGATGTGAAAATGATTTAATTTTGTTTGTGTGTGTGTGTGTTTGTGTGTGTGTGTGTGTGTGTGTGTGTGTGTTTGTGTGTGTGTGTGTGTGTGTGTGTGGTCTATGACACACGACTCTCCTTGAAACTACTAAATAATAAAACACGCAGGTGATGTTGTGTAACATGAGGAGGACTGCTCGTACTTTATTTTCTAATGAAAGCAGAATACTTACAACTCAAATTCTGCTTTACCCCTTCAAAATAAGAGCACATAGCATAAACCTCAGAGCTGCTTGCTAACAGGAAGGAAATATAAATTCACTTGGTGCATTTGCTGGGTTACAGGTGACAAAGATTTCTAACATTTATTCTAAAAAGGTGTAATTTTAACATGAATAGCACGAATTAAATAATAAGTGCAGTAAAAGAAAGTTTGGACGTATAAAAAATAAAAATAAAAATGTGCCAGATTTATAAACATTCAGGTAGAGAAAAATAATCCCTGAATGTGAATAAATAACATAAACCATGAGTTTAAACGGGCGTAAAAATGTAAAATCAGTCCATCAGTAATGAAGCAGAAGTGGATCCACCATTACTTCTTACGTTTGTAGGGACAGACAATGGTTGTCGGATATATACGAACTTTGGCGCTGGCACAAAAAGGGTCACAGTTATCTAATCCAGCTGTAACATCTCATCTGTGATTTTGCTCTTTTGCTGACATTCCTGGCCAGTTGTTGATGGTGTAGAATCCAGATCTTACTCAGAGAGTGTTTCCGTCGACAGCTGAGGAAAATCTCAGCGCAGTATTGTTTTTAACATTTAAATACAATGGATGCTTCAAATCCAGGTCATCTCCCAGGTGGGCAAGCCCGGCTTTGAAAGTCAAACCCCCCCCCTTTTCTGTCTCCTTGAGCAACATATTTAATGCGCCCACCCCCCCACCATCCACCCCCAGCTTAAGGACGAAAAAGAGGAGTTCTCCGGTGGGATTGTTAATTTAATATCGTTGCATAAAGTCAAAAGTATGCCTACTTATAGAAAAAACAAAAAAGGACTTGAGATACATTATGAACAAACGTATTTCCATTAAAGGGGTATTACAATATCAACTCCAAGGACGTCCAGTTCACTTCATTTACCTCAGAATTAACATTAACACCCCTTCGCCGTTCTGCACGTGTCGGCGCGTTTACACACATCAGGGTCGGACGGCGGCAGAAAAGGATAAATGAAAATAAAGTATTTTAAAAAGCGTTCGACAATCCTTTCGGATAAACCCTTTAATTACGCCCGTAAAGATTTTCTATTTAGAACTTAACTTGAGAATAGATTGCAGGCGGCTTCCATCTTCCCATTAGCCGGCAATCCGAAAAAATCTCATCTACAACATTAAAAACGTTTCGCCTCCAATCAATAAGGTGCTATTTACATTCCCACAAAAGGCAAGACAACAATTGCCGATTGAGTGCTTTTCAGCGAGCAGAAAATGAGTGATGCAAAAACAGGTCAGGCGCCGTGGCTTTGATGTGATTATCCTTAAGCCACCAGCCCCGCCCCCCCTGGTCAAAGTTAATTTCAAAAGTTGGAATAGCCTGGATAGAATATTCAAACTTTGTTTAAGTGATAGACGGGCGTGGAAGATAAGCAATCACAGGAGGTGAAACGAGCAAAGGCAATCATTTTAAATCACCCGATCTTAAAGGAAGACAAGAAACGTGCCGCCGTCAATGTCAAGAAAAGAGCGCCGGCGTTTATAAATAACAAAAACAGCTGAACAGGAAGTTCATCATTCTTATTAATGCTCTTTATACACATACATTATAAATTAAATGTATTATTATTATTATTATATATATTTATATACGTTTTTTTTAAATATATATTTATTTTTACAAATATATATATATAGATGACCATATAGATATATATTTATATAGATTCATTTATATATTTATATATATTTTAATACTTTTTTTTTAATAAGACAGTCTTATTTAATTACATGAGGCATTTGTTCATGATATTCATGATCAAATAAACATTTTAACAATAAATGTTAAATATTAGCTCATCCTCCTGTGGAGGCGGGATCTACAAACTCAGTTTAAGCTGAACAGGAAGTTCTTCATTCCTATTAGTGCCGTCACATGACGTGTCACTGGGTCAGCCTGGTCTGCAGCGCTGGCAGAGTTCTGCTCTTCCGGTAGTTGATGTAGTTTAGCTTCATGCACAGCCGGTCTCCTGTGGTGGGAGAAGCAGGAAGAAAAGCTAGAGAGGAAACTGGAGCTGACCTGGGACCATCCACTCATTAAGTTGCAGGAGGGGACTAGTCGCTGCCCCCCGGGGCCGAGAGAACTGTTGATTAAAGCTGGAGCGGTTGCAGAGGTCTCCGGCTATCCTCTTCAGGCTGGACCTGAAACCAGCGTCCGGTGGTTGACCTCTCCAGGAGGGGAGGTCAGCTTCAGGGCGCGGCGGTCAGCCGGAGCCGCTAATGATCCCTACGAGAAGAAACAACAGGAGCGGTTCGCCGACGCTGCTGCTGGATGTGAGGCAACCGGACTGAAAACATCTAAATGTACACTTGGGACTGAAAAGTTTAGAAGTATATTTTTACACTTGAAGCACAAATTAGAAAGTTTTTGTCCAAGAACGCAAAACCTTCGGTTCAGTTCGCAGCACCGCTGCATCACCTCCATCACCGCTGCATCACCTCCATCCATGCTGCATCACCTCCATCACCGCTGCATCACCTCCATCACCGCTGGATCACCTCCATCACCGCTGGATCACCTCCATCACCGCTGCATCACCTCCATCACCGCTGCATCACCTCCATCACCGCTGGATCCCCTCCATCACCGCTGCATCACCTCCATCACCGCTGGATCACCTCCATCACCGCTGCATCACCTCCATCACCGCCGGATCACCTCCATCACCGCTGCACCACCTCCATCACCGCCGGATCACCTCCATCACCGCTGCATCACCTCCATCACCGCTGGATCACCTCCATCACCGCTGCATCACCTCCATCACCGCCGGATCACCTCCATCACCGCTGCATCACCTCCATCACCGCCGGATCACCTCCATCACCGTATAATCGGATGTAGCAAACTTACGTCCAACTTATCTTCATTCCAAAAGAGAAGAAAACTGAAGAAACCCTCAGTGAGATGGACGCCTGTAAGACCGGATGGATGGATGGATCGATGGATGGACAGAAGAATGGATAGATGTATAGACAGATTGATAGTTGGATAGGAATATGGATGGATGAAATTTGCGCTGGATGAATGGATGGATGGATGGATAGACAAATGATAGATGGATGGATTGATGGAAGGATGGATGGAGGGAAGAATGGATGGACGTATAGCTAGACTGATGGATGGATGCATGGATGGATGGATAGGAAGATGGATAGAAGAATGGATGGATAATAGGATGGATGGATGGAAGGAGGGCTGGATGGATGGATTTTGGCAGTGGCATAAAAAAAGCAGACAATGTAAGAGTTTGCACTTTTGCAAAGATGACATAAAAAACATTTAGTCAATCATGAGATTTCGGTTGGAGATCCTGAGGTGTTCCCAATCCAAATCAGAGATAAAGTCCCTCCAGCGAGTTCTGGGTCCACTTCAGGATCTCCTCCCAGTCGGACGTGCCTCACAAAAACCTCATAAATCCAGATTTGGTGCATATGAATTATTACGGCCCGGCTCTGGGACTGCAACAAAAACTAGGAGACATACGGATAAACTAAAAAACAAAGTTGTTTATTTTCCTCTGTTAGTTCATATTTTCCTCCAGTAGTTCATATTTTCCTCCAGTAGTTCATATTTCATATATCAGTTAATATTAAACTCACTTGGGGAGCTTTTTGTCGTTCTCAGGCATAACTTCACATTTAAGCTCATCATTTTTTAATCCAGAACTTTCAGTACAGGTAACCGTTATTTTCTTTTGATTATAATCAGCATCATCGCTTCATTGGTTCCACTGCTTTGGAAATGTGTTTGTTTTACCCGGTTACTTCTACTGTCGCTCAGACGTGTCCAGCGTTTCTCTAAATGTTTGTTCTTCAGAATCATGCCGTCTGTTCATGTGTGACACCTGATGATGTCATTCAGTAAATGGGCGGGGGTTGGTCGTTAAGAGATGTTTGTTTTTTTTACCCGCAACCGGTTTGCTACGAATATCCCCTTCTCCTCAGTCAACAGCTTTACTTCTTTATCAGGCGTGTGACCAAAAAGTCTTTACGGGTGGGTGGAGCTAAAGGCTAATTCTCCAGTAGTAGATGAAGAAATAGCGGATGATGTCATCAACCCTTTAATGTCCTCCTCATCTGTTTGTATGAAGCTATTTTAGACTGAAAATCCCTTCTTTGGGGCTGAACCTGTTTATAATCTGACCCAGTGGCAGCATGTAAATGCTAAAGAACAAGGGTCCGAGGATGGAGCCCTGGGGGACGCAACAGAAAAGAAATAACATATGCAAACCTCCTCAAATTCCCTTTGTGAGGACATTAAAGGGATTAAGAGGCGCCACTCAATCATCCAACTGGTGGAAAACTGCCTGAACGTTCTGACTGATGTATAACTTTTGGGTCCTTCAGTATTTCTAAACAGACACGTGAAATTAAGGGATTTAACAATAACGCAAAGAAATCCTTGCATTTATCGCAAATAAACGAGACCTGTGACATCCTGTGGAAAACAAATCCCACAGGACGTCTGCTACACTTTCTATCCCATCTCCCTTCCCTTCCCTTCCGTCGACTTCCAAGAGAATAACGAATAAAACAAACAGAACCTCCTCGGTGGAGAAAACAAATTCTGCTGAATGACACAGGTGGAGAAGTCAGAGAAAGAAAGAAAAAAAAACAAGTTTGGTTCTGATGCTGTCGGTGTAACAATAAAAAAAACAAAAAAAACCTCCAGCTTCAAGCAAACAACCAGACAGAAGGAAGATTCACGACCCGGGCGCATGAAAGAAGGGCTGCAATATTAACCAGCGTCTGTTTCTGAAGATGTGTTTTATTATTCGTTGCTCAGGCGGAGCGACCTGTGCAGAGCCGTCAGATGCGTTTCTAACCGGCAGATGTGTTTGTGCTTTCAGTGCATGTGAAAGCGGGAACCTGCGAGGTGATCGCTGCTCACCGATGCTGCAACAAGAACAAGATCGAGGAGAGATCCCAGACTGTCAAGTGCTCCTGCTTCCCCGGACAGGTGGCGGGAACAACGAGAGCAGCTCCATCATGTGTCGACGGTACGCCCTGGATTCACAATGTGCTTCTTTTATCGATCCGAGACGGGTTCCTGATTATGGGAGAGATACGACGACTGTCTCAGCTGTCACCGCGGCCCTGCTGCTTATTCCGCTGATTATTTAGGCGTGAGAGAAAGAAAAAAAACAACAAAACAAAAGTTGTTTTGTTGTTTTTTCATGTTGAGTTTTTCATCGTACCGAGCCACAAAAGTCCCTTGAGAAATTTCCCTTTTTAACATCTTGCGCACACCAGATAAATTTAGCATTGCAAAAGGCAGGAAGGGTCTTTGAAAACCCCCATTGAAGCTGCATGTCTGATGTCCTTCAGTATGTGCAGTCAATCATCCCTGCTGATGATGATGATGATCCGAACAAAAGCTGCTAGGATACGATTCTGTTCTCTCAATTTTTCTATTTATTCTTAGAATATTGTTAGAATTTTTAGAATTATTTATTTGAATTGCTCTTATATGGAAGGATCACGGCGGAAGTAGAGAGTCGGCCGGCATTGTGTATGTGCTCTGAATCGAAGAAACGAACGCACGCGCGGTCACCCCTCGCGGTGTGTTTCATAAACCGATTGTTCTTCCTGTGCAAACAAGATTAAACAAAATAAATTCTCAAGGGACTTCGGGGGCCCCGTCCTTCGCTCCGACTGTTTACTTTTTCACCTGTTCGTCTGTTTTGGAGGTCGAATCATATGAGAGCAGGCGCTGGGGGAACAGAGGGCCGGGTCATTTAATATCATGTCGGGGGAATCGATCCCTATCTCCTCTCTTTGCTGGAACGTCTCTCACACAGCTCCCTCCATTCTGACGGTATTCGTTAAATGTTTGAATTGTCGGGGGGGAAGCTGTTTGCCACCTGTAGGCCTCCTCAGAGCAACGATTAGACCTTGATGCACAAACCTCTATCGCACGCTTTATTAATCCTCCCACATAAAAACATCCAGGCTCCTCACACTTCAAGCACCTGCTAACAACAATCCCTACCTGACATTGAAAGAGGCTGTTTTATTCAAACCTGAGAGGTTTGGATCAGGACTGAAGGTGTCCTTCGCTTGGCGGGGTCTCCTCTGCTGTGAAATGACTCTTTCTTCATTCACTTCCCTTTAATGGCCTGCTCAGCTCTTTTGGTTGAGCTCATTTTCAGTCAGTGTTTCTGACTGAAAAATGTTTTTTTTTAACCTGTTTATAATGTGACCCAGGGAACGAACGGTTTTGTTAAAGAGTAAGGGACCAAGGGTTGAGCCCTGAGGGACACCACAGGTCAAAGGGGCCACAGAGAAGCAAACTTTAATCATGGTTAGAAAGTCTTATTGGACAAGTAGGATTTTGTTTTTGGTATATTAATGCCGGTGGGGATTTACAAAATAGAATTATGTAACTAGAAACAACCAAAAACGTCTAATAAAGGTCAAATAGTTTCTAAAAACAAGAGATTTCACTCTATAATGAAAGTAGTAACGGTCAAGAAGGTCAAGTTAAAACTAACTTTTTTCTATCTCTACTATAGAATTTGAGCAATCCTGCTCCATAGACAGACAGACAGATGGATAGAGAGACAGACAGACGGTCGATAGAAAGACAGACAGACGGATAGAGAGACAGACAGACTTTCGATAGATAGATGGACGGATGGGCAGACAGACAGTAAGATGTATAGGCAAATACATAGAAAAACAGACAGATAGAGATGGATAGAAAGACAGACAGACAGATGGATGGCTAGATGGACGGACAGACAGACAGCTAGATAAATGGATGGACGGATGGTCAGATAGATGGATAGAGACATGATAGATAGAGATGGACAGATAGACAGACGTACTATCTTTGTTTGTCTGTCTATCCATCTATTTAGGTAGATAGAAAGACAGACAGAGAGATAGATAAATGGATAGGTGGGTAGACAGACAGACAGATGGATGGACAGATGTCTAGATATTGATATACGGATAGACAGACTGATAGGGAGATGGGTGGACAGACGGAGGAAAGACAAATGGACAGATAGATGAATGGATGGACATTTGATACACAGAGATGAACAGATAAACAGACATACAGATAGATAGACAGACAGAAGGGCAGACAGACCGATGTATGGAGAGATGTCTAGATATTGGTAGACAGACAGATAGAGGGATGGACAGATGTATAGATCATTGATGATTTCTCTTTTAGGACATTAAAGGGTTAATAATATAAAAAGCAGAATCGTGTCGGTTCCCTCGGTCAGCACAGACCTGGACCCCCCACACCTCCGCCTCTGTCACGGCTCTTCCCTTCTTCCTCACAGCGTCCATAGTTGCCCAGAAGTGGTGGTGCCAGATGCATCCCTGCATGGACGGAGAGGAGTGTAAGGTGCTGCCCGACCTGAAGGGATGGAGCTGCAGTACAGGAAACAAAGTTAAGACGACCAAGGTGGGTCTCATTTTATGGACCGCTAATGCTTTACTGCAACTGTGAAAATGTGTGGCCCTAAAATAAAGAGAGGAGTGTTTGGGTGAAGGGATTGAAATAAGATAGAATGGATCTGAAGGGAGCGCTTAAGAAGATTCCTTTCATCAGCCTCAGGTGAGAGCGTATCTGAGGAGGAGGAGGAGGAGGAGGAGGAGGAGGAGGAGAGAATGATGTGACTCACAGGGGAGACAGTCGTTGAAGTGCTTGTGGAAATGATCATCTTATGACGGTAGAAAAAGGCTGAGTTAAATTCAGCCGTCTGTTTAACTACTTCCTGTGTCGTGTCGTTGGAATCTAAATATAGTTTATGGTATTTTTTATTTGGGTTTCTAATGAGGTCACCGAAAAGTATAGAGTATATAAAAAACTATTTCATCGATCATTTTTCAAATGTTTTTTTGCCTTTAGGAAGTTCTGGATTGATTTTTGGGAAAGGTTGTTTACATATTTCTGCCACTAGGGGGAGATTTATCAGAATTGTATAATTGATAACCTAGCTGTAGGTCTGATTTAATCCAAATTTGGTGCAGATGAATGAACTCAAGGAGATCTATCTTATTCTACGTACCAGTTCATATTTTACTCATAAAGGGAAGATCTTTCTAAAGAAAAACAGTTTTTTTAGCATGACGTCCCAACCGTCGGTCTGAATTAGTCCAGATTTACTCTTCAACGAAATCGTTGTCATGTTTTGCTGAAATTGTTCATATTTTACCACAAGGTTGGCCTTTTTCTGCATAAAACACAGTTTATTTTAGCATTACTTCCCAACCATCAGTCCAATTGTGTGTAATTTAGTGTCTATAAATTTACACACTGAAATCTCTCTTGTTTTATTCCTGAGCTCAGAAAAAAACAGTTACCTGTATTTATCTTCATTATTGAGTCACTATGGGATCTGATCCTAGAACGGACTGCTGACTTCATAGAAATAGTTAGGTTGAGTCAATATGGACTGTTTGAGATTATTAATGACATTTAATTTGAAGAGTTTAAGAAGAATTACTGGTATAACGCAGGGGATTGGAGGCTTTTAGGGGATATACTCTTCCTAATCATAATTATAACACTAAAAATCTTCATTACCTTCATTATATTAAGTTTAGATACTGTTAGGAACTGAGTCAGGACTAGAGTTTAGGACCCACCTGCAGACACAAAATGGAGGTTGAGGCAGAGCAGTTGCATTTTAGTGATTTAATAAAACACTGGATCCAGATTCCAAAAACCAGGTGAGCGATCCGATACAGCAAACAATCAGAATAAAAAAGGCACCATATAGGTATGGACTTTGAAAATAAAACAGGAACACCGACGAGGATAACACATAACACATAACAATTAAGCACGAGATATGTTTTTAAATAGGTCAAAAAGAAACGATTCCATCACATGACTCAATATTGGAACGCGGCCAGAAATTAAACGGCCTTGAAATCATCTCATCATCTCAACTCATCCTCCTGCTTTAAGAGAGAGCGGGTCTGAGTCAGGACCCGCCGTTGGAAAGCCAGAGAACAGCCTCGCGTTCGACTTCAAACGCGTTAGCGAGAGGCAAAAAAAAAAAAAAGGGTCACCAGAGCCCGGAGAAAGACAAACAAACAAACAAGCTGGAAAAATAAAAACCTCCAGGAGGTCGGATGGCGGAGTGGGATTTGCTGAGACCAGTGGTTGGGGCCGCAGCTCTTCCACATATTAATACAAGTTATCTGGACGTTTGTTTTTGGGTTTCAGGGCGGGGGCGGACCTGAAGTGGATAGTAGGTGAAGAAGGGGGGGAGGGGGACTGAACAGCCCGTAGCCATCCATCACGGCCCCGTGTTTGACTCACCAAACGCCTGTAGTTGAGCCGCCTCTTCCATTATTCATGGCTACAGGAGGCCTGGACCAAGCAGAGCCTTTTATTTTAGCCGGGTTAATAATTCATGGCGCCTCACGCGGCCGCGGGAAAGCAGAAACACAGCCACAGACAAGCAGGGGTACGGGAGGCTAGTGGAACCTCCTCAGAACCTCGGCTCTTTTTTTGATTTGGGAGTCAGCGGGGGTCGCTCCCTGCTCATCGCCCGGCTGCCTCCCCCAGAGAGACCTGGCGAAAAGGAGGGGCCGGCGTGTTGGCTGGAGGGCTCGGTACCTGAGCTTCCTGCTCAGTTAACATCATTCTGAGGATTCAACGCCGGACCCTGCTGGGGATTCCAGCACAGCCTCGCAAATACAGCGCTGGGGAAAATTCAAAAAAACAAAAACTGCGAAATATCTCGTATAGTAAATCTTTAAAGCAGAT
The DNA here is from genome assembly GCA_037951165.1 of Lophius americanus. Taxonomy (NCBI): domain Eukaryota; kingdom Metazoa; phylum Chordata; class Actinopteri; order Lophiiformes; family Lophiidae; genus Lophius; species Lophius americanus. Next base: position 384,129 of record JBBDHG010000349.1, read on the forward strand.
ATTTTCATTTGATATCGCCGATGACGTCGCTAGTTTTTACTATCAAAGTCCATTTGTAGCTTTTTAGACGCAGATTGATACAAATAAAAGAAGGAAAGGAACGTCAGACTTTGATTATTGTGTAGCTCAGAGAAATATGTCACTGTAAAAATCAAACAATCAAACTTTATTTATAGAACTCTTTTGATTGAACACATCAAAGACCCACTGTTTTCAAATGGACCCCTGTAGGAGCCATTTCCGCAGTACCCACTGGGTGGCGCTGTGGGCGACTACAATAGGCTTTTTAATACTTGATGATTAAATGTTGACATGGAAGTTTTAAAGTCTCGGTTCTTTCCGGGTCATAATTCCATCTACTGGAGGATTATTGGGTGTCTACGCCCGTTCAAGGCCACACCCCTTTATGCAAGTGGAGTATTCTCATTGGTTCTCATCACCGCCATCTTTCCCGTTTATTCATGAGATCTATTTTAACTGCCTGATGGAGGCTTGAATCCAAAACACGTTGGATTTTGTATTTTAAAATGATATTAAATGATACCGTTATAAAAAAAGGCGTTTTAGCTCTTCAAGGAGAGTTCCTGGGAAACTCCTTGTTATTTTTATAGATTTTATTATACATTGAAGGACGGTCGTATCGGAGGGCTGTCATGGCCATAAGTGGCGTGAGACTGGGAGATTGCGTTTTTCTTTCCTCGACTAGAAAATGAAGGTTTTTTTTAGATTTATTTATGTTTTTTATTGAACAATGAACAGATTGGTGTTTCCAATTTTACTTCATGGTTTTTGGATTTGACATTTTTGCCCCACCAACAACACAAGAGGCAAAAATGTAACACACAGTGACGCAGATCAGGAAGTATAAAAACAGGAAATACAATAAAATCCATATTTCTCCCGTCATTAATAGTGTTATTATTCGTTAATATGTGTATATATATGAGTTTATGTAGTTGATTTATTTGTGACATGAGTGTTTTGCCTCGTGTGCGCCGTTCATTCTTTCCTCGATGTCCAGCCGCGGCATTCTGGTTGAAAAAAAATGATGGTGTCACTTCACACTTCACCCCGTGATGAAGCCACCACAATAAATCAGACGTCCTGACGTCTTTCTCTGCATGTTGGCGAGCAGCGAGTTTTATGGCCCTGCTGGTAATGTCAGGAATTATAACCCCGCCAGCTCCTGCTTTTCACTACCCATCAATCAGGGGACCAGGCGAAAAAGAACAAGAGAGCCTTTCCCGCCGACGCCTTCCATGACGCCTGTTCGGAATGTTCTGAGGGTCACTGATGGATTGCTGGGAAGAGAAAAAACATCAGTACTGTGTTCTGAAATCTGTGCATATGGTTTATAAAACATGCCCTCAGATTCGCTGCTTTACAAGCCGCAACCACAGTTCTGTGTTTTATGCCGGCAGAAGTCTGCAATACATCAGAGGAGGCCGGTCCACAGAGGCAGAGGAGGAGGGTCCGCCTCTGAAGAAGGAGATCATTGAAACAAATCATTACCGAGCCTCACTTTCATTTATGAAATCATCTTTATATCTGCTTTTGAAAGAAAAATCCATCATTGAAATTCAGATTGGGCTTCAACCAACAGGGCAGCAAGGTGAAAGGCAGTGTGTGTGAAGTGGAGAGCAGAGGAGGACAGACTTCACTTCCCTCCTCTGGAGGCGGGACATACTGGATCTAATGAATGGATTTCAATGTCCTTCTTTTTTCATGCTGATCTTCTATTGGCCAAAAGACAGGGACCGATGCTCAAAGGGAGGACGTCTTCCCAAACCAATCAACTGCCAGTATAAAAAAAGAACATGCAGTTGGTCCAATGAGAATTGGCACATTTGTTCTTCTAATTTCCACAACTGTGAAAGCTAGAGTGACGTACTGGAGGTAAAGAAGAAATTGATTCACTCCAAACTTATTTCAAATATAATTAAGATATCTATTTTATTTTCTCCAGCTTTAGCAGTTAGCTGTTAGCTTAGACTCTCTGTGAAACCTACCAGGGAGAGAGAGAGCTTATACTTTGAAACTACAAAATAATGAAACGAGCAGGTGATGAGGTGTCAAACGAGCTCGTACTTTATTTTCTCTTCAGAGCAGAAGACTCACAACACACTGCCCAACTCAGTGTTTGGTGCACGCCTTCAAAATAAGAGCACTGGGTAACAGGAAACATAAAATCACTTGGCGCAGGATTTTTAAGATTTGATGTATTTGATCACGTATATTTTTGAATAAATGCCTCGTGTCGTTAAAGAAAGCTCAAACCTGTAACTTATTAAAAAGTGATTTCTCCATCCGTACCAATTTCTAAACTTACCAGCCGCCCCCAATCTCTGTAATTATTATAATTGAATATAAGTGTCAAACAGTGATGAAGGGGTAATTAATTATTCAGGCTTCCATGAATTCACTCCATCTGTGTTGACTTTGGTACATTTTGTAAAATTCCAAAGCTTGTGGTTTTAATTTTACTCCGATACGTTTTTGACCCCAGAAAAAAAGAAAAAATCTAAAACGGCATGTTTGCAATCCTATTTGGTCACATAATGAAAGAAATACTAATAAATGTGAATAAACAAACGTTTTGTGTTAAAAGGCTAAAAGCAGTTTTTCTTTCAAGACCAGTTTGAAGTAAAGCCTGAAACCAGGAGGAGAATTCTCCCGGTGAGAACTGATTTGCTTTTAAAGCTCATTAAGACGTTGCCGGAGGCTGAAATTGACCATTTCTTTGAATTTTAAAGCGTCTTAAAAATTAAAATCCATATCTAGACAATGCTGAGGTCGTTTGTTTGTCAATGTGTGTTTGAACCCACCGCTGACCGGTCAAGGGTGGTCTTTCATCCTGATGGATCCAAAACCCCTGAGGAGCCGCCTTCTGTTCTCCTGACTCCCCTGTGAGTGTTTACTCAGCCTTACCCCCACCCCCCCGCCAGATGAAGCCCGCCTCACATCTTCGTTTCTGAAGACTTTTTGTTGAATTACTTTTACTCTGCAGGCGTTACACGCCGACACTCCTTTTCTTCCTTCTCCCCGTTCTTCTCTGGAGGTGGGATCCCCTGCCGTTCTCCGGTAAATTAAATATTTCTATTGGTGTGATTATGTATCGATCGTTCTTTCTTTCTCGGAGCAGGTGCCTGTAAACGCGTTTGTGGCTTGATTACGCTGCGAATGCAGCAAACTCAGAATGTAGTTGTGATCGGAGGCCGTCACTAAAGGTGTTGGCTCAACTTGCTTTTCATTTTATTTCCCTTTGGACCCCTCCCTGAGGGGATTACGAGTGGGGAAAAATAACTCAGAACGATTCAGAACCAGTGTACCAGCGAAACACTGAAGGCAGATTTAAGGCTCAGACAAAAAAATAGATTTGATTAAAATGATCAAAAATTTTGAATTTCTGGAACTTTTCAAAAAGCCACCGATCCCCTGTGTTGTACAAACCAGAAATTCTGGTATTCAGCTGGTATTTTCCTGTAAATAATGCAGTTATTTTTTTACAGCGTACAACGTTCAAACGTGTGCGTCTGCGTTTGTGTGTGCGTCTGTGCGTGTGTTTGTGTGTGTCTGCCTGCATGTGTGTGTGTGTGTGCGTACGTGTGTGTGTGTGCGTGCGTACGTGTGTGTGTGTGTGTGTGCGTACGTGTGTGTGTGTGCGTGTGTGTGTGCGTACGTGTGTGTGTGTGTGTGTGTGTGCGTGTGTGTGCATGTCCGTCGCCGACGGCTGCAGCAGCAGCAGCTCAGACTATTTTCCTCGCGTTCCCTCGCAGCTATAATTCCTGAGGATTGTCACAGAGAGCCGAAAATTGAATCGCGTCCCCCCCACAGCGAGCGGCGTGTCGTCAGACGCACCTCTCAGCTGCATAAAAGAAACACCTCCACAAAATAATAGAAGCGCACCGCTTGGAAGATAGTCCGCAGTAAAACCTTTGATGGTTTAACCGGTGGGACTCAGTTCCCTCTAATTGAAAGACAGTAATGAAGTACTTTAAAAGTATTCACACAAGACCAGGTATACGATTCCTCTCTCTCTCTCTCTCTCTCTCTCTCTCTCTCTCTCTCTCTCACTCACACTCACTCTCTCTCACTCTTTCGCTTTCTCTCTATCGCTCTCTCTCTCTCACTCTCTATCTACCTATCTATTGCTTTGTCTCTCTCTTTCGCTTTCTCTCTCTCTCTTTCTTTCTCTCTTTCACTCACTCACTCTTTCTCTCTCTCTCTCACTCTTTCTTTCTCTCTCTCTCTCTCACTCACTCTTTATCTCACTTTCTCTCTCTCTTTTGCTTTCTCTCTCACTCTTTCTTTCTCTCTTTCACTCACTCACTCTTTCTCTCTCTCTCTCTCTCTCTCACTCTTTCTTTCTCTCTTTCTTTCTCTCTCTCTCTCTCTTTCGCTTTCTCTCTATCTCTCTCACTCTTTCTTTCTTACTCTCTCTTTCTCTCTCTCTCTCTCTCTGTTTTGGCTTTCTTTCTCTCTCTTTCTCTCTTTCGCTCTCTTTCGCTTTCTCTCTTTTTCTCTCTTTCTCTCTCTCTCTTTCTCTCTTTCCCTCTTTTGCTTTATCTCTTTCTCTCACTCTTACTCTCTCGCACTCTTTTTCTCTCTTTCTCTCTCTCCTGCACTCTTTCTTTCTCTCTCTTTCTCTCTCTCTCTCTTTCTCTCTCTCTCTTTTGCTTTCTCTCTCTCCCTCTCTCTCTGCCTCCTTCATAAGAGGGCGAGTGAAAAAGTTTCTTCTTCTGTTCTACTTTTAAAGGGCAAACCAACAAGAAACAACTTTCACCTTCCAGACTATTTTTAGAGTGAGAGTAGCACAAACTGCAAACTGAACACTCTCTCAGATTAATATTCATGAGAACGTCGGAGGATACTTATGCCAGCAGCGCCGTCATGAATAATAATAATACCCCCTGTTTTTTAAGCAAAATCATTTCGCACGATGTACGTTGGATTACATCCGACTTCTGGCGGCTCGCCGTCTTCTTTGGGGTTTTTCCGTCCGACCCCACAGATGTTTGATTTCCACTCTCACACCAGCTGGGAAGCTGCACCTGTCGCACCTGTCGCACTTCTGACGCGGCGGTTATTGACAGACGCGCAGCAGCAAAACAGGTTTCTAATGAGACGGCCGCCGTTATGAAGCCGGAATGCTCCGGCAGGATAAGCAGGATAAGAGGTTACAGATGATGAATGAATGAACGGATGATTCCTTAACCGACCTTTTTCTGCGCGCACAGATGTTATTTCAGATAAACGCCGACGTCGGCGAAACACCAGCATCTGTAATTAGCGTTAAACACAAATGAGAGCTGAGGCCAACCGTCGGGTTTTTGCTAAATTTAAGTTGAACGGCTCGCTGACACAACTGCAGCTCATCCTGGAGAGAACAAGAATGAAACATCTCAGTCAAAACCACCTGTCAATCATCTCATCGCCATGGAGGAATATTTAAGGCATCACCAGAGTCGAGATTCTGTTTACAGAAAGTCTTTAAAAAAATGTTATTAAGTCCTCAATCCTGCTTCAAGCAAAGGAGTTTGAGTTTCTTGGTGTCTGGTTCTGGAGTGATGGTAAAGTGGACCAGGAGATGCAGCACCAGCAGGGATGCAGGTGTTGCATCGGCCTGTAGTGGTGAAGAAAGAGCCGAGTCATAAGAACTTACTGGACCCCCCCTGCGATCGTGAGATCTGGGTAGAGACCCAAAGAATGAGTTCAAGGATACAATTGGCTGAAAGGAGTTTCCTTTGAAGGGGGGGCGGGGCTCGGCCTTGGAGACAAGGTGAGGAGCTCGGACATCAGGAGGAAGCTTAGAGTCGACCCAGAACTCCCTGGAGGGACTTTACATCTCATCTGGTAAGGGGACGCCTCTGGATCCCCCAGGCTGAGCTGCAGAGGGTTGCTGGGGAGTGGGACGTCCGGAATACCCTTCTTAGCTTGCTGCCACACGCAACCCGACCCGGATAAGCGGAAGAATATGGAGGGGTGGTTATTAAATTCCCGGAAAAGTCGTGTTAACGCGATAACTCAAAAAGTATTCCATAAATCATTTCCAATTTTTTAGACCACCATAGGCCTCAGTGCGAGGAATAACTGGATTGATTTTGGGAAAGTATGGTTATATAGTTTTGACTTTGGTTGCTTGTACAGCGCAGGGGATTGGGGGCCTTGCGGTCAGTGACGGACTGATTGATCCCCAGTTGTTTTATGTTTTGTTTGTTTTCTTTTTGGGCTGAAGGATCAACCGGCCAACATTGTGTTTGTTTACGTTTTACTTTGTTTATGACTAATCGCCCAGCCTTCTGTGGAGATTCTCTGCAGCTAAAGCTGAATCCGCTGTGATAAATGGAGTGGGATTCATCCCTTCGCACCTCACACGGGGTCTTCCGTCACACGAGTCGTCAGAATGACAGCGCCGCCTGCGAGCAGCTTCCCTGTGACTACCGCTGTTTGTCATCGTGAATGACTCAAATCCTTTTCATGCCGCGCCTCCATTCATGTCACTGACACAGATTTCCTCTGATTCCTCTCTCCCTCTCTCTCTCTCTCTCTCTCTCTCTCTCTCTCTCTCTCTCTCTCTCTCTCTCTCTCTCTCTCTCTCTCTCGCTCTTCTCGCCGTCTCTTTCTAGGTCACACGATAGTCGCCGTCTTCCAGATGGACTGGTTCTGGAGGCAGACATTTGGACACCAAGTGTTTAGAGGACCGGTGGAAAGGAGGGACCTGCAAGGACAATATCCAGGAACGTTCCACTCATGCGCTGGAAGGAGGGGGAACGCAGGACATCGTATGAGACTATATATAAAAACAAAAACATCAGATATCCTAACTTTACTTCCAGACTGAACAGAATCCGTCTGTGAACTCTAACTGCCCACAGAATCTCTCTTTGTATCATAGTTTTATTCCCCAGGACTTAAAAAAAAAACCAACCATGATGTTAAATATTGACTGAAAGACGGCGGCGGATCGAACCACAAAAGAAAATCACCCCCAAAAACAAAAAACCATGTGATGTGAGACTTTTGTGTTATTTTCTTGCCATAGGACTCTTGATCCACACCTGAGTTGATGATGACGATGACGATGACGATGATGATGATGATGATGATGAGGTCAATAGCATTTCTTTAAGCCTTACGCAGAAGATATCTCCTCGCATTCTATTTCATCGATTTGAAACTTCCAAGTTGTTGTTGGGCTTTCTTCTGTTTTTTTATTTTATTTAAATTTTGTTATGATGTCAAGTCTTCAAAACAAAAACACAACGATAAAAACCCCAGAAAAAGATGTGATGATGTTCGACTAAAAAAAAAAAAAAAAAAAAAAAAAAAAAAGCCTCCGAGGGGTCAACTCAGCCGAGTTCTGCCAAAATGTTTGAATGGTCTCTGTTGTTCTCAAAGCCTGGTGACTGCTATTGATTCCAAATGTCGGTATTATCTCAATAAATCAAACTCAATGGAAGGTTCTGTTCAGAAAATCTGGGTTCGTGTCAGAAATCAGGAAATCTGGGTTTGTACGGTTCTGTCCAGGACGCGTTTATCCGACCTGAGAAGTTTAAACAAAACATTATCCAGCTGTGAAAATGTATTTCTGCTATTCCTGGATTCTTTTAATGATTACTTAACTGTGTCGGATCTCATAATTTAACGTTTAAACTACCGGAGAAAGGACTCATAGAACCCAAACCTCCGTCAAGGGCCAACATTTTTACCGGCAGTGTCGGCTGCTCTTCGTCTTCATTGAAGTTTTCAAAGGAGTTCCACACGGATGTCGTTGTAGCAGCATCGTTTTTTCTGCTGTCTCTACTACCGTACACCCCCGCGTTGGTGGTTATAGATAACTGCCCCCTGCTGGTCATAGTACGACATTGCTGCCGTGGGCTGGTAACAAAAAAACAGAAAATATTTTTAGGAAAAAATGAGGAGGAAGAAAGTGATTGAAAATATTCTGCTCTGGAAAAGTTACACGAAACATTTCTAATGTATGCTTTATTTATCACACAGTCGTACAAGTACAACATTGTGAAATCAGATCTCTGCATTTCACCCATCCCATTTGAGGAGAAGTGGGCGGAGCTCGAGAAGCAGCCGAGGGTTTACGAATGTCAAGTACCAATGTCTTCTGATTCGGGACGACAACTCAGAAGGTACACTTAACAAAAGTTAGAGACATTATATACAAAAAGAGAAGATTTGGACACAAATGAACCTTCAGAAAAGTGGATCACCTTCCAAAAAGTCCACCGATAGCTCGACGAAGGATCCATCAGGAAGTCAAAAAGGATGCAAAGAATTTCATGGCGAGAGGAAAGCCGCCGTCACCCCAAAAGAACATCACGTCTCAATGATGGTCAGAGATTCTGAGAGGAATATTCTGTGGATTGTAAGATGCACCGTGTGGAAGACCAGAGTCCCGGGTGTCAAGGAGAATGTGGGTTCATCAGTCAGGGAGTAGAAGTCCACCTCTGAATGTCTCTGAAAGGACTAAGCTACGTCTAACGTCTATCATCACTTCAAACTTGTGTTTTGAGTTTACTAATGTTGTCTCTGTTTTGATCTAAAGTGTGGTTCCGATGATCCGACATTCTAGCATGAGACACAAGCAGAAGTAGAAGAAAGCAGTTTGTTACTCTGACAGCAGTGTGGAGATGAACGAGGAGGAGAGAGGCCAGATTTTCATCAGGCAAACGGTGTGGAGCTCATCTGAAATTTAAAAAATTCAACAAACTCCAGCACTGGCCCAAAATACTAAAAGGAGGAATCTTCCTGTTCTGCTTCTTTAAAGGAGCAGACTTCACAGAGAGAGTCCGGCGAGAGGCTGATAATTAGCTCTCACAGCGACGGACCCGAGCCCGTCTGATTGGCTTCCAGGGTCTTCATCATCCAAGCCGCCGTTATTGAGTTAAGACGTCGCTCACCGTTTGTCCAAATGATTTCTAGTGCGCCGTTTGTTAGAAACCCAAAAAAGTATGATGAGCGCACGTTATCGAGAATACTCACTGTGAGTATTTGCAGCTGACTTAATGAGATGTCTCGACAATGGCGTTATATAACACCGTTCAAAACCACCGTTACAAAGTGTTTCACAATACAGGAACTCGAATGCAACCAGAAAACGCTGCTATAAAAAAAATATAGAGAATAAAAGCAAGGGATTAAGAATTTAGAACAATAAAATATAATCACAGGAGAGGAAAAAACAGGAAATTCAAGATAATACCATCTTAAAATGCTTAAATGAATGTTTGAATGTCACTTGAAAATGCTGAAATAAAGTAATCACATTGTAAACTTATTCAACAACTGAAGAATGACGATGACGAAAAGATACTTTTCAGGGGGAAAAAAAAAAAATCTCTAGAATTACAGACTTTTTCTGTGACTCAACTCTTCATACTCTAAAATATTGATCAAAACTAGAATTCCCATCTCATTTGTGATCTCCTTCATCTAAATACCTAGTCAGGTTTTTTTTTCTACAAGAATTTTTAACAAGCAAATTGGAACTTGTTGTATTGAGGATTTTTCTTTATCATTATTTCAAAATAAAAGCACCTTGTATTCAGAATCAACCATCATCCAAAAGTGGGGGATATTATGGAATTATGACTCAAATATAAACTCAAATTTTATACCAACGAAGGCATGCGAGGACGAACCGGAGACATTTTTGGAAATGTCACTTGCATGTTTCCACCACTAGGGGGATATTTCTCTTCAAAATCACAGTTTTTGGACCATAATTTCTTAACCGGTTGTCTGATCATGTCCAGATTTGGTTCAGAGGATTTAACTCAAGCAGATCTTTGCTGTGTAGCTCATATTTTACCATAATAGTTCATATTTTACTCACTAGGGGGAGCTTCTTTCCCTAAAACACCGGGGCTAGTCTGATTATTTAGTCATTTTTGAAAGGGCATTTTATTAGCCTGTTTTCGTATTTCACCCTATTTTGACATTTGTACCTGGCAGCAGGAACACAGTGCCGCCTCATCAGATGTGATAATTAGACTCATTTCTGGTGTGTATCAGCAAACCGTCTGTGTATGGAGAGAAAAAAACGGAGAAATGTTGCTACAACACCAACAGCTGATAGTCTCCGACCTGAAGCTTCAGCCAATTAGACGCCTAAAAAGGGAATCACTTTGTTGAGAATCCTATGTTTTGTAAGTCACTCTCTGCCTGTAATTGAAACGGTGCGTTGGACGCAGAACGCTTCTTATACTAAACATAATTAATTGCGCAAAAATATAGATGGTTTGCTCTCAAAGATCCGACCCGAGGGAGCGGCGCCGAGGGGAGGAGTGTAGACGGCTGCTATGGTTAGCGATCCAGGTCGCCTCTTGTTTGGTTAGAAATCATTAAATTACAGTAATGACTAATTTCTCATTCCTGCGAGCAATTCGCCCGAGACCACCGCGGATTTAATAAAGAGCTGGCGATGAATTACAAGCAGCAGAGGGGCGGAGGGGAGGCTACGTGATTACACAGAGTAATTCAAAAGTGCATTAATAAAACAATACAGAAACATTGCTAAATCATTTGAGATAAAGTCCATTTGCATAATTCATTAAGATTAATCAGACCAAGCAATCCACTACAGCGCCCGGAGGAACAGAGGAAGACGACACGGATCCAATCCCCCGGAAAAGCCCTTTTCTATCTACAAACAATGATACAAATCTACCCTTGGATCAGAGAATTAACCTCTGCGCTCCTCGCCGCTCCTCGCCGCTCCTCGCCGCCCCTGCAGCCGTGAAACACAATCCCTCTTTCGCTCGCCTTTATGTGGGCTAATATTCTATTAATAATGAAAGATCTTTTCATGCCGCCGCTCCTCTGGGTTTTGTTGCTCCGCCATAAAAGACCTTTAGAAAAGTTGAATGGGACGGCGTCGGACGTGCTCGGAAACCACGGTGTGGGTTTGAGGGCTGGCGGTTCGACGGTTCTGTGCGATCAGTCCGACTTGATGCACATGGGAGGCGAGCGGCGGCGGGCACGGCTAATGTTCTGGTTAGAAAGCTTCTGCAAAAGCCACAAACCAACCGAAGCGTTTACGAAAGACACTTAAACGCGATTCCCTCTTCCAACGTGGGTTTTTATTGCTTCTTGCGGTGAATAAAAGAGATATTATACACAATCGTTTCATAGCATTTTGATTGGCCGTGCTAACTTTAACCAAACTTCCAGGTCATGTGGTCATGTGACTTAGAATAAAACGTTAATCAACATCGTGAAAACAAGACATAAAACTTAATAATGACCCTAACACGCACAGAAGCCAAACAAGGTGTATTATACTTGCTCAAAAAAAAACTATTAACCAACAATTGTGTTATTTTTGGTATTTAGTTTTTGTTTCTTTGTGGTCACTGATTTGTCTTTCATTGAACAAAAACATGTCTTCTGGTTCTTGGTCAGTGTAGACCACCTAACCTCAGTCAGTTGATTTTGGAAACTCACATTAGGATTATATGTTTCGGCTTGAGCACAATAAGCTAATATACCGGGAAGGTGGTTCCATCCCATGATCTCATGAGATACAGCTTCAGGTACGGAGATCGCTGGTCCTCACAGTAGATCAGGTCCCTGGAGCAACTCTCTCAGCAAGAGCTGACGCCTGAAAGCTGGAAGGAGGGACCAGGACATCACATCTGGTGCCACCAGACACTAGAACCTCTGTGCAATATCTTCTTCCCCCCAAAGCCATCAGGTTCCCTCAACATCTCCACCGAATCCCTGCTCTGCCGTATGTGAAACACAAAGACAAAACAAGACACACAAAGATGAAAAAACAGGCAGTAACATCTAGGAGCGGTGTAGGGGTTCGTGTTCCAAGCCCCCCAGCCGGCCCAGAGCATAAAATGTCCATAGAACCGAAAACGGGGCGGGGATGTAGACCTCAAACTCTGGCTCAGTAGCTACTGGTGGCCCCAATCAACACTGAAGATCAGGCCGTAGTAGATGCTGGTGTGTTGGGCCAGAGTCAGGAAGCAAGACCCCCACCAATGCACAGGACCCCCCTCCAGTGTCCAACAGAAGCCAGATAGTCCGGTTACCCAGGATGCAGAGCCAACAGCACCACATGGACTATACTAACAAGTCGCCTCTCTAGTCTGACTGAACTCTCAAAGCACTTTTCAACACAAGCCAACGATCTCCCAGCATTCCTGGTGGCGGAGGCCATCATCGGCACTGGGGAAAGGTTCACACCAGCCATTGAGAGCAATTCAGTGGAAGTGCCTTGCTCATGGTTTTAGGTTCCATGGGTTGGGGATCAGGACCGGTACCCTGCTTGACTTCGGAGATCTCCAAGATTTGGGGTATCCAGGATTGTATGTCCATCAGCCGGTGTAGAGAAAGTGGAGTTGTTCGACGGGACTTTACGGACTTTTCAAAAAGCCACTGTCGTTGGAAGGCTCTTTGAAATCTCTGCCAGCTGTTGTCAAACGGAAGCTCAGATGCAGCAGCTCTGCCAGAGAGTCATAGACGATGCAAAGCTCAACCCGAACGATTGTTCAAATGCATTAAAAAAAAAAACTCCCTTCATCCGCAGCACGACTCACCTCAAAGTTCCAAACTGCCTCAAGAAGCATCGCAAGACTGAGCGTGGCGCTTCATTAGACTCCTTTCAGAGCAGCTGCTTACTCACAGCGTTCAGAAACCACAAAGAGAGAGGAGGCAAACAAAGTAACGTCGGGCGTTCCGGCTGTCTGGCAGTGATGCACAAGTATAACTGGAGCCCCGACTGCAAGAAGGGCAGAAAATGTGTCAATAAAAGCCCCGAAACTCAAGCAAACCATCGACGTCGGCACGATTGTCGGGACTGACAGCTGATTGGCTGAGGTGACTTTCTACTATTCTATTATTATTGGTCCTACTGTTTGAAAAGAGAAGAACTTCTTTGTCTTCTTATTTTCTCCCGCAGTACTGTGGGGCTTAATTAACAGACAACACGTTCCACACAGTGTTTTTATATGTGTGTTTGAGGGCGAGAGAGTCAGTGAGAGAGAGAGAGAGAGAGAGAGAGAGAGAGAGGTGGCATGTGGATTATCTCACACAATGTTTCTGGAAGTTGTTACATCAGTGGGAGGTCTGTTGGAGTTTTTAAAACCCCTCCTAGATTTCTTCAAATAGGTGTTCGGTGTATTTTAAGGGGGCGGAGCTCTCGTACCACAGAGCTCAGCGTCGGTGAAACTTTCCACCAGTGGCGACTGGAAGGGCGGAACGCTTCACTCTGGCGTGATGGCTGGTGTTTAACTACCTGACAGCCTGCTAGAATGTGTGTATTTTTGTTTTTAGCGCCCACTGTCAGCTGTAAGGAGGGATAATGGAGCAAAGCTGTTTTTCGTGGTTTGAGATTCGCCCTCAAATTCTAGCCACGAAAAGTCGGAGATGTGATGGAATGGTCATCGTCGCCGCCTCGACCGCAGATCCTTCATACAATAACTCAAAAATTCTTCTTAGGATCATTTTCAAAGCTCTTTGCCCATATAACCCTTAGAGTGAGGAAGAGCTGGATTGATTTTGTGGAAGGTCAGTTGCATGTTTCCACCACTAGGGGGGGGGGGGGTCATCTTCACAGGTTGGTCTGATTTAGTCCATGTTTGCTGCACATGAATCTATCCAGTATTTATCATCTGTAACTCTAATAGTCTACGTTTTAATCACTAAGAGGATTATCTTTTACGAATAACACTGTTTGTTATCTAATATAACTTCCTGACCTTTGGTCCGATTAAGTCAAAACTCGTCTCACATGATCCTCCTCAGGGAGATCTACCTTTTATTAGTTACATTTTACTGTAATTGTTCTTATTTCACTCACAATGGGTGCCTTGAAAAACAAAGTACCTCCAAGCATAAATCGAATTATGTCCAAATTGGCTCATTTGAATCTACATATAGCCATAAAAAAAAAATAATAGCCATATCTTCCCAGCCGTCAATCAAATTGTGTCTAAATTTGGCTCCTAATGAGTTGACACAAGAAAATCCTTTTAGTTTTATTCCTGAGCTCAGAGAAACCAGTTAACTGTATTAATCTTCGTTATTGAGTCACTGTGGGATCCGATCCTAGAACAGACTGCTGACGTCATAGAAATAGTTCGGTTGAGTCAATACGGATTATTAAGGATTATTGATGAGCCACATTTTAATCTGAGGAGTTCAATCAGCGGGGGGTCGCTTATACAACGCAGGGGATTAGGGGCTTTTAAGGGATATACTGTTGGAGATGACTGCGTAGGACTGTCGTAATATTTTTCCCTTCTTTTAGTAATATGTAGAATTATAAAAATGGATTCATGTATTCACGTGAAGTGAATACAGAAAAAAACATCAAATGTTCCAGGTTTTTTTTTTTGTAAAACAGAGAAGAAACAAGGACAAGAACAAAGAAACGTGGGTTAGGATCTAAATGAGGGAGGGTCTCACACACAGCAGACAAAAATTAGATCTCGTCGTTTCGTAATCAAACCCGACGTCCGGCCTGCAATGGAAAACCGCTCGATTTAGGATCGGCTGAAGATCGGCTTCATTCATTTAAGCCCGGAAAAAAACTTCCCTGCTGTTTTAAAAAAAAAAATCCATTTGTGTTATTCTCTCTTTTCAACACCTGGAGTATTTTCCCCCGCCTGAATTGGATGTTCTAATTCGGTTGGAGTCGCAGTTTGATGTTATTTCTGACGGCTTGCTGCGTTATTCCCGGCATCCGTAAGCAGTTTATTTTGAAGCCGGTTGTGACTCCCTCTCTCCGTGGGCGCCGCCGTGACCCGCGGCATAATGGGATTATCTCGCTCGAGGCGAAACGTAGATGCCTCGAATTCTAATATCAAAGTATTCCTGGCTGTACCTGACACCTCCTCCTCGCCGCGCGTCTCACGCCTGACTGGACCCGGAGGCCAGCGGCCCGTGAATCACCTCGCAGCCTCCTCATTCACACTTCCTGTTGAGGCGTCTCATCCAGAGAAGTCGCTTTTCAGCTGTCGACTTTTTTATGCCGCACACGGCGTGTCTTTTGTCAGAATGTAACATCTGTGTCATCAGATGTTTCTCCACAGACCAAAACGCTGCACTCCCATTCTGAGATGAAGACAAATACACTTATATCTACTAATAAATATACTAATATATACTAATGTACTATATTCACATACTAATATACTATATTCATATACTATATTCATATACTAATATACTATATTCATATACTAATGTACTATATTCATATACTAATGTACTATATTCACATTACTACTATAACTACTACTACTGTTACTATTACTACCACTTTGGTCAATACTACAGCTACTACTACTACTGTTACCACTACTTCTAGTAGTACCACAACTGCTACTACTAGTACTGTTACTACTACTCCTACTAATACTACTACTACTACTACTACTACTGTTACTACTACTCCTACTAATACTACTAGTACTACTAGTACCACAAGTGTTACTACTACTACTGTTACTACTATTCCTACTAATACTACTACTACTACTACTACTACTACTGTTACTACTACTACTACTAATACTACTAGTACTACTAGTACCACAACTGTTACTACCACTACTGTTACTTCTACTGCTACTGTTACTTCTACTACTACTGTTACTACTACTACTACTTGTACAAAATACAAGATGAACAAATACTAGATGAACACATACTAGATGAACAAATACTAGATGAACAAATACTAGATGAACAAATACTAGATTGACAAATACTAGATGAACAAATACTAGATGAACAAATACTAGATGGACAAATACTAGATGAACAAATACTAGATTGACAAATACTAGATGAACAAATACTAGATGAACAAACTTAAATTGGTTTCATTTCACACTCAGTTACATTCATTTCTGTAAAAATTAGATTTTTTTTTTAATACAAAAAAAAAATGCCCAAAGAAAGCTATTTTTTTGTTTCGCTCAAAACTTCCTTGAATTTCCTATTTTGCTGTGAACCGACTGACGGCTGGTGTTTTTATCCGGGACCGCTGTGGACAGGATATTAGTGCCGGGGAGCGCGTCTGCTCTCACACTTCATCAGCGCTCAGCAGGTCCACGCTGCATCTTCTCAGTGTCATGGGGTCAGCGGAGACGCCCGCTGCAAGGAAATTATCTTTGTGGAAGTTATTCAAACAGAGCCAGTGTGGCGGCGCGGGGGGGTGGGGGTGTTGGTGGTGGAGGGTGGGGGTGGTGGAGGAGAAGGAGACGGTAAAAGTGAGAAGATGTCTAAAGGCTGGTGTGAGTTGATATAGAAAGAAGATAAATTCCACTTCCTCTGCTGGCGACCTGTCAGCAGGTTAATGGCGGCGGTTCTGGTAACGAGCTGATGTCCATCAGGACGGGCGGAGACAAACTAAACGACATTCTGATGGATTTCAAACTGCCTTCTTTTTTCTTTTCTTTTTTCTCCTTGGCCCCATTTTCTGGTGCATAGCTGAGCATTTATTTATTTATTTATTTGTTTATTCACCTTATTCCTTATGATGCCGTAAATAGAATCCATTTCTTTTCTAACGGTCAGGTTTCAGCACGCCAGCACCGGGACCGACCCGGTGGGACATCTGAAGGGGAGAGGAGGTGGTATAATGATGTTGGTGTAATGAAAGTATCGTCTTGTTTTCTCCCAGAGGTCGTAGAGGTCATTGGTCTGAGGTCAACTCTGCTGGAAGGATTCCTCCGTTATGTAAACATAACGGATACGTTGTTGTTGTTTACGTTCACAGGAAACGCCCACCGCTTCAGTTCAGGGGGAAATATCAACAACAAATTTAAGAACGTCAAAAAATACTGTTTTACTACTGCTACCAGTACTGTTACTGTTTCTACTACTATCACTACTGTTACTACTACTATCACTACTGTTACTACTACTACTATCACTACTGTTACTACTACTATCACTACTGTTACTACTACTATCACTACTGTTACTACTACTATCACTACTGTTACTACTACTATCCCTACTGTTACTACTACTATCACTACTGTTACTACTACTATCACTACTGTTACTACTACTATCACTACTGTTACTACTACTATCCCTACTGTTACTACTACTATCCCTACTGTTACTACTACTATCACTACTGTTACTATTACTACTGTCATTACTGTTACTACAACTACCACTACTGTTACTACTACTATCACTACTGTTACTACTATCACTACTGTTTTACTACTGCTACCAGTACTGTTACTGTTTCTACTACTATCACTACTGTTACTACTACTATCACTACTGTTACTACTACTCCTACCAGTACTGTTACTGTTTCTACTACTATCACTACTGTTACTACTACCATCACTACTGTTACTACTTCTATCACTACTGTTACTACAACTATCACTACTGTTACTACTACTATCACTACTGTTACTACTACTATCACTACTGTCACTACTGTTACTACTACTATCACTACTGTTACTACTACTATCATTACTGTTACTACTACTATCACTACTGTTACTACTACTATCACTACTGTTACTACTACTATCACTACTGTTACTATTACTACTATGACTACCAATACTGTTACTACAACTATTATCAATACTTTTAGTACTACTACTATTACTACCGATTCTGCCATACTACAATTACTGTTACTGTTACTAATACTATCACTACTGTTACTACTACTATCACTACTGTTACTACTACTATTACTACTACTATTACTAAAAATAAACTAGTATTACTGTTTATTTTTGTATTCTTTGTGTGTAAGTTTTGCGTGTATACTTTGAAACTACAAAAAAGTAAAACACTCTACGTTGATGTAGTGTAACATGAGGAGGACAGCTCGTACTTTATTTTCTCTCCTCTAAGCAGAAAACTCACGACACACTGGCCGACTAACTCAACAATGTTTTTTCCAGGTTTAATGTTGATGACGAGATTTAAACGAGGGAATAATGATGACGATGAAGCACGGAGACAACTGGAAATCGTGAGAACACAAGAAACGACGTTTGCCTCGGATAATATTACCGTAAAAGAAGTTAAAAAGTGTTCCGTTTAGAAATATGTGAACGGAATAAATGTTCCCAGAGGAGGGAGAGACTTGAAGCTCATTTGTTGTGACTTTACTTCAACATGACACAAATTAGTCAAGAGAAAATGCTAAACACAGAAACACAGAAAAAAGAGTTTAGTAGAGGAGGAGGATATTTATACTCACCAGCCATAACAATACAACCACCAGCTTGAAATTGTGTTGGTCCTTCTTTTTTTCCTTCCAAAGCAGCTCAGACTCCAAACGACCCCTGAAGGTGAAGGTATGTGCTATCTGAGACCAAGATGTTCCTGTTTGAGGTTACGCTTCAATCAACCGGAATTGTTTGTCCAGCACATCCCACAGACGCATGAACTCATTGTTATGTTTCTCAACCCACTCTTGAAGCGGTTCTGCGGGATGCATTACTGTGCTGAAAGAGGCCCCTGACATTAGGGAATACGATTCTCATGAAGCAGAACATTGCCTCACCCGACTCGCCCTCCTCCCATAATGCATCCCGGTTGCATCTCTGTTACGCACCCGGCCACTCGCTCACTCATCTGGGTTTCAGTTTAAATGCTGAGGTACTGATGCTTCATGGTAACACCATAACTCAAAAACTAATTCATGAATCATTTTTGAAATTTTATAGGCTCATAGACCGTAGTGCGAGGAAGAACTGGAGTGGTTTGGGGAAATTACAGTTGTATTTTTCCGACACTAGGGGGAGCTTTATCTCCAAAGTCACAGTTTTCTAGCCATCATTTCTCAACTGTTTGTCGGATTTATTCCAGATTTGGTTTTAGATCTACTTTGAATATAAATATTATTTTACTCTTTACTCTAATAATTCATATTTCACTCACAAAGGTTTTACAGAAACTTTTGGTCCAATTTAGTCCAGTTTGATCTCATATGAACGGCATAATGGGGATCTAACTTGTATTTGTTATATTTTATTTTCTGCAATTTATCATGTTTTACTCACTGGGGGGCTTTTCTGTAAAAACTACAATAAAAATGTCGTTTTTAGCGTAACTTCCCAACCATTTGTCCGATTATGTCCTAATTGGCTCATTGAACCTTCAAAAGGAGATCCATCGTCAACATATATTATTTATCCTCATTATTGAGTCACTATGGGATCTGATCCTAGAGCAGACTGATGACTTCATAGAAACAGTTCGGTTGAGTCAATACAGACTCTTTGAGATTATCAATGAGTCACATTTATTTTGAGGAGATCAATCAGGCGGGTTGCTCGTGCAACGCAGGGGATCGGCGACATACCGCTCGTTGTCCGGGGACGACGGCGTAGGCTTAATTCACCTAGCCTGTCAGTGGTCACAATGTTATGGCTGATCTGTTTTCTTGAATGTGCCTAAAAACAATGAGAACATTTTAGAGTTGACGTCTTCATTTCAGATAAAATGCATAATGGAGGCGTTTGTCCACAGGCGTTCCAGGCTCCTCGTTTGAAAGGCTGAGATGAGACATTAATCTTTAAAGAGAGGAAGATGAGGCCGCCGGAAAAAAAACCCAGACTAGCTGAAGATGTCCAACTCAACTCCATCTCTTCGGATCCCCTGGATTAGTTTGAACCGGCTGAAGCGCTCGCTCCAGCCCCCTCATCACCATACGCTCCACACGTGCGGACCCCCGCCGATTAATACAAATGATTTATCAAGGTAAATAGATGGAGCTGCTCGCCATCCATGATGTAAGATCCGAGGCTCGTGGGGTGGAGGGGAACTTCCTCCAACAGATGTTCCGGACTAATTATCTATCCTTGCAGGAATCCCACAATCCCTCAGTTCCTCCGCTGCCTTCCGCCGGGAGCCTGGTCATCCCCGTTTCACATCCTCGGCTCGGTCTGTGCTTACCTGGGGCGCTCCTCTCCATCTGTGAAGGGTCCTCAGAAGACACCCGCCGTAGCCAACCAGCAACACTCAGCCCTCCGCCCTCACCTTCTAGCTGTCATTTTCAAGTGCAAACATCCCCTCCGTCCTGCTGCTTGCGCTCAGCGGGAGCAGAGTTATATAAAGTGCAACAGTCTGTTTTGTTTAAGCGTGTTTAGCGAAGAGCAGCTGTGGCGCGCTGCGCCGGGCTTTGATGAGGCCGTGCGGTTGTTCACGGGAACAGAACCTTCAAACATCTCTGCTGGTTTGGCTTTTTCATTCAAATTCATACGCGCCGTTCATTCACGTCCCATTTATGCAGCCAGTTGAACTGGGAGGAGGATGAACTCAAGGAGAGTGAGGAGGAGACAGTTTCTGCTATATGCTAGCAGATGTGGCTAGCAGAATATCGTTTTTATTTATTTTTCAGTCTCTAGCTCTTCTTGATAAATGCCACTGAACCCGTTTATAACGTCACCCAGCGGCAGAATGTAAAGGCTAAAGAGTAAAGGGGCGGAGGACGGAGCCCTGGGGGACGCCAAAGGTCAAGGTTGAATTATTGCATCCTTGCTTTTTAAGAAAGTGCTATTTGATATTGTTTTTGTTTTTTTTACGTATTAAAGTATGTTGGGACAGAATTATGTAACTTAATAGAACCAGAAAAAGTCCAATAAGAGTCAAATCGTTTTGTAAAAAGATGTTTTACCAATAGCTTCAGTTAATCTGATTAAAATGGACTATTTTCCTTGAAATACAAAATTTCACGGTGAAATTATTTATTTATTTATAATTTCATAATTATTCAAATATATAGTATTTGAGAAGTATTGTATTATTATTATTATTATTATTATTATTATTATTATTATTATTATTATTATTATCATTATTAGTGTTATATACATTTTATTATTATTTCTGTTGTTTAAAACGTGCCATTAGTCATTTTAGCATCAATTTAGAGTCTCTAAGATATTACATCAATAAAATGTCCCCAAAGTAATAAGCTGTGCAAATAAGTATGTTTTAATAAGTAAGTATTAGTACAACATTTCTTTAAATATGGTAACCATGTACAGGGCAATACAGTAATATACCGTAAAACCAGATGTAAAGGAAAACCTTTTAATTGTTTACATACTTAATTACATTAAATAAAAGTAAATTATGTGAATTTTAGACTTTTAACATAGATATCAACATTATGTCTTTGTTTTCACAAAATTCTGTTTTTACTATATTCCTTATAGGCAATTTTTACAGTGTACGTAAAAAAAAAAGAAGTTTCAATTTACTTTAATTATATGTGATTTAGTAAATAAATGTAAACAGGTTGATGTCATATCTGTTTTTTTAAATTTACCCTAATGTCTCGTTCATGGTGACCGTTTTTTTTTTTTACCGTAAAATTCTGGCAAACATAGTTGACGGTATTTTACCGTAAACTTTACAGATTTTTGATACAGTGCAGAAATTCCTTACTTTTGAAATATTATGCAAGTCAGACTCAACTTTTTTTCCAGTTTTCTTTTGAGACCAGAATTTAATAACATCTCCTTCAAACCAGGCTGATTTACTATCTTCAAACTCCATTTCATTACATTTTTTTTGCAGTGCGCTGTGAGCGATGCGTGAGTAAATCCCGCCGCAGCGGCTTTCAGCATCTGAGAGGAAGAATCTGCTCTTCCTCTTAATGTAAGATGAGCATGTTGGCACATTTATTCCCAATGAATCATTGAAGAGAAAAGCGTTTTACACGGAGAGCAAATTGAAACTGTGCAGACTTTCGCAAGCACGGTCTGAATATTTCAGAGGCGGGAAAAGTCGTAGAGAAAACGGCGACTTTAGCTACATGAGATCAGACGAACGGGAATCCGCCGTCTGGAGCTTCCCGGACCTTTTCTTTTTTTTTTCTTCTCTCCGTTCGGACTAATGGACGAGCTCGCGGAGAAAACCCTCCTCGCTCGCCGAGAGAGAACTCGGCAGGCCATGGCGAAGCCGAGCTAAAACGGATTACGATACGCTCGGCTGCCTCTCGCGGTCCCGTCAGTGTGGGCCGCGGCTTTGGGCCGGCGCCGATCAGAGAGGGAAGGTCGTCGCCGCTGGGAGAAAGGAGGCAGTGGAAATATTGTCCTGACAAGATGTGGAGTGACTCGCGCGACCTACGGCTTGTGTTTCAGATTAAACCGTGTGGGTTGATGGAGGAGGTGAAGTCGAAGTAGGTGTGAAAAAGGAGGGGGGGGGGGCGAGAAGGCGAGAAAGTCAACACTTTTTAATTGGCAGCCCCCTCCTCCGAATGGGGTCACTTAGGGATTTTTGATGATGAAATAGTCTTTGCTTTGCAGCCAATCTCGCACGAGCTTCACCGCCCGACTGGAGCTGCGAGACTTCGGAGGGGGGAGGGGTGGGATGGTGGGGGGGTTTACAGCGCCGCTGCAAACAGAGCTGCATCACTTCTGAAATTCGCATGTCCTGTTTTTATACTCATCACACTACGCTCGTTAACTCCCCCCGGTAAAAACAAGCGACACTTCGCCGGGAACTTTAAAAAAAAAAACCCACCGCAAACTTGTCGCTCCTGATTCTGTCTGTTTGTTCTACATTTGTTTAACGTGCGATAAAACCCACAGAGTCTCCGAGGCGCTCGGGCCTCCAGACGCTTTATTCCTGCCGAAGATGTTGATCTCTCAAAGTGGGTCGCAGCGACGTTGCTTTTCGTTTTAGTGAGACGAAACAATTCTACAGTTTTTCTTCAGCGGGGAAAATCAAAAAGGAAGAAAAGAAGAAATCTTACAAAGAGTGTTTGTCTAATTTCTACTCAAAATATCTTATTGTACTTGATTTGGAAAATATTTACTGAAAAAGTTCAAATTCACCGAGATACAGGGACGTTGTGTTTTTATTTTTATTTTAAGCAGTTGAACATCATGTTCGTTCAAAGAATCTTGAAAATACATCAAATGCTCAAAAATCTGAATTTCCTTCTAAGCTAGAGAGAAAGTTCATCTTAAGATTCTTTAATGCATAAATTACAATAAAAAAACAACAAAAATTGCAAGATTTCTCAATCTTGCGAGAGAAAAAAAATGAAGGAGAAAAACGTCATTTTAAGTTTTACTGGGGAATCAAATTTTAACTTGTTCTATTAGCAGATTTTTTACTTATTATAAGCTGAAAACACCTTGAATTATTTACTGTTTTTACTTATTTTTGGAAAGGGTTACCTACGTGTTTACGTCTGTTTGTCTGTGAGGAGGATTAACGAAAAACTACAGGAGGGATTTTCTTGAAATAATTCCCAGATATGGGGTTTGGCCCCCCCTAGAGGTGAATATATTTTGGTGACGTTCTGTCTTTCCCAGCCATAAAAATAAGATAAAAACAATAAGCCGGTAGTGACAACACATCATGTTTCTTTGGGGGTGGAGCTTAGTGCTCAGTCTCGAGAGTTCCTTTGATTCCTTTGATGTTCATTTGGGGTGTTAGGGGTCACATTCATGAATAAAAAGAAAAAAAAGAGATAATATTCTATGTGTGTGTCTTTATGTGTGTATTTGTTTGTGTGTGTGTTTGTTTATGTATGTGTGTTTGTGTGTTTGTTAGTTTGTTTGTTTGTGTGTGTCTCTATATGTGTATTTGTGTCTCTATGTGTGTATTTGTTTGTGTGTGTGTGTGTATGTTTGTTTGTGTGTGTCTATGTGTGTATGTGTGTAAGCATTGATGGGTGCATGTGTATTTGTTTGTGTGTGTGGTTGTTTATGTATGTGTGTTTGTATGTGTGTTAGTTTGTATGTTTGTGTGTATGTCTGTGTGTGTATGTTTGTGTGTGTCTCTATGTGTGTATTTGTTTGTGTGTGTGTGTGTATGTTTGTTTGTGTGTGTCTATGTGTGTATGTGTGTGTGCGTTAATGGGTGTGTGTGTGTTTGTTTGTGCATGTGTTTGTCTATGTATGTGTGTTCGTGTGTGTGTGTTAGTTTGTATGTATGTGTGTGTTTTTTATTTGTGTGTGTGTGTGAGTGTGTGTGTGAGTGTGTGTGTGCTTCCTCTGGCTAGGGTTTGCAGTCCTGCATCTGGGTTCGGGTCATCTATGTGCCCCCACAAAGTCTCGGTTCTGACCCGTCTCCTCATCAATATGGACATATGAAATAATATTAAACCCACTCGTCTGAATGTTTGTTTTCTGCTTCTTGCTTTTGTCCGTCGTCACATTTTCACCAAAAACCCTAAAGAAGTGTGAGAAATATGAAGAAAGGAGAGAAAAAGTTGTTGGTGTCATTTTCACAGTAACGTTTCTTCAGTACTGACTGTAGCATCACTGACTGAGACGGGTTCCACCGGAACCAGAGAGGAGGAGGAGGAGGAGGAGGAGGAGGATGGGGATTATAAATCAGGCTCACCTGTGTGCTGGAGGGGGAGGAGGGGGAAGGGGAGGTGGAGGGAAAGTAAGAGGAGAAGGAGGAGGAGGAGCAGGAGGATGGGAAATTCTAAATAAGGCTCACCTGTATCTGGAGGTGGAGGAGGCGGAGGAGGAGGTGGAGGAGGAGGAGGAAGAGCTAAATTTAGTTTCTTGGTATGGATGAATGCAAACAGATAAAATCACATCTCAGAAAACATCAAGTGTCACAGAACCAGATAGATCCGACTGACTGAGACCAGAAAGAACCGCTGGAAGATACACTTAGTATTCAGCAAAAGACTGTGACCGCCGAAGGACAGACACTTCTCCTCATTCATCCATTCATTCATCCATCCATTCATCCAACCATTCATTCATTCATCCATCCCTCTGTCCGTTCATTCATCCATCCACCCATCCATTCATCTATCCATCCATCCATTCATTCATCCATCCATTCATCCATCCATCCATCCCTCCCTCCCTCCATCCATCCATTCATTCATCCATTCATCCATCCCTCCATCCATCCATTCATCCATCCATTCATCCATCCATTCATTCATTCATCCATCCATCCATCCATCCATTCATTCATCCATCCATTCATCCCTCCATCCCTCCATTCATCCATCCATCCATCCATCCATCCATTCATCCATCCATTCATCCATTCATTCATCCATCCATCCATCCATCCATCCATTCATCCATCCATTCATCCATTCATTCATCCATCCATCCATTCATTCATCCATCCATCCATCCATTCATCCATCCATCCATCCATTCATCCATCCATCCATCCATCCATCCAGTGCACTGATCCTCCTACATGCATGTTTTGGGCCCGTGTGGGCAGCAGAAGAACCTGCAGGTTCTCCATGCAGATAAGAGGAGAACATGTGAACTCCAGATAAACGGTCCAGGTGGGTTTGAACACAAAAGCGTCTCGCTGTGAGGCTGCAGTCATAACTATGGTAATTCAATTTTCCCTGCGTCCCTCCCGTCATTCCCCGGTTCCCCGTCCGCCTGCGGCTGACGATCCCAGGCTGCTGCTGCCGACGTCACGCAGGAAACCAGAAACTCTTCCAGCTATTTGTCATAAATGTTTCACAAACGGCGGCTGAGGAGGATTAACAGCCTCCGCAGAAGAAGAGTAGAACTCCAGGAATCACATCCCTTCCTGGTGTCTTCTGTTTTTGAAAGCATCTAATCGTAGAATGAGTCAGCCCTTCAAAATAAAGGTCATGTGACTAAACACAAAATATGATCATCAAACCAGAAATATTATCCAACTCTTAAATCACCGCTGGGGAAAAGATTTCACCTGATCTTAAAGGATTTGTTTCAAAAGATCCGACACGGTTTGAAACAAAGATCTCCGCTGTCGTCCCAGACAGGAGGGTGTATCCTCGAAAAAGCCCCCGATCCTCTGCATTATACAAACCTGATGCGACGACTATAATTAAATGTGACTCATTAATAATCCCAAACACGACTGATGAAAATATTATTCTTTATTTAGTGAAATGGAGTATATCCATTGGTTAGTGGTGAAAAGCCCTCAATCCCCTGCGTTGTACAAGCATTCCCACTGATTGAACTCCTAAGATTAAATTGGACTCGTTAATAATCTAAAACAGTCCGTATTGACTCAACCTGATTATTTCTATGACGTCATCAGTCTGTTCTAGGGTCAGATCCCATAATAACTGAATGATGAAGATAAATACAGTTAACTGGTTTCTCTGAGCTCTGGAATGAAAAAAGAAAGATGTCCTTTGGTAAATTCATATGAGCCTATTTGAACATACGGTTGGGAAGTATCTGTTAAAAAACAGTTTTTACATTAACTACAACAAATAAAAACTTAAATTGACTGAATTATGAACAATTACAGTAGAATATGACAAATACAAGTTAACTCTCCTTGAGGCGGTTCATATGTAGTAAATGTGGACCAGATCGAACCAACGGTTAGGAAGTTATGTTCCAGTATTATAGTATTTCTTGTGATAAAACTCCCCCTCCTGAGTAAAACATGAACCACTAGAGTAAAATGTTATAAATACATGATGGATCTCCTCCAGTCGATTCAACAGAAAGAATTTTGGACTAAATTGGACCAACGGTCGAGGAATTATGGCCTGTAAATAAATGGCGGAAAGATGCAACTTTTGCAAAATCAATCCAGTTCTTCCTCTCGCTGAAGTCTACGGCGGTATAAAATCTGAAAACGATGCACGAAAGAGTTTTTGAGTTGTGGCGATAACTCGACGGATCGGAGAATGTTTTTATGAAGGAATCCCAGCATGGTCAGAGTTGGGTAATTATTAATGTTGAGTGTAGTTTAGTCGTGTCTTCTAGTTTTTTCCGCCACATGTTGTGAAGCAGAATGATAACGATTTGTTTTGTTTAGCTCATTAATTTTTGGGGGGGAAAAAAAAAAAGGCATTGTTTTTTCCGCTTTAATGAGGTAACCGTCTGGCCACGGCGCCGCAACGCAGTCTAAATACGACGACTCCAAAACGGTAACGGTCTACATCGGAGAGTTATTTACTCTCGGCAACTTTGAAAGAGTTTAACACAGTTGGACGGTTGGACGGACGAAAAGTCAATTTTGCGCATGCCGTCGTTGTCGTATTCTTCTTCTGGGCGCTTGTTGCCGGTCGGCGCCCAGCTCATCGAAGCGTTATCGCCGCCTCACGAACCGGAGTGTGGATCTTCTGCGCGTTTCTGAAAGCTGTTTCCGATGAGATGAGTCGACGCGTGTAAACACCGGGTCGGAAAAGATCGCGGTCATGTAAACAGACGACCCACATTGGAATTCGGAAAGGTTTCATTCGGATAAGAGAAAAAGTGTCCCGCGTAAACCCACCAGAACCAGAATAACGTTGATTTTCTGGTTACCATGGTTACCTGCCAGTAGCTGGGATTGTATTTATTTGGGCAGCAGGTAAACAGGATGTTGGAAGCAGGAAAAGTGGGCGGGTATAAGGATCTGAGTGGCTGACCGACTGGGTCAGAACACCTTCAGAACTGCAGGTTTTTCCGGTCTACGGTCATAAGAACAGACCAAAGTGGTGCATGAGGGGCCGCTGAGGAAGGGTCATGGACTCCAGGACTGACTGATGTGTGTGGCGAGTGAAGGGAAGCCTGTGTTGATGGATCTATAAAAAGAAGAAGGTGTCAGACCAGGCGGGGCGTCCCAGAGGTGTCAAAATGGGTCCAACAGAATATGAGGCGGGAGCTTTTAGTTTCATAGCCGGTCGGAGAATCTTTGACCTTGTTTGCCTTTCGAGGAGTCTCGGAGTCGTTGCGGCGACGAAACCCGAACTGTGCCTGCAGACAGAAGCAGAAACCATCTTTAATGCATTCATCTGGGGTACGGTGGCATTTCTCCCCCATGTATAATTCATGGCACACACCTGTTTTCTCGACAGGTGCCCCCGTCCGCGTTCTCTCTTTGTTTTGTATTCTGCCATGTTCCTTCTCCCCGTGGTATAATTATTCATTACAAGGGCCTTCAATCCGCGGCGACAGAGCGCCATTATGATGAAGTGAGCTTCGTTTGAGCTCACACAGCTGGACGGTCTGAGCCCGCCGTAAATCCTCCTCTGAAAGGCGCGACGCCGCTGCACTTTAGCACGTTTCGCTAATAAATACGGAACGCCGAGCCACCGCGTCGAATCTCGCGCAGGACGCGAAACAGCGGCGTAGCTAAGTAGCATAGAAACCGGAGTATTTATTTCTTATGACTTGAAATTAAGCGGTACTAAATGAATGTAAGACCCCTGTCCCATATCCAATTATCCAATTAATGTCTGCTGCACAACACAATCCATCCTGTCGTTGAGAGCCCCCCCCCCAAAACCCATCAGAGACCGGACCGACCCCTCAGCATTTAAATCATCTACTGGAGTCTCACCTGTGTTAATGTGAGTTCTATGTTTAAGCAACGTCATTTATTATTTGTTGTTGAAATGCGGCCAGTTTGAATGTTTACACTTGTATTTATAACACCTGATATTGATTCATTTTTTAATATGTTACTTTCCTTTTATTTCTTTTTCTTTTCTGTAGAGTCTTTGAGAATTTTGAAAAGTGCTCTATTGATAAAAATGTATTATTATTATTATTATTATTATTATTATTATTATTATTATTATATTTATAATAATAATATAATTAATAATAATAATGATAATAATAATTATTAGTAGTAGTAGTATCAGTAATAATAATAATTATTATTATTATTGCATTGACAATAATATTATAATATAATTATATTATTATATTATTATCAATATAATAATATTTTTATTGAATTAATAATATTATTAATGAGATCGTTAATAATAATGATTATTATTATTCATTAATAATATTAGTATTAATATAATAATGTTATTATATAATATTATTATTATTAATATAACAATAATATAATAATGAATTATTATTAATATCAGTAATAATAATAATAATTATTATTATTACTATTATTGCATTCATAGTAATATTATTAATATAATAATATTATTATATTATAATATTATTATTAATATACAATTATTATTATTATTATTATTACTGATATTAATAATAATTATTATTATAATCATTATTATTGCATTAATAATATTATTGATATAGTAATATTATAATATTATTATTAATATAAAAATATTATTATTATTATTATTACTGATATTAATAATAATCATTATTATAATCATTATTATTGCATTAATAATATTATGAATATAATGATATTATTGTATTCTAATATTATTATTCATATAATAATAATAATAATAATAATATTATTATTATTATATTAATAAGATCAGTAATAATGATAATATATATCCATGGACACCAAGCTGATGCAGAAACACCTGATAGTTATGGAACTGGAGGGTATGGAGGTATTTGATTCAGGCGAGGTTTGACTTGAGACAAATGATGATTAATAATCTACCGTTATTTTTTATTTCTTCTTTATAATGAAAGAAAACGTAAAAAGAAAGAAAAGAAAGAACAACCAATGAACACACCGGGTCCAGTGAAGATAAAAGTCCCTTAATGACATGAATAAACATCAGAACTCCTTCAAACTGAACTTTTAAGTCCCAAAGCTGCTTTCTTCCACTTTTTAAAAAAATTTATTTTCTTTATTTTAACTGATTACCACAAATCTGTAGCAAATATTTCCCCGCCGTGACACCAGAAGCCCTGAACCCCGGACAGCCAGCAGATAAACGACCGCCATTGTTGTTTATGGCTATTCATTAAGAGTTAACTTTCTGGAGCTTTTAGATTCCAGTTGGGTGCTGCTGCAAGACATGTTTTATTATGTTGATGCACTGTATCTCCTAAATGATTAAAATAAACCATCAATTTGATTGACTGTGGAATTATACATCCTGTAGGCAATTACAGCAGCTGACACGCTGGAGAGCTGTTTATTAACACCGACATTAAGAGGATGCAGCAGACAAATCCTCCGGCTTCCTGCAGCCGAACGAGCTGATCGCGCAAAAAAAAAAACCCCAAACACACACCGAGAGGCGGCGCCGCTGAAATGTTTGCCATAAAGGTGAGGAGTTCTCTTCCCGGCGCATCAGCCGTCCGCCTCGACCTCCTTCAGAGTCGCCAAATGTGAGGAATGGGAGGTTTATTCGTCTTCACCACCGGCCCCTGATAAGTGGATGTGAGCGGTAATGAGTGGAGCGGGGCAAGGTTCAGGACGCGAAGGAGGCCGATCCGTGTCCGCCACAGGCAACACCAGGGCCCCCCCGGACCCCCGAGTGGGGGTCAGAGGGATCAGGAGCGGACGGCTGCTGCCGCTGCTGGCGCTGCATCTCAATGCAGGTTGCATCGGCGCCGGCATGAACAGAACAGCGGCGAAGCAGGAGGAGGTTTGTGTTTAAACGGTCCTGACGTAAAAGACTTATTAACGGCCCGTCTGTTCATCAATATCTTGAATTTCTCTTCTGGGTGGGTTTCGCCAGGGAGGAAGTAGCGGGAGAGGGCCGGAATCGTAGGAGCTGGGTAAGCATAATGTCTCACCAAATGGGTCAAAAGAGACGGCGCTCATTACTGGAAGGAACTGAATCCAGTGTGGGTGGTTCGCCTTAAACCCACCGTGGAGCAACCTGAGAGTGTGTTTATGTGAGCCTCTGGCCCCGACCCGGTCACGAGGAGCCTGAGGACGCCGGCTTTAAAAGGACCATGGGGGGGATTTCTCTACACAAGATGGTTTGTGCCGGAACATCAGACATTTCACATTTGCATCGGAAGCAGAACCGCCGGTGGACATTATGGAATCGTCATCGCCGCCGCAGATCCTTCATGTTCCCTCAAAAACTGTTTCCTTGGATCAGGTTCAGATTTTATCTCAGTGTGAGAAAGAACTGGGTTGATTTCGGGAAGAGTCGATCTCGCATTTCAACCAATCAGGGGAGCTTTAGCGTCAAAGCTTTTTTAAGAACATAATCCAACTTTGATGCAAATGAATCAATTTGAGGAAAACTACCTTGTATTTAACTTATTTTACTCTAATTGTTAATTTTTGACTCACTAGGAGGAGCCATTTTACCAAAAAACACTGTTTTTCTGATAATACTTCACATTTTTTGGTTCGGTTTATTCCAAAATTTACTTTTTGAGGGGGGGGGGCCTTTATTTCCCATCCAAATTATGTCCTGATTGGTTCATATGAAACTTAGCAAGGAGATTTATCTTCTATATATAATATCTCACTATAATTGTACTTATTTTTCTTCACTGGGGGGGATATTTTTTGAAACGTCCCAACCAGAACCCCAACAGAATCTAAATTTAGAAGATATGAATCGACACAAGGAAACCGGTCTTGTTTTATTCCTGAGCTCAGAGAAACCAGTTAACTGTACTTATCTTCAACCTTGAGTCACTGTGGGATCTGATCCTAGAGCAGACTGCTGACTTCACAGAAATAGTTACGGTCAAGTCAACATGGACCGTTCGAGATTATTAATGAGTCACATTTAATTTGAGTTCAATCAGGGGTGATTGGGGTCGGAATTTTAAAAACAGTTCTGAGCGTTTTCAAGTAAGTTTATAGTCGTGGATTAGCTGCTACTTAGCTGCTTAGCAACTAGCTGATCTAATCTCGTCCTGTCGCTCACACCTTCCTCGTATTTTCATTTACGGTCCCCCTACAACAAGCCCGGCCCGGTTCCTTTATGCGTGTCTCTCTTTCTCCGTCAGGGAATGTTTCTTTTGACTTTGACCTCATGAGAAAATAAACTGCGCCATACATCACATTCAGTTACTCTAAGAAAAACATAATCGTGTCCGGGTGAGAGACCACTTAATCCATGCAAATGTGTTCAGCGGGCTCTTCTTCAATAAATCACCGATGCTTCAAACATGTACCCTTGATTAAAAAATGAAATAGAATGTATCTGCATTCAAACTGCTGTTAGATAAAAGGAAATTGATTAAATAGGGCTCGCAGATATTAAACAGAAAAGGGAGAGACCCTGGGGGACATGGTTAGCATATAAATGGTTCAGGGAGAGAGAGGGGGGAAACTTCAGCCAAAGTTATTGGTTCAATTATTTAACACCAATCCTTTTGGGTTTAGTCTTCTCATTTTACTGAAGCAATCCCACCTTTCATCACAGGCGCCAACAGTCAACACGGCGTAAGCACCAAAACGACTGCAGCCATTAAAAGCTCGCTAACGTTTTACTTTAATGTCGTAAGCTGTGCTGTAAGAGGGCAGGGGCGCTCGAATAAAACACCGGAGCAGGTCCAAGCCCAGTTTGGTGTGACGTGAAAGAACACGATGGCAGTACCTCAGTCCAAAAGATCGCAGCGCCTGCACCAACGTTAAAGTGGCGGTGGCTCGGGAGCTAATGTGGTCGTCTAAGGCTGAGCATAATGATAATAATAATAATACATTTAATTTATAATGCACTTTACATTTGGATCAAATCTCAAAGTGCTACAAAGCAACAGCAGATAAAAGCATCAATAAAAAATATAATAATAACTATATAAAAACATGACCATGAGCAGCAATGTTAATTAAAGTTATAGGTTCTGATAAAAAGGAAAGTTTTAAGTCCTTTTTTAAATGTGTCAGTCGTCTGTGGAGCCCTCAGATGGTCAGGGAGGGCATTCCACAGACGAGGGGCAGCAGAACAGAAGGCCCGATCACCCATGGTGCTGGGCTTAGTCCGGGGAAGGAGGAGGCGGTATGAGTGGGTAGAACGGAGGGATCGTGTTGAGGTCAGTGGGGTGAGTAAATAGCCACCCTACCAAAGGAAGCTAATTTCAGCCGCCTCATTGTTTTGGTCACGTCCCAAAGCTCATTACCGTGAATGAGGGGTTGGAACTTTGAGTGACCATGCAGACCAGAAAAAAATACAGTCCACTTTTTCATCAACCATAGAACATGGAACATCCGCTCAACCAAACCAGCAAAGAAAAGAAAGATCAAAGCCCTGAACCGGCAGCTAGGAATAGGAAGGTGGAATGAATGGAGATCACAGCCAGGAGCGTTCAAGTGGTTGCTTCTATCGCAATGACATGGGCCTTCTTGTTTTCCTTTGGAATTGAAGTGATATCACAACAGCCAGCAGGGAAACGTATTAGCTGGAATCCTGTAGGAGGGGAACCAGGACTTGGTCGCCATTGTCCACCTGCCAACTGGAACATGCGGGGGCGTAAGTGTCAAAGTACTCCTTGATGGTTGGAGTCCCCCTGATGAGATCTTCTTCAGGTCAACGCTACATTATAGAAAAACTAATTGACACATTTGTATCGAGTTTTATCCAGAGGTAGGTGTTGGCATATCCTATAAATATTTTTTTTACATTATGTGTTTGTTAGCATTTAGAAATAACAAAAAAACATCGCTTTTTTCTGTGTTTTTGTAGTAGCGTCCATTATAACATCCACTAAGGAAGATATATTTCCACTCCTGTTCGATTGTCGGCTTATTTCTGAGCAGGATTATGATGTCACAATGTGGCTATGGCTGCCTTTGATCTTTCTTTAGGGTGGAGCTTGCGGGTCAGTTTCAAGGTGCCTTTGATTCCTAGATGTTGACTATGGGGTCGAGCTGGTGGCTTAGTGGTCTGAGCAGAGACGCTGAAGTGGAGGGCTGAGAGGCTGCAGAGTATTTGAGAGATACTCAGAGAGTTCGTTGGAGTTGTCTGTAGATTTGGAGGCTGGCAATAACTTTCACATGAGTGGAGTTTTTCATAAATCTAGGGGACTGCTGTGCCTGGTTCCTTTGATGTTTTATACTGGAGAGGAAAAGGAAATAGTAAAACTCTCTGTTTAAGAGTCAGAAAAAAAAGAAAAATGCTTACATGATAGCACTCTATTGGAGATTGTCGTTAAGTTAAAAAGTGTTTAAAGGGTCATTTAATGATTTTGTATAAATGGCAAAGATGGTAAATTTTCAAATTGAAACAGCACAAGGTATTTGAGTTGTGGTTAAATATTATTGGAATATTGTAAGGCCTATAAAATGTAATAGCAGGGTAGTAATATTTAAAAATTCAGAATATCAAAGTAACATTTTGTTGAAAAAACGTGTTTTGCGTGAACCATCAGTTGGAGGTTAAGACCATCATTCAACCGGGGGATGCACCATAAATCATTATCCTTGCACTTCATAGTTGAGATCTGTTTTGATTTGGGTCGCGATGGTTTGTCTTTGTTGGAGGCCTGAGAGAAACCCAGCGGTGTTACGCTGGTGTTGAACCTTGTTTAATTATTTCTTATTTAAACAAGCCAATACATTCTTGAAGGTCCGCTCCCACGCCTCAGAATTTATGCTGCTTTTTTGGGTTCTCATTTGTGTTTTCCTTTGTCTCCAACAAAACAAGAATAAACATTGGTTGGACCGAGCCACGCAGAATACCGACTCCAACTGGAAATGTAAAAACTATTTCAGCATCCGCTTTATTCAAAAACTTTTATTTGAATTACAGTCGACCACTTTCATCCGTATAGTCGTCTCTCTCATCTCGGGCCTCACCGCGGCCCTCTCAGCTCGCTCTTGATGTGGAACATCACAGCACTTCGCCGTTTTTCTCACCTCAGCTCGGCGAACACTGTGAAAGCCTGAAAAATCACACCAGAGAGGGATTCTGAGACACTCGGTCACTCAAGGGCATCTCAGGCGCCAGCGGTTTACGACGCGGAGAGTAGATCAACTCTGACCCGCAGCTCGAAACATCAATACAAATAATGATAAAAAATATGTGTACTTTATATATATTTACATATATGTATATGTTTACATATACATATACGTTACCCAGCATCCTCCTGCCTGACACCACCTCCAGCTCCAGCCCAACAACGTCACCAGCCTTACGGATCAAGTCCGTGGAGTCTGTTGGCGTCCGCCACCTTCAGTTTACTGCCCCAGCATGCAACAGTAAACAGGATGGCACTGCCCACCATGGGGTTTTAACTTTGGGGCCTGCTGCATTCCTTCACGCATTAATATCAGAAAACGTCCTCCACAATTATTCTATTACACCACCCAGACTTTTAGAAAGCACGTATATAATTTAGTTGAATTCTGTCCTGCAGTTTTTTGTTTAAATTGTGATTAAAGTGTCCCGTAAAACGGACGTACGGATATATAATATAGTGTTATGTCCTCTCTGCGTCGGGCTTCTTCAAATAAAGTGGAATAATGTGTTGGATTGAATTAATAAGCGCATTTAAAAGGTTTTGTTGACGCTGTCAATAATTGATAAGTGGTAATCAAACACTGCTCTGACTATAAAGGAGACGCTACATCGGCGTCGTTTGGAAAGTCGTGATATCTCAAAGATGTTCTCGCAAACCTTTAAGTTATTCTTTTGTAGGGTCCTAAACATTAGTTTGCAGAGCGGAGCTCGGATTTCTCCACAAACACAGAGCGGCTTTTCTCCGCGTTAATGGCTTCATCAGGACGGAGAACAAAGCCCACACTGATGTCTGTCATTAATTCCTCCCTTAAGTAGGAGTTTCAGGATTCACTTGTAGGCTGAAGGTTGTTTTTTTTTTCCAAACCCTCTCTTTCATCCCTCCCACAAAGACTGCAGTCGTCTTTTTTTTTTTTTTTTTGGTGCAGCCTTGGCAGTAGCCGTTTCTTCTTGCTATTTGATGATGTGCAGCAGGACAGATTCTTTGTCTTTTGGGTCGCAGAATGGGTTCTTGGTATCATTAAGACGTTCCGGCTGTTTGTTGCGACAGGCAGTGGGATGATCTCCCTCAGAGGCGGCGGCGCCACGGCTTTTAATCGGACGCAATCTCCCTGCTTGTATCTGCATTTTCTTTTCTTTTTTTGTTTGACCAGTGTGACGTTTGCGAGTGTTTCTCATCTTAAGTTTCATTAAAGTGAAAAATATGCCGCCGCCAGAACAACAAAAGCGCCTCGCTCACATCACGTACGCTCCGCTTAACCTAGCCCTCCCAACCAGACGCTTCGAAAAATGCCATGATGGGTATTATTTATTCTGTATTTCTGTCAGCTCTGGATTTGTGCGGTTGTGGTTTTCATGATTACACTGCAGACATTGAACGAAACTCAATCAATAAAAACACATTTCCTGTCAGAGCAAAAATGTTTTTTAATGCATAAAGATTAAAAATGGTAAACTTAATCAACCTCTAGGGTCTACAGATCCAAAAGTGCTTTCAGGCCTTTGATGTCCTGCTCAGCTGTTCGATGAAGAACATGTTGAGTTCTTCTTGAACCTGGTCATGATATGAACCAGCGGCAGCATGTTAATGCTCAAGAGCAAAGGGGGCCGAAGATGGAGCCGTGGGGGACACCGTGTCAAAGTGGTCACCGAGAAGAAGGGATTCAACTTGGCGATTGAGAAAAGTCGTATCGGAAAAGTCAC
This sequence comes from Lophius americanus, assembly GCA_037951165.1. Classification (NCBI taxonomy): domain Eukaryota; kingdom Metazoa; phylum Chordata; class Actinopteri; order Lophiiformes; family Lophiidae; genus Lophius; species Lophius americanus. The sequence goes on from JBBDHG010000349.1 coordinate 420,391, forward strand.
TCAATCAGTCAATCTTTAATTATGTAGCAGCACTCTGGGACAGTGGCCAGAAAAAAACTGCCTTTTAACAGGCAGAAACCTCGAGCAGATCCGAGACTCAGGGAGAACGGCCTACCGGCATGACCGGTCGGGTTTGAAAAGAGAGAGAGAGAGATAGAAACTGTAGCAATGATCTCAGCTATGGTAATCCACTCTCTTCCGCCTCCTCAGATCGATAAGGGGGATATTAAAGAATGTGAGAACCTACTACTTAACTTCATAGACGGAAAAAGTCTAAAAGGAGCCAAATAGTTTTTCAAAAAAAATAATGCTTTACCAAAAGGTCGAGCTAATCTAATAAAAACGGACCGTTTTCCATTAAATATTACTGAGGCCCTCCGGGGACATTGAAGAAGAAAAAAAAAATCTCGGGGCCACGACTTAATAACTGTTTTTCAGGCGTTTTTAAGTTGCTGGAGCGAGATAGTCGTGTCTATAGTAGATGACCTACGGGCGTAAGAACCTTTGTCATGTGTTGCAGCGGGGGGGGGGGCCTTTAACGAAGGGCTCAAGCCTTAAGATAACATTTCCGACGTTTGGAAATGAACTAATTTTATTAGTCGGATTTATTTCAAATGGCCCAAAGAAATAAGAAGGCAAATAAATAATCTTCCATATATTCTCCGGGTCAGCGTTAACATTTGATATTCTGCTGCTCCACCCACATGTCATCAGAGACAAAGATGGAGGGACATGTCCCGTCATGTCGACAGGCTCCGAGAGCGAGTCCCTGCAGAAGGACAGGAGCTAAAACCTTTGAATGAAAGCGCCGTCTCCCGCCTGAGTGATCAAAGACCGTCTGCAGAAGGAAAAACCCAGGAAATCCTGAGTAATTTCGACACTTGTGCTTGTTTTCTTTGAAGACCGGTCTCTCCATAATTGAATGATTGCCGAGATTAGCGAGTCCAACAAAGTCGTTTTCAGTACAAACCGTCTGTTTAAAACCCTGACATTTAATGGGCAGGAATTTTCAAATGTCATAAACGTTGGCTGCTTCAAATTGCTTATTTTTTTCCTGATTGGGGGGGGGGGATCAGAAAGACTATCTGTAAAATCTTTTACCTTACCTACTGATGGAAAAACACCCTAAATAAAGTGGACCGTTGTGCTCGGCCGTAATTCAGCCTTATTTTCAATCAGGGAGCATGGGGCTGTGTCAAGCCAAACAACGACCAACATCAACAACAACAACAACAACAACCGGCTGATGAATGGCTGCTGAGACGGAAGAGGAGGGGATCGAAGGGATTGATCGGCGGCCCGCTATCTCATCCCTGCTTTTAGCCTCTGTCAAACAGGTGCTGAGGGGAGATGGATTCTGCCTGCAGATGGAGTGGATTAATGGCAGGGAGGGAGGGGGGGCCTGACTCGGCCCTGGACCCCGCTGAGCGGTGTTCTCCTCTGGGCAGATGGCTGCAGTTATCGACCAGGAGAAGAAGAGCTGCCTGAGGTCGAGTTCTGAGAGGACTCTCAGAGGAGAAACTGTCTGCACCCTTCCTCTCACTCACACACACACACACACACACACACACACACACACACACACACGCACACACACACATTCACCAGGAGGCGCTTTATGTGTTGATGCCAATACCAAATGTACTTTTTAAAGCAAGTTTACAACAATTGCAGTTGATCATAGTGCTGAACAGACTTTATTTAATGGTTAATCTCTTTGGGGTATTTATTGATTTAATATCTCATGAAATCTAAATTGACCATAAAAAGATAAATCACTTTGGTTAAGCAACACGTTTAAAAACCAAAAATCTGATTTATAAAATTATTTCAGAAAAAAAACCCAGAAAGCTGTGTGACAAATAAGAACAAAATCAATTATGAAAGTTTTAGTGAATTAAAAGCGACGGGGAATAGGTGGGTCTTATTAAGTGATTTAAAAGTTGCTGTTTTTATATGCATGGATGCTCCAGAGTTTTGGAACGGCCCCCTGCAAAGACCCCGCCTCTATTTATCAGCCAGGATCTCGAAACGTCCAGGAGGCAGGGATTGGACGAGCTCAGTGCCTTAATTGGGGTTTTTAAATTTACATTCTTGAGTAAGTAAAGCGGCCTTAAGCACTGGAGTCATGTGACCACGCCTTCTTTACCCAGCAAGAAGACGAGCAGCTGCGTTCTGCACAAGATGAAGACGACTGTTCCTCATTCTGAGCCTGCAGTACGAAGGTTCTTTACACATGGATTCTATTTTTAGGAGAAAATGTTCTCGGGCCGAGACTGAACTCACCCTGAGCAAACAGCGATTTATTCTGTGCTCAAGAGGTACATTCTGCTGTTTCCTGTTAGAAGTAGTAATCACAATAACCGTTTCTCCGGGTCAGGTCATCTGTTCACTCATAGAAGCTTTCTCCAACCCGCGAGCGGCTAAGAAGGGATTTCCCTCTGCCCAGCAACACTCTCCAGCTCGTCCTTGGGGATCCCGATGCAGGTAGACGTACCTAAAGACTTTATCTCACCTGATATGATGTCAAGGCTGCAAACGTGGCGGATATTTAGGTCGTCATGGCAGCAGGCAAAACCCTGTCAATCGTAGTGGGAGCATTAGCTATCAAGTAGGCTGCGGGTCTTCAGGCCGGGATCACACGCTGCTATGATGTCATCCACCTCATCCTGAGTCCCACGCTTCACGTGACATTACTTGTGATTGAGGTCTTCTTCTTTTTTCAGTCCCATGTGAATAGAGCTTAAGAAATCTTTTTTTTCCCGGCTGCTTCTGGAAAGCAGACAATATTTCCATCGGCGACGTGACCGGACCGGACTTAATCAGGACTCTGCGAGCGAGCTTGGATGCGTTTAGAAGGCCAGAGAAACACACCGTAGGAGTTTTGAGTGAGTACCGGCGTACAGAGAAGAGATCTATGCAAGAACTTTTTCTTCTTCTTCCTCCTCGTTCGGCCTTTGCTTTTAGGGAGATATTGATTTGGAGTAGATTTTACTTTGGACGCCCTTACCGATACAACCCTCCACATTCATCCGGGCTTGGGACCGGGACCTAAAGAACTTGGGACCCCTAAGTTGCTGGTTGAGATCTCTGCAAGACCATGAGAAACATTGTCGTTGTGCGTATTGGGGCGATGGCGGCTCCGTTGGTAGGGCGGTCTTCCACTTATCTGAAGGATGGTGGTTCGATCCCCACCCCTCCGGTCTACATGTTGGAGTATCCTTGAGCAACGAACGCAACCCCTAGTTGCTCCCAACGGCTGTTCCATTGGAGAGTGAATGACGGCGTGAATGGTTTACCGCTTCTGATGAGCGGTGGTGCCTGACATGGCAGCCTCTGAAATCCCTGTGTGAATGTTTGTGTGAATGGATGACTTTGTACTTTTTCCGGGGCCCACTTATCTTTATTGATAGAAAAGCTGACCATCGACTGAAAACAGGGAGGTGACATGCAATAAAGGGCCGTGGTATCGAACCTGTGGCCACAGCGCTGTGAAGACTCAGATGCAGAGTACGTGGGGCGCCGACTCTACCGACTGAGCTAAACAGCCCCCCCCCTGCAGAAACTATCTGTCCGTGCACAGACTTCACACTGGCTGCAAACTCCTGAGGCACAAACGAAAAAACAGAAACGCCAGAGTGGCTCCATCAGGTATAATGACGGATGGCTAAATATCTCAGTCTGTCGTTCACCTCTGTTCACACTTCCTGCTCCCGCCAGCTGAGTGGTGGCGTTAATGAATATGCATGCGTGCGTAGACGATGTTCACAAGCTCACTACAGAGCATTTAGATTGCCAATTGCACAGAGTTAATGACACAAACTATAAGCCTTTGTTCCTTCTCCGTTGACTTATCACATGCAAAATTAATTGGCTGGTTTCCAATTACAATGGATATTTTTGGGCCACGGAGATGTACTCTGTAGACACAGATTGCATCCCTCTAATTGAGGGCGGGGGGGAAAAAGATATGTCTGAAATTGCTCCAGATTTCGCATCAGCGCTAATGGCGAAGCAAATGGAGCGGGTCCGTTCGACTTTGCCAACAACAACTAATTAACGGATACGTGACGTGTTCACACTCGGTCGGTATTCACGCCAAACTTTTGTAAGTCACAGTCCAGGAGCTCCACCTGTGAAGAGAAGTGTTACGGATCGACTCTCCCCCTGCAGGACGAACCCGAGTGTTGGCAGGAGGGAGAGCAGGAGGAGCTCGGTATGCTACAGGCGTCCATCTCCGCCGTCAAGCACCGCCGACAATTTCTCCAGTGCAGCAGGAGTGCTGATGCTGGGTAGTTTTTTTTTCTTATAAAAAGATGCTCGGCAAGACAAGAGGGTGTGCCCCGTCTGAGATAAACGAGTATTCAAATGCAAGCAGACAGCAGCGGAATTAACAACCTCATCTCCTTCCAGCTCTTACGCCGATCCTCAGCCCGCTTTGTTTTCTCAAGACTCCGCCGGCTAATTACAGAAACCTGCATCGTGGAGATGTGTGCTCCTCTCAAATCACTACCTGGATCCTCATAACTGAGAGGAGAGATCTCCTCGCCGTTTCCTGCAGCAGGACATATTGAGTCAGTAATGTTTGCAGATCTTTGCAATGTTTGTCTCACATGCGACTCCAGGATCTTAATGGGTTTCAGGCTTTAATCCGCCAAAGCAAACCGAGTCACGATTTTGCAGGTGATTAAAACAGCTCTGATGAAGAAGAGGCGGTACAAACCGTTGAGAGGATAGGTGATGTCACGTGTGCTTAATTACACAACAGCTTCTTACGCAGACATAGACATTCCCAGGTTATAACCCTCAGGTGGGGGCGATGCTCCTATGGGTGCAGGATAGTAAAAGCTACACATGTCAACGATGGAGGATATCTTTATATATCCGCTCTGGGAAATTTGTTGCGCAGCTTGAAATAAAAACGATAAAACATCAGACAGGAAACAAGAATAAATAATTTCTCATCGAGGTATTTGAAAGGCCAGCGGCAGCAGCAGGGACAAAAGAATATTTTTGTTTGTCATAAAAATACACAGATGGAATTGTCGTCCATAATCTTTTTTTTTTTGCTGAATTGCCTCAACTATTTGGTCGAGCGCATTTTGAGTCACCATTTCTAAAAGAAAAAATATGTGCCGCAATTGGTCACAACGGTTTCTAATATGAGCCAGTGGCTACATGTATATGCTAAACAATGAGGGGCCAAGGGAGGAGCCCTGGGGGTCACCACAGGTCAAAGGGGCCACCAATGTAGAGGTGGTTATAACGTTAAAAAGTCTTATAAGGGTCAAATAATTTTATGAAAACAGAACGATTAAGAGACTCCACTTTAAAAAGGAAAGAAAATTACAGTTAGCTAATCAAATTAAAATGAGCGATTTTCCATGAAATATTAAATGTATTTCTTATTTCCTATTTAAAATCATACTTAACCAAATGATTTGTCCAAATATTATTATACAATAAATGCCCCAATCTCCGTAGGTGGGAATTTATGAGGTGGTTAAGAAGATTAAGAAAATGAAACAATGAAAAAACGCACGTATTAAAATAAAACGGTGTGATTTTCCAAGAAAAAGGGGATTTATATATATATATAATATAATATATATATATTATACTATATATATATATATATATATTATTAGCTGATTCTGGGAAACAAAACTTCCTAACTTAAGTAGATTAACCAGCTCATTCCAAGATGTCCTTTATCTAAATATCACTTCTTATTTTAAGAAATCTCAGCAAACAAATATATATATTTATAGCAGCTTACACCTTGTATTCATTATTTATTTTTTATTTGATTTTGAAGGGTTATTGTGGTTCATATGAAGTATATTTGGACTGAATGGGACAAAAAGTTGAGATATGATGGCCTGAAAATTCTGATTTTGGAGACAGACAAAACTCCCCCTTGTGGCGAGAATATGCCAGTGACCATTCCCAAAATCACTCCAGTTCTTCCTCGCAGTAAGCTCTATGTAGGTATAACATTTGAAGCGATTCCATGACATTTCTTTTGAGTTATCGCGTTTACACACAGGATCTGCGGCGGGTGACGATCCCATACTATTCTCTTTTTCTGGAATATAATAATTAACACACCAAACGAATATGAGAAACTTTGTGTCAGTGATTGTAGATCTTATTTAGTTGATCATTTTCTTTTTCACATCTTTTCAACTTGCTCTGTTTCACAGAACATCTACCTGAAAAGCTGAGTCATGCCAGACGGCAGATTAAAGATGGACCTGCCCAGCTCCTGCTACCAGTCGGACTTAGCTTATCTTTAAGCCCCTCCCACAGAATGATTCCAGGTTTTTCCCACATGCACCACTCAGTCGGAGCAGAAAGCAACAATAGAGTCTGGATGGATGTGTGGGAGGAATTGAGATTGGGATTTAAGTCATTTGCAGACAAGGCAGGCGCACAGGCAGAGGGTCGGAGGAAGCCTGATGGATCGTTTTCTGCGCGCCGGCGAGAGGACTCGGAGTACTTTTTCTACACTCCCTATTGTCCCATTTGTCTTTGTCAAAGCAAAATAAAATACAGATGTGTGAGAGTAAAAGTGGAGTTCATTTTGAAGAGCAGTTTGGTCAAAACTACAGTCGTGTGATCATCTCTTAGATCCTCCACTGTCAAACGGATACTCCCTCACCGCGCCGCCATAGAGGCTCCATCTATATGCTAAACATTTTATCTTTGATTAAGGTGCTGCACGAAGCAATTTGCCATCAATAAATCATTACTACAACCGTTTCTGACGCATCGACATAATGACTAGTGAAAAGCGGAGTAATGAAAGATAATTTCCACGGCGTAGGTCTGGTTTAAAATGATGTCATGTTCAAACATACGGAGATCCTCCACTCATGCATGATTTAGGTTTATTGATTGGACGCACTCTTCAGCTGTGTAATGTTACGCCACACTCTTCAGTTCCATCTACTTCATTCTGATTGGATTTAATGATAAAGTTTTTAAACTTTTCGTCATGATTCTTATTGTTTTGACCAGCCGGCATGCCAGCAGGGGGGACATGCCGGCTGAGTCATGTCGGGTGGCTTGCTGGCAGGCGGCTTTGAAAGGTTGCTGCTTTTATTGGCTAGTGCCGCCATCATGGAACTGCATGAAGACAAGGAGTTGAATGGTTTATGCAGTTGGAAGGAAATTCTCCAAGTTTATTATTTACAACAGCGTCCTCCTTCCTGTCCGACAGTGAATACAGAAGTTGCTGCGTCAGCGGTTTTTAACTACGTCTTTTTTGTTCCTATCATTGTTTCAAATGGTGGCCATAGAAATCCCACCTCTGATTTATGTTAGAGAAAAGATAGTCGGGCGTAATCAGAACAGGGCAGTCAAATGGTTTGACCTTTTAGGAACTGACAGAGTTGTTAACTAGGCAGTTTGAGAAGAAAGTGTTTAAAGGATGACATTGAAATGTAGCTTCTTCTTTTTTTAATTCATTTAATTCGGCAGACCAGAGGAAAAAATAAAATGGAAGGGTCGAACATTCCAGATTGCATTTATTTTTCCTGTGTGGTAAAGAGAGGCGGCAGGAAGACGGGTTGGACGGGTTGGACGGGTTGGACGGGTTGGACGGGTTGGACGGGTTGGACGGGTTGGTCGGGTTGGACGGGTTGCTTCGACGGCATGTTACAAAATAGTGTTTAGGTATTACTTTAAGCAGAAACACTAAACCACTGAGGAAACAAACAGCATCTCCTCATCATTTGATTGAAAACAAACAATGTGTCGAATATGAATAAAGCATCATGTGATCTTGTGATCTACATAAGGCTTCTATATCTCCACAAAGTGTTTATATTTGTTTGATCAGAGGGTTATTTTCTCCTGAGGAAAGTATTTATTCACTTCTGACAACCACTTCATCAAGGAACGACTGGAGTCAGACTTCCATGGGAGGCAGACAGACAGACAGACAGACAGACAGACAGACAGAGACCAAGATAGGCAGACAGACAGACAGAGAGACAGGGAGCTAGATAAAGAGAAAGACAGACAGCTAGATAGATAGACAGACAGACAGAGAGCTAGATAGACAGACAGACAGAAAGGTAGACAGACAGAACGACAGACAGAGAGCTAGATAGATAGACAGACAGACAGACAGACAGCTAGATAAAGAGACAGACAGACAGCTAGATAGATAGACAGACAGACAGAGAGCTAGATAGACAGACAGACAGAGAGCTAGATAGACAGACAGACAGACCGACAGCTAGATAAAGAGACAGACAGACAGACAGACAGACAGACAGACAGACAGAGAGCTACATAGACAGACAGACAGACAGCTAGATAAAGAGACAGACAGACAGCTAGATAGATAGACAGACAGCTAGATAGATAGACAGACAGCTAGATAGATAGACAGAGAGCTAGATAGAGAGACAGACAGACAGACAGAAAGGTAAACAGACAGAAAGACAGACAGACAGAGAGCTAGATAGACAGACAATGAGAGAGAGAGAGAGAGAGAGAGATGTTTATTTTCATTGCATAGTGATAATTCATTTTGCAGCATCCCCTACATTAAAGTTCAGACCGGTGAGTTGATCATGGACACACTCAGTCCCTCCAGAGGTTTTACACGTCAAACCAAACACATCAAAGTTCATCAAATTAGTCAGGCTTTTTCTGGTTAGTCTGACTTAATTTCACTTCAGTTCAGTCTGAAGTGTGGTTGCTCCATAACAAGAAGGTTCTGGGTTCCAACCCACCTGTCTGTGGGCCGTGTTCACATTCCTGCTGTGTTTGTGTGTGTTTCCTCCAGTCCACTCCCTCTTGGACCGGTTCACCTGAACCGGTAACTCTGATCTACCTGGGCATGAGTGAGACCGTGAGGGTCTGGCTGCTATTTGTCATATATATGACATAATTACATTTAAGTGGCGATAGGTCATGATGTCATGATGTGATGTCATGACAATGCTTTCCTAAACGTTGCGGTATAGGCCGTTTTTAGAGATTGTTTTCGCAATAACTTCTAAATTAATGGTGGAATTTGCAGGAGATTTTACCCAGAGGTGGTTTATGTCCCTTTGGCAGATATTTTGCGTCCCCTTGAGGGTTTTCAAGTTAACAGGAGGTCTCATTTATAAAGGCTGTGGATGCACAACTGAAGATCAGAGGGCTTTATAAAAAGAAAGAAAAAGCAAACATACACACAAACTCTGACCAAAAGAACAAGAGCCTTTGTTTTCTGGAAATCCAGAAAACAAAGGCAAAGAATAAAAAAAAACGCACAATATGTCAATAAATAACTATAATTTGGTTTGTACTTCAGAAATAAGATTTGACATTAAACCATCTAGAGCGTCATCCGAGCCAACCAGAGCAAAAACATTTGGGTTTGCACGAAAATGAGGCGGGGGAAGAAAGTAATGACCTTCCTGGGTGTCTCTGCGACCGAAACCTCCTCTGCCTGATCTCCGGCACACATGCTAAGCTGTCCCTTGAAAAGCCTGCTGTCACACAAAATAAATTGCCTTCACTGTGAACGGGTCAAAACAACACAGAGATGTCATTATTTCAGCGCAATTGATCATACCTCGCGAAACCCGAGTCAATAGTTTCTATAATTGCCATGTCTCCAGCCCTGCAGAGGTTCTGGCACCACGGCTGCTCGGCTTCTCCTCCTCTTCCCGCCGATTTCTCTTTTTTTCCTGTCTAAAAATCTTTTCTCCACTTTGCAGGCGTCTTTTGGAAACATTACTCTTCACTTCTGCGGTTTACATTTAGCACCACTGCCCGCTCAAAAAATAAAACTCCACCTTTGACATTTGGACTCCAACTCCGAGGCATTCAAATACGTGGAACTTCAAATGTTGGACTCAAGCACTGAATGGAGTAATCTGGCCTGTGTGTGTGTGTGTGTGTGTGCGTGTGTGTGTTTGTGTGTCTATTTTTACATGGGCTGATTTTTTTTTTAGGCTACTTACAGCAAAACTAAATATTCTGAACAGAAAAAAAAAAAAAACAACCAATCAGTGTTGGTTATAATGTTTGTCGTATAAATATATTGAAATACAACATGCACTATATATTAAAAAACAAAGTATATGTGGTATAATGTACTATGATATATAGTTTTCATGTATTTGCCTTTTAAGTAAAAAGTAAAAAGTCACTGCTAAAATCATCATGTGTTTTTATTAGCAAAAACAATTGGCTTATTGTTTTATATAACACTATACAGCGAAAATAATACCACCAGAAACACCGGGACCTACGCTGTCGTCACCGACAACAAGGGTATACGAAAAGCCCCCAATCCCCTGTGTTGTACAAGCAATCCCCCTGGTTGAACTCATTAACTTAAATTTGAATTTATGTCCAAAAAACTCTGTTTTTGTAAAACAACCTTCCCCTAGTGAGTAAAATATGAACTGTTAGAATAAATTATGATATATATACTAGATAGATCTTCTCCTTGTTAATTCATATGCACCAAATTCTGATTAAATCGGACCATCTGTTCTGTCCAAAAAAATGTTGTTTTTTCATTTAAAAACTCCCCCTAGTGTGTAGAATAGGAACTAACGGACTAAAATATGTGGATCGGAGATTCCATGGCGAAGGTTTGTTCGTCCTGATCGCTGTCTGATAATTCCTACGTTTTTAAAATTAAAAATATGTCTATTTTGACATGAAAATTATCTATTACGTTACGACATAAAAAAATCAAGTCAAAACGTGAAACTTATCAATTTATAACATGATAATATCATAAATATCATGAAACTTATGACGTTATAACGTGACAATTATCCTAAATATCATAAAACTTATCACGTTATAAATGGACGATTATCATAAATATCGTGAAACTTATCATGTTATAAAGTGAAAATTATCAAAAAAATCATGAAACTTTCCACGTTATAACATGATATTATCATAAATATCGTGAAACTTATCACGTTATAAGGTGACGATTATCATAAATATCTTGAAACTTATTAAGTTATAAAATGAAAATTATCATGTCAAAACTTGAAACTTAGCACATAAGTGATAAAGTGACAATTATCATCAAAATCGTAAAACTTATAACTCAAATATGTAGAAATCATCAAGTTAGAAAGAATTTAACAAAATGATGTCAAAAGATTTTAATCAAATTATAACGTGAACATTAACACGTTCTTACCTGATACTGATTTTTTTTTTTCTGGCATGAAGGAAATCCTTTCCGTAACTCAGATCTGGATCAAAACCAAAATTCTCCTGAATTGTTTCCTGACACCATTTGGTTTTTTTAGTTCACTGATCCTTTTAACCACCTCTTACGTCTTTGTCGTGAAATCCTGACGCAGACAGCTGACACTTCTGTGATGTATAATCGGCAGCTCCTTTAAATAAACAATGTCTGCCCTCAAGTCTATGTGTCAATCAAAATCCATCTGCAGAATCGTGAATGACGGTAGGTCAATTAATCAGTCTGTCCATTTGTCAGAACTTCAGTCACTAACAGCATTTAAAAGAGATTAATTGTGCATCATGTAAAGTCAAAACTGCTAAAGATTTCTCATTTCTGGCTTTTGCCATACAATGCATGTAATTTAAAGATGTCGTCTATAGATCTGAGTTCATTTCATGGACATTTTTCCAGCAAATGAGTCATAAAAAAACTGCAGATTAATCTCTAAAAAAATAATCCGTTGCTGCCGCAGTAAATTAACGTGGCGTAAACAGATTATCTATTTATTTTTTATTGTGTAAAGTAAAGAGATGGGCCCAGGAGTCACACGCTGGTCATGAAACTGTGGGGGGAAAAAAAAATGGAGGCTGATGTGGAGTTTGAATGAAGCGAAGTCTTGCAGCGTGGAGCCGATCGGACCTCCTGTGAGGCTCCAGGCGGTCCGCCGAGCCCGTCTTTGTCCAAACGTTGTCAGATTTGATACGTATCACTGTTAACCTGTGGAGAGCGGACTGATAACGGCCGGCTGAAAGTGACAGATACCGGGGATCGGCCATGATTGTTCCAATATGAAGTAAATTATGTTTAACGCCACGGTTTTCTCAAAAAAAAAATTCTATTTCTATTCTGCCTGCTAGAAATGCTGAACTCCCACCACAAGGTGGCGGTAACGCACCTACAGGACCCCCGGATACACGAAGGAAGGAGGGACGCCGCCGCATCGACAGCAGAAACACGCAACAGCAGAAACACGCAACAGTAGAAACACGCAACAGCTTCACTATGTATCGGTCGGAACGTCTTTAATGCAACGATGTAGTATCTAGTCATCATTATCATCATCTTCATCATCATCATAATCATCCTCATCTTTATCAGCGTTTTCATCATCTTCATCACTCTCGTCTACATCATCTACATCATCACTGTCATCATTATCGCCTTCATCATTGTCATCATCATCATTGCCGTCATCATGATTATCATTGTCATCATCATCATCATGGTCGTGATCATTATTGTTGTCATCATTTTCATAATCATCATCTTCGTTATTATCTTCTTCGTCATTATTGTTTTCATCGTTGTCGTCATCATTTTCATGATGATTATTGTCGTAATGATCATCTTCATCATTATCATCGTTGTGGTCATCATTTTCATCATCATCCTCTTCGTCATTATCATCTTCGTCATCGTCATCTTCGTCATTATCGTTATCATCATTGTTGTCATCATTTTCATGATCATCATTGTCGTCATTATCATCATCATCGTCGTCATCATCATGGCCGTGATGGTCATTGTTATCATCATTGACATCGTTATTATCATAGTCGTTATCACTGTCTTCATCACTGTCTTCACCTCTGTCGTCGTCATCATCGTCATCATCATAGTCGTTATCACTGTCTTCATCACTGTCTTCACCTCTGTCGTCGTCATCATCGTCATCATGGTCGTCGTCGCCATCATCTTCATAATCGTCAGTCAGCAGACCAGCACACCTTTCATGAGAAATGATTTCATGGTTTTGTTTATTTCTTTGGGGTATTTATTCATTTTTTATCTTAGACTCTAAATGTTCCGTAAAAATGTCAAATACTTTGTTTCTGCGTGTTTCTGAACAGTAAAAAACTCCCACAGATTTATAAAATGTATTTCATAATGTGATTTTGCATTTCATGGAAAATAGTCCATTTTAATAAGAGCAGCTCAACGTTTGGGCAGAGCTTCTTTTTAAAAACATTATCATATATATATATATATATATATATATATATATATATATATATATTATATTATTATATAACCCTTCTTTGACTTTTTGGGTTGTTTAAAGTTACATAATTCTGTTCAGTAACTTCTCCCTCAATATAAAACTCCACAAAGTTCTCAACAGTCATGGGCAGTTTCTCCCCTCTGGTGGCCCCCTCGGACAATCTTTGTGTCCCCCAGGGCTCCGACCTCGGACCCCTTACTCTTTGGCATATACATGCTGCCGCTGGGTCACGTCATAAACAGCTTCAAAACCAAACAGAGACTCAGGATGTGCTCGACCAAACAGTTAGAGGACATTAAACGTCTTTGCGGGACGGGTGATGAGTCCAATGTTATTCAGACGGCATGCACAGGCAGCAGAAACAGGAAATGTGGGACCTGCACGTCGTTATTTCCTAATATCCCAATATAATACAAGCGCAAGGAGTGATTGTAATTTATTCATACTCGACACACAAACACACGGACCTGCTCACGCGCTACATCATGTCAGGATCATCAGTCCCTAATGTAACCATCTGCTGCGCCCTGTTATTTCTTTTATTCATAGGGCGCTAACCAACGGTTGGCGAGAGCCCTTCACTCACCGTCTCATACGCATCGCTGCAAATTAAAGGCTAACCTGAGAGGGTGCGTGAATAGTTTTTTTTTTTGTGAGCCTTCTGGGAAATTAAAAATTGCTAACAACTTTGAATCAGCCCAACTAATGGAGAATATTGCTGACGTCGGTCTGAATGCCGCCGGAACCGAAGCTAAACTGCGAGAGCACAGGGAGACCTGCGGGGTGGGGCCGTCGTTGACAGCAGGGGCGGTCTTAGCACCAGACCTTCAGGGGGCCTCGGCTTTTTAAATCTCGTAGTTTACAACCCTTCTGGCCGTGTTGACGGAGAAACCCTCCCACACCTTGGATGTTTTCTGTCGCGATGGTGTCGTCACGGCGCTAATGTTCATTTCCTTCTTAGTACGCCGTTCCAGCGGCGCCGTCTGCTGATGACGTCACCGACTAATACGTCGCCGACTAATTTCCTGATTGATTTTTGTCGATTAATTGTCGATTTTTGTCTCGACTACTCTGAATTTCGTGCCTGAAAAGCTCGGCCTTTTCTCCGTTTGTATCTGAACGTTACCGTGAGCCCGGTTCCTCTCCTTACCGTCAGTACCAGCCGCTGGTGCTAGCGCTGACTTCCAATCAAGTGTCTTTTTTTATCATTTAATGATTTTGAAAAGTTTATGCATGTTGGTATCACCCCCGTCTGGACTACAGCGGCGCTTCGGTCCAATCACTCCTTTTTTTAAATGTGCTTATAATCATAGTGGAGTTAAATTGAGGTGATGTTTCAAATAAATTCCAATTATTTTTAATTTAATTTGAAAATTCCTCGGTCCAAAAAGTGCACAGACCCGTTTTCTCATCAGCACCTGCGGCTTTTTTTCATGTGTAAATGTTCTTTTGACTGGGACAAACAACGGTTTGTCGTCCATCGTGTTTAAGATACTGGGGATGTAACGTGTCGAATGACATGTGGGGGTCAAAGGTCATCATAGTGCTTGATGCATCTTTTGCAAATTTTTTGGATTCACAATATTTATACAATGAACTATTCATAACTAGGGCTATGCTGTCGTCCCCACCAGCAAGGGTATATCCCCCGGTCCCCTGCATTGTACAATCAATCCCCCATTGATTTTCATAAAACCGATCGTCCTGGTGAGTAAAATATAAACTATTAGAATAAAATATGATTTTTACAAGATAGATCTCCTTGAGGGTAATCAAATGCACCAAAGTTGGACTAAATTGGACCAATGGTTGGGAAATTATGGCCCCAAAAATTCCATTTTGGGGATATAATACCAGTTTTATTCCCCCCCCCAAAAAGAGAAAAAGGAGTTCAGTCTGTGTTCATCTGGCGTTTGGTAGCGGTACTGTACATACAGTAGGATTAGAATTATTCATCTGAGGGCAGTAAAACGGAGTGAAATCAATTAAATGTGACCAGCGGATGTGTCGGCTGCTGAAATCCCCCCAGAAGACGTCTGAGGTGCAACGGCTCATCTTCCTCATTTCTGCCCCAAAGGACACCTGCACAGAATAGGGAAGGACGCTGTCGGTAATTGGTTGCCTCTAAGTCCTTCATACGCCGACATTTGAATGTGAAAATTAATTTACAGTCCAGAGTAAGATCCCCCTTGCGTAATGACACGGGGGTTTGCAGGTTGGAGGTCTTTAATCCCTCATATTGTGGAATTTTGTGTGTGTGTGTGTGTGTGTGAGGGAGTAAAATTTATGCACTACTCGCCAACCAAGGACATTTTGTGGTCCAGGGTTGGCTCCCGCCGTGTCTCTGCCATCCTCTGCCCGTCCTTGACAGATTGCATGGATATTGGCTGCCTGCTTAAGAAATAACACCTCCCATCAAGTTGATGGAGGAGCTCTGAGGAGCTCTGAGGAGCTCTCCGGGAAGTTTACATCCAATCCTCCAGGTCGCCACCTCAGCAATGATCATGTATTCAGCGGGGATTTAGAGGAGGGGTGGAGGGAGACGGGATGTAAGTGCTCCTATGGGAAATAAGGGTCACCTCTTTAATCTCCGAGGCGGTGGGGGTGGGCGCGGGGGTGGGGGGTGGGGGGTCTCTTCAGTCCGTGCAGGAGATGTAAGTGTGATGTTATTCTGCATGATGTGTCGAAACGTCGGCGTGGACCAAACATCTTTGCTCGCTGTTAGTATGTAAGGTGTTACTGATGGAATCATAAAGGAGGTCGAAGGTCAAAGGTCGTACTTGTGTAATACAGACCTTGTTGATTATCCTGCGGCGTATGACCTCCGCCACAGAGCTTATGCCCTTCTGGTTTTTGTCTGTCTGTGGGCACGATTACGCAAAAACTGCTGGACGGATTGGGTTGGAATTCTCACCAAACGTAGGTTTTGGCATGTCCTAGAGGTGATTACACTTTGGTGATGTTATGTCATAACCTCCCAACGTGACTTCAAAACAAACTATCCTTAACGGTTGTGGCACTTTTGGAAGTTTTTTCTCCTCTAAAAATAAATGATACAGGCTTCATAAAGGATTTAGAAATGGTTTATAATCACGTTATAAACACTTTATAAGTCATTGGTTAACATTCATAAACAGCTTATAACATAGCTCTCATTTTATTAATTTGGGTAACTATTTGGCAATATCATGTTAGCAGTACAGAACAGTGTGCTCACTATTTGGCAAGAGTCAGTTCTCTGATACTCTTTATATCTATTCATTTATAGCAGCATATTAATGGTTTGTAAAGTCTTTAAAACTTAATTATTAAACTACGCACAAGCCACTTATAAATCCTTAATGAGGGGAGTCGTACTGTAAAGTGTTGCCCTTGAATTTCTCATCTCAGGGTTGATCAACCCAGAGCTCAGGGATAAACTCGGAGTTTGTTGAACCTGCTTTCTGGAATACATCCCAGTATTCCAGTCATTGTTATGTTTTTTTTGTCTTAATCCCATCTTGGCCTTTACATAAGTTAAAATACTCTCCTAATTTCCAAAAATTGTTATGAGAAACCCGGCATTAAAAGATGGCGTTCAGCATATTGAGGGTCCTCTAGAGGTGGGTGATGTTGGAGATGTGTAGGTGGAGTATGTTGTTCAGATAAGAGACGGAATGTGAATAAATATGCCGTGTTTGAACCAGATATTCATCACGGCATGAAATCACATCCATATTGGGCGGGACATGTCTTCCCCCCGACTTATGACAGGAAACAGACACGTCACGTCTGACAGCTCGGCTTCGGGCTGAGAAGGGGGAGGAGTCGGGAATAAACTCTGTGAACCTAAGATCTGAGTCAGTAACCACGGTAACTGACTCAGAGCTTAACCGACCTTGCTTTCCGGAACGGAGAACCCAGAGTTTACCCCCATCTCAGGCTTAACTAACTTTAAGATTCCTCTACACCGACTTTCTGGAATACTCCTTCGAACAGTCCAGCACAATCGTGTTGACCGTGTTTCTTCACCTGCCCAGTTTGTAACAACGCAGTAGATATTCTCATGTGTAACGGAGGTGGTCCCTCTGTCCGTGTCCATCATGACGCTCCTCTCCCTACAGTCATGGCTGAGTGTCTTCATCCGGCGCTCCAAGGTCCTACATGGTGGCGGTGACAGACTGACAGCTGTCAAACTGGAGGACGTGTTTGATATTGCCTTTCCTCTCGTCGGCCGTTGATGGCAGTAAAGTGTATGAGCCGTATCCGCTACGCAATGTTGGCGTTTAACAGTGCTGCGCCCGCTATAAAGTCAAATGGCGTGATTTCCAGAGCCACAGTCGAGTCGATGCAGTGTTACGATAGCAGTAACAGCAATGAGAGCTTGAATTACCAGGATGTAATTGTGAAGGGGGTCCTGTAAAGCAGACAGACGTCGTATTAGTATTTGTTGTGATTACAGGAACATGAATGCCAAAATGTCTCTGTGTCTTATTCCCAGCATTAACAAAACTAGAAGGAACCTCATAAACGGGATACTGGTGTGAATGTGAACACTGTCAGACGGTGGAGTTTGATTTTCCCCCGCTTTGGTTTGGTTTGGTTTAGATCTTTCTTTGAACAGGTTGTCGCTTTAAGATCTGGATCTCTTTGAAAATTCACAGACAGATGTTTACATTTGAGATCCTGATGATGTGCGCCTAATTTATAATGACAATCCCAGTTACTTATGAATCTCTTGTGGATTTTCCACCTGGGCCTTCAGTCATATACCTTCACCGACTCAAGCCCAGCTGCTGGGCATATACATTTCTACCTAAAGGCACACTGGCAGCGCCGGGCCACCAAATCTTGACCTCAAACCACAACAGCAGCAAATATCTAAAACCAGCAATAATCAGCAGATATTTAACATTTATCAAAATCCATGGACATGGACATGGACGCCACTGCTTCTTACCTCCATCAGAAGATTCTTTTCCACTGACGCTGACTTGGCTGGCTAGTCCTAGTTCTACAATAAGTCTGACATTGTTTTAAGACCGGAGATGACTTCAGGACAGAGGCAGCGGATACTGTGACGGTCAATCCCAAAAAGTCCTTCCAGCTTTTTGGGATTCTCAATCCCAAAAAGCTGGATGGACTAACTATGTCAAAGAACACGCCCAACATGACAAATTTTAAAATTGGTTAAAGAACGAGACAATGACCAACAATTCTCCCGTCTGTTGTTACGGAAGACGGATCCTCTCAAAAACCTGGAGCCTCACTGGAGGCGCAAGGAGCGAAACCGTGAAAGAATGTTAATAGACTGATCGTGGAAAAAACTATTTAAAATGCAGGTAGTCTCAATTAATGTGTTAATGACATAATGAAAATACAATTTCCTGATTCTGACCATGTCTGACGGCCCACCGCTGTCAGCGTTATATCTACTGACATCCACGTTTTTATTCACATTTGTATTTAAATATGAGCAGGAGTGAGCAGAGACTAGCATTTAAATGTAAAAACGCATCACAGGAACCAATATACACTATTGGACTACAGGAAGAACACAACTGACACCTGAGGACGTGTCTACGAAAAGCGGAACGGAATCCAACATGGCAATTAAAAACATTCAGTAAAGCTGCGGCTTTTCATTTAGTGACATCACTGAACAACCAGAGAGCCAGCGCGTCTGCTGAAGCCGAGTACGGATGCGCAGTCAAACAGTCGTAGCAGCAGATTCCTGCCGTCTCTTTTGTCTTTTGCGGTCTAATTAAAGCTGATTGGATCTCTTGCATACTGTAATTCCGCCGATAATGAAGTCTCACTCCCTTGGAAGTTTGCACCATTATTTTTGACTTCACTCCCTCAGCTGCTACGGCAGCTTCAGTGTGAAATCCTCCAGGGGCTGTTTTTTCTTACAAGGCTCACCAGCTTTTTAGGGTCGAAGCTCTTAATTACGTCGGGCGTAAATGAGAGGCGGGAGCGAGCTGGCGTCGGAGCGCCGGGGGAGGGTGACAAAGCTCGCGGCACAAACAGCGGCTCGCTCAACCTCCGGCTCCGCCCCGGATGAAACGAGGAGCGAAAAATAAAGGCTCCGCACAAGGCGCGTATGCTAATGCGTCACTCAGTAATCCGACTAGAGGATGAATATAAGACGTTTCATCTCCGGCTCTGCAACGCGAGGCCGACGAAAAAACACGGCCCGAATTACACACTGCATGTATGCTCTTAGATTTCTATGTTGTCTCTGATTTTGACATTGAGGTTTGCAGAGCGCCGGCGTATTGTAACAGCCAAACTATACTCGACGTCGGATGCAAACAAAGGCCGACATTTAGCTGGAAGATGTACCAGCAGCGTGGGCATTTTATGAATTATGCAGCTGATGCATGGAAAAAAACTGAGAAAGCATCGCGGTTCAATCCATCCCATTGTTTGACGTGCGTAGAACCGTGTCAGTGTGCGAGACATCGAACCACAAAAGAAAGAGAATTAAAGGATATGATTTCAAATGCGTATTTATTCTTGTAGGCCTATTTCTATGCCACATAGGTGTCGGCGTGGATTAAAGGACCCGCTGCAGCCCATCATCGGAAACACCCTGCTGTTATTTCTGATCATATAATTCATCCACCGATCAACTCAAATACACCAGGGATCAGCCAAAGCATTATAACCACCTACCTCAGGTTCCTCTTTGGCGGGAAATAGAGCTCAAAGCCACTGAGTGGAATCTGGAGGACAAGGCAACACGGTGAACTCGCCGTTATTTCGCCCAAACCATTCTTTAAATTAATTTTCCACCTCCACAAGGAAGTAACATTTCCACAAAGGCTGATATTTGTGGAAAAGCTTGGGATATTATGGAATCGTCATCGCCGCCGCCCTTATCCGCCGCAGATCCTTCGTGTTAACCCGATAACTCAAAAACTATGTCATGGATCACTTTAAAATTTTCGACCCACGTAGATCTCAGTGTGAGGAAGAATTTAAATGAAGGAAAGGTCAGTTCCATATTTCTAACACTAGCAGGAGCTTTACTTCCAAAGTTTTTCGGGCCGTAATTTCTCAGTTGGTGGTCCGATTTGGTCCAAATTCGGTGCCCATGAATCGACTTTAGGAGATCAGTCGTGTATATATATCCTTTTAGATCATTTGTGCTACAATAGCTCTTCTGTGGTATCAGACGACATGGGCCGTCTATCCCCTCTAACGGACATCAATGAGCCTCTGGTGCACCAGTTGTCCTTCCTTAGACCACTTTGGTAGGTTCTAACCACTACAGACCAGCAACACCAACCAAGACCTGCAGTTCTGGAGATGTTCCAACGCAGTCCTCTGACCCTCATGATGTCAGATCCTCACACTCGTTCGTTTCTCAACACTTTGAGCCGTATGTATGTCTCTGACTGGCAGTAACCA
Source organism: Lophius americanus (assembly GCA_037951165.1). Classification (NCBI taxonomy): domain Eukaryota; kingdom Metazoa; phylum Chordata; class Actinopteri; order Lophiiformes; family Lophiidae; genus Lophius; species Lophius americanus. The sequence continues at coordinate 441,021 of JBBDHG010000349.1, forward strand.
TGGTAACAAGAAAATCAATGTAATACATTTGTCAGTGGTTATAAAGTGGCTGATTGATGTTTGAGGGAAATATGTTCATGCGATTGAGGATATCGATACCGCCCACATGTCCCTTCATCTGAGTCATTCCAGAAGAAGTGAATGAGGCACCGGTGCCCTCATTCATTGCACCACCTCTCTTGTCTAAAAGCATGTCAAGGATTTCTCCGTCCTCACGATCCAGACACGAGCGTCGGAAAAACCCTGAAGATCACAAGAAGTGATGAGAAGGTTCCAACAGTAGACCTCCAGGTAAGGCAGGTTAGGATTGCTCCCTGAAAAAGAGGTTTAGGTGTGCTGGTCAGAAAAGGGACAAAGAGATGTTATGTGGAAGTTAATGATAACTTAAAGTCTTTGTCGCTGCCTCTCTCTCTCTCTCTCCTTCTCTCTCGCTCTGTGAATGGACGTCATTCGATGTAACGGGACCTCTGGCTCGGAAGTGCTGATGCATAGTAGAAACAGTCTTCAATTTAATTAAATAACGACAGAAATCAGATATATGATCACACAAGACGCCATCTGTTGATGAGCAAATCAGCAGTAAAGAACATTCTTTCAATCAACTAATCTGAATATTGATCTTATCCATCGTAAACGCAAAAGCAAAGATCCGAAAAGTGTGATTTTGAGTGAAATTAATTATTAACTATTATCTTAAAATACCTAATATATTTATGATGATGATGATTATAATAATAATAATAATAATAGTATTAATAATAACAATTAAAAAAAAATTATAATGATACTAATAGGAGTAAAAACAATAATAAGTAGAAGAAATATTTCTTTCTGTATTTTGCGTTTGAGCTTTATAGTTTTGACTTTGTTCTCCGATGGTCTTAAACTAACTTTTGTTCTGAATAAAGGAGATTAAAAATTCCCATTAGCTGTAACATTTAGTATTAATGTATAAGATGGATTGATTGCTGTTATTTTTGCAGTATTCTTGGTAGATGTTTGTCTTTTTTTTCTTTTTTTTGGACACATTCTTCTAGACCACCAGACACAAAGGGTCAAAAAGTCTTTGACATTAATGTGGATTCAAAGATCTTCAATTACACAGGCCCGAAGGGTGTGGGCAGCGGGATTCAGCGTAGTGTAGGAGATGAGGAAAAGTCAGAGAAAGGCAGACAGAAAAAGAGATGCGAGGAGAGATAGACATGGAGATGCAAGAGAGAAAGTGATCGAGACTGAGAAGCTGAAAGAAATTGTGTTTTGGTCCGGGTGTTTTGGGCTGCATGCTCCATTTGCCCTTCGTGGCAGAGCGGGTGATGGGCATTGGCAGGAATTGAAAGAGTAGATTAAACACCCACTCCTCCTCCTCCTCCTTTCTCTTTCTGCCTTCCAAAATTCTTCCAACCCAATGACGGAGGGAAATGTGATGTAGATTGCCTGCAAAGATGTTCTTACCAAGCAGAGCTAAGAAGCCTTTGTCACAGGTAAGATTGATTGGGTGATTAAATATCCCACAGTAGTGTATTAGCGGCCACACTTGACCATTTCTGCCAGGTGGCAGCAGGGATGGAGTAAGAAAGTGTGGCGGAGGCGGAGGCGGAACCTCGTCTCAGAGTTTTCAAATCCTATGTGCAATCGTGATGGATGGATTGCTCTCTTTAAAATCAAAGAGTTGAGATAGTAAAGGCATAGTCCGCACATGAAGGCAGTTCAATCGGAAAAGACAGAAAGTGAAGAAAAGATGAATGATTTATTCCAACAGATCATGTGTGATAATTGGTCTCTTAGAAAGTCTTCGGCGCTCAGACTCGTCAGGGAGATTGTCCCCAAAGGGTCTTGGCCATGGCAGCTGCATGGAATATCCCCCCTTTGGAGCCTGGATACTGGTGCTGGTGGCTGATGACTCTGTTGAGGCTGATGAATGATGAAGCCGAAGGATCGGCGAGGACTGGGGTGGAACTCCGGAGGGGGCGGGCATGTGAGACAGTAGCATGCAAGGACTAGATGAATGGAGAGAGGGAGTCACGTTTAAAGACAGCAGCTGATGGTGATAGGCTAAGCATGCAGCTGCGTCACAATGATTGGATGGATGAGGCTACCTTAATGAGTGCAGCTGATATCAACGGATGCCCCCCACCCTGAAGTAGGTAACTGAGACTGATGTGTCGGAGGTGAGGATAATCTAACTTTTTCCATTTTGTGAAAGAAATAGATTCAATTCAGCGAAAACAAGTAGACAACTGTTCTTGTGTTTTGTTTGAGTATACTTAATGTCAATGGTGAAAATATATATATATTTGTGCAATATATTCATTTGATTTTTGGGTCTGCTACAAATTCAGCCCTTCAGACTGACTTTTCAAACCAGAGCACAAAACTGTTTCATTTAAGTGCATACCAAATAATACATTTTAAGCGCTACCCTTTTTCATCAGCCTCCCCATCATACTCAGGTTGGTAATTTCTCATTTTGTAAAAAGTTCGTTCAGAGAAAAAAAGTGCAGATAGTTGTTTTTGCAATATTTAAATCACAGCACGATGAAAGTTATACCTGTCCCTGTTTTCCTCATGTACTGGCTTTATGTTTTATTCAGTTTGGAGAGAAAAGAGATTGCTGTCGATAATAGGGGATAATTAAATTTGTCAGAAAGTTGTTGGTGCTTTGAGTCTTCAGCAGCATCTGCTTTGAGCGGGCAGCGAAATACACATATCAGCCATAACATTATAATGTGTATCACAGCAGAAACGGGGCTTTATTATTTTGTCCCTGTTTTATCTTTGTTTAAATGGCGGTAGTAATTCATGTTTGGTTGATATATGCGTCAATCAATGTAATTGCATGGGCGAACTTTTTATTGGTTGATATTGAGTTTATTGAAATTGTATTGGAGGAGGGAGGATGATCCCGCCTCTTCACGTTACAAGTACAATTCACTGTACGCGCGCCGAGCTCCATAAGACAACGGCTAATGTGCAGACAGAATAGTTACATTTGACAGTTAGCGGAGAGCAAATAAGTTTTTTCCAAACTTTAACTGTTAATCAGAAAAAGCGACTAAAAGACCAGAGACAGGTGTGAAAAGGTTTTAAATACATTTCAACCTTCTTGGTGAGTTTATTTTCACTTACGCTAATGTAATGTAGCTAACTAGCATGGTTGTTATGGTGCGTCACTGGGGTGTTTGTTCTCTCTTGCTGTTCAAATTAAACTTGACTAAAAATAGTGTTCAAAGTTAATTTATTTTCACTCTTGATAAAATTGTCACGTTATTATTTTATTGTGAGTTTAAAGTTGTAAGCCAGAACTTTGTTATTTTAGCTTTTGGTAGTAATTGGGAATTCCAGTGCTTTTTATTCTCATTTTTGCACTTGAAAACAATTGTTAAATATAGAAAGATTTGTGTTCAAAAGAAGATGAAAATTATTATAAAGATATGATTATTTGAAAGTCTTTCTTTAATTTGAAAATTAAGAGTTTTGCAAGAAATTAATTTCAATGACTTTCTATTGATTTAAAAAAAATAGTAATAGATTCTTTGCTTATCACAATTCATCGTTAAATGTTCATTTGAATGCATAATTAGAAAAAAAACTGAGTTTGATATCATTAATTTATTTAAATGAAAATCTGTATATAATGTAAGATGGACATTCCATATTAATTGTTGATATAAATTGATAGTTGAGTGTTCAACGTTATAACATTATGCAATTGTTACGTTTCCTCAATAGTTTGCTATGAATGTGAACAATTATATAATGAGAATGATGATTATATACCAGCACTGTAAACCATAATAGTGTTATTTGATACAGGCTATTCTATTTTAGTAGGTGCCTGTGGTCTAAATGTCATTTTGACCTTCGGCATGACACTGTACCCCTATTTGCTTTCAGACTCGCATTTTACCCACAGTTGTGGTGTCGTCTCTTCCTCAGGTAAGCAACACCCACTCAGCCGTTCACTCGATACATAAAAGAAGAGAGGATCACTAGACCTGGCCACATTCAACCATTAATTTGTCGTCCAATGGCGTACTCATTGTAGGTGGTATGTCACTGGGTTCTGCTACCTCTCTATCAGAACCAGCATAAACTTTTTTTAATAGCTTTTGCCTCCTGCACTCGTCCATGAGCTTTGACGCCCAGGACGCTGTTGCCACCTCCCCTGTTGTCCTTTCTCTGATAACTTTTTCGTAGATTTGAACCACTGCATGCCAGAAAGACCTACAGGTCTGTCGGTGCTCTCTCACAATAAACTGGACAAAGAATTTGGTCGTGTCCGTTGTTCAGATCCTAAAGCTTGTCTATTTTCCTGCTGCCGAAGCACCAGCATTAGAACATTCTCCCACCGATATACAGGTGCCCCTGTAATGAGATAATCAATGTTATTATCTTCGTCTCTCTGTTGATCGGTGTAGCTCCCACATAGATTCAAGGTACTGGTGGTGGTGGCTGATGGCTCTGTTGAGGCCGATGAAAGCACTGTGAAGCGAGTGAATCTGGGTGTTGATGGAAAAGAGGGAGACAAAGCAGCAGCAAGCATGAACCACAGGAAAGAGAATCACTAAGAAAGACTTTCACTCGAGATTCATTGAACGAGTGTTTAAGGAAGACGAAGGAAGAGAATCAGCTACTAAAGTCGGCAGCGAGGGACTGGCTGGTTGTACGTGATGCAGAAACTTGATAGATCTTTTGTTGGCCATATCCATACAGTGAACGGACTAGAATCTTTAATTACAGCTGACAAGCACAAACACGTCCATCTTATGTCTTTGCTGGCGATTGTTTCTATGTTAAATTTTTAAAACTATGATAGCCTTATCATGGTTAAAACCTCTTACCCACGACCAGCCAATGTTTCCGTCCATTTTTCTTCCCCTCCCACAACCTGCTAAGGGAAATTGTTACACTGTCGATTGAGTGTCTAGTGTGGATGGAATCCTGAACTCCGCCAACGATGTCAGGTTATATCTGGGCTGGGGCTTGGGGATTGGTGGACACTACAGCCTTTTCCATAATGAGAAAATATTCTATATCCTTTTTAGTCAGTCATTGGGAGATGACAAATTCCCATGACATCTCCCCAGAAATCTGACAAGTGCATCAGAATATGATGTATACTGTTTTTCCGACATTTCCTTACCGTTTGTTCAATTTAGTCCACATTTGGTGCATATCAATGGGCTAAAGGGAGATATAGAGCTAGCAGTTGTCATAATTCACTTCAAAGGTGCTTATTTTACTCCCTAGTAGTTTTATTTCTAGTAAAAACTTGTTTTTACAGAAATAACTCAAAAATTATGTTATGGATTATTGTGCAATTTTATACGCACCTAGACCTTAGTGCGAGTAAAAACTGGATTGATTTGAGGAAGGTCAGTTTTCCATTTCCGATACTAAGGGGAGCTTAAGCTTCAAAAGTCTTCGGCCCTTCATTTCTCAAGCGTTTGTCCAAACTTGGAACGTATTAATGGACTCGAGGAGATCTGTGCTACTTACAAAGCCCATCACGCCACGCGCTTAAAGAGACAGGCCTCACTTTCTGTAACATAAGCTTCTGCGAAGCCATAGAGTTCTTCTGCAGCTTATGTTATGAACTAAAATGCCACAGAATCGCTGAACTTGAGAAATTAGATCGTATATACTACGTCCGAATCGAGATCGCCTCCTTTTACAATTAATCGCCGGGCCCTTCATTGTCCTCTTCTTCTTCTTCTGCTCTTGCTACACAAACTGTCTATTCTATGTTAGAGCCATATAAGAGAAGAACTTGACTTTTCGACATTGACGATTAGAAATAAAATTAAACACACTATAACAAGTAATGAACAATGATTACAAGCTAACGACAAACTTTGACCTTCAACTTAATAAAATAAACAATTTACAGTGAATTATACATAGAATCCTATATGGACAGTTAACTTTGTTTTACCTACAACCTTCCACGGAGAGCCTGATTCAAATGCCTCGACAATTTTCAAACATGCTTGGTATTTAGGCAATAAAATCTGAGCTCATTTCTTCTCTTTTCTCTTTCCCTCACTGCGGAGATTGCTACCAAATCCTTGCCAGATGTTATGTTCACGTTACACAGCCATTTCTCTGGAGATCACATGAGGCGACGCGATCATTGCTCCCTTCGGGGTGGAAATCTTCATGAAATTCTGTAGTGTGTGATGCCCCATTATATTTGAATTAATCTGTTATTATTCTCTTTAAGGGGCAGATATGTGGTTCATGGCTGGTGGAAGCTCTACCTTCACAGTCTCCTGATTCCCTATCCCACCAGTTTCTCCATTTAACTGTAAATGAGAAAATTCACTGATATCCAGCTGAGAAGAAGGAGGAAGGGCGGCTGTGTTTAATAGTGATTCATGGATGACAGACTATGGATTGGATGGGCAAAATCATAAAAATTACCAATCTGAATAATATCTAATGGGATGCGGCTGGCTGAAGAAATAAATAATACTGGATTGGATTCGTCTATAATGGGAAAAATATGCATTGCATAAATAAGAGTGGGCCTAGTAGCAGAAGTGTTTCTTTTCACTAAAAGAACACTGAGTGCATTCAACCACAGGTCTCGGCACTTTAACTTTCATTCTTTAAATCGGCTGATGCAGCTTTAAATCAAATAATGCAGCTGCTCCTTATACATCCTGAGCTCCATCAAAGCGGTCTGAAATAAAATTCACAAGATACAATTTTATTTTGTCTTTAAATGTCCAACTGCTTTGAATGTTATATTATTATTATACACTTATGCTGGCATTTAAAACTACTCCGAGCAGACTCTCCAATCACTAAAGAACATTTAAGAAACACTGAACGTGCAAATTTGGATTAACTCCGGGCGCCACTATTCTACTTCCATGCAGCAGCAAGAGTTTGAGGTTGGTCAGGAATTTTATTATTTACATGTCAGAAGGATTTTAGAAAGATACTCTTTTGCTTTTTCAAAAAAAAAATCCTGGCTAAGAGCTCCGGATGCTGAATTCTGAAGATGTCGATGTTCTTGGTGCTGACTCAAGTGGACTTTAGTGAGGTAACATTTACCAGGTAGATAAACCACTTTGTCATGCACCAAGTTATCATGGGCCTCAGATGCCGCATACTGACCTTTACTTTGAGGTGGTTACACTGACCTGGAAATTCCGCAGTACTGACTGGTTTAGGGGCCTGGAGATGCAATCTTATGATGAATACTGAAAAGGTCAAGGCAGCCACTCCAAAGCAAAGCCGTTCCGTTGGTTACATGCTGTCTAAAATGCATCTGATAACACTTCTTGCTGTGCCTATGCCTCTCTCCTATCCATTGTATTCCTTTCCAGTTGTTAAACATAGTGTTCGGCGTGTATTTCTCCCGTCGCTCACCTCTTTTGACTACTTATTGACCTTTGAAAAGAATATGTTTTGCTGTCCGAGCATTGAGCGTTTTTATTGGCACAGACAAGATCATGATCACACATCATTCGAAGCAGAATTGGTTTCCCCTAATTACAGTTCTTCATCTTTTTGAATTTATTTTTAAACAATTGTTGCCAATAATTTTTGTCAGACCAGTTCCTATTCAACTAAATTGTAATTGCCCGGTACACGTTCTAAAAACATACAGATCCACTTCAAAGGAGAACTATGCCTTTTGGTGTCATCCCCAACAGCAAAAGTACATCCCTGAAAAGCCCCCAGTCCATTGCGTTGTACAAACAATTCCGAGGATTAAACCCCTCAAATGGGATTCATTAATAATCTCAAACATTCCATATTGAGAAACATGTTTTTCCTCTAAAAGCTCCCCTTATTGAGTAAATATGAGCTATTATAGTGAAATAATACAAACTCAAGATCTCCTTGTGTTTTTCTTATGAGCCAATTTGGACATAATCAAACATAGGGGTGGGAAGTAATGGTCAATTTAAAAAAAAAAAAAAAGTGTGAGTGAAACGCATAATCCCAGTCAAAAATAAGAGTCTGATATACCAGTGACACGAGAATGAAGTCACATGTTTATCATAACTGATGACATGTCCGTATTACTTTATCAGACATACTTTGTTGGGAGATTGTGATCCAGGATCTGCCCTGAGCAGAAGCATAATTTATTCCATGATGGAGCCCGGACACTGGTGATGGTTGTGGCTGATGACACAGCCGAGACTGATGAATGATAGTTTGAGAATCTGTGAAGACTTCTGTGACATGGGTGGGACGTTGAAGGCCAAACAAAAGAACAGCAATGAACTAGGGGAGCAGAGAGGATAATATTTAAACAGATAGCTTGATAGGCTAACGATGAAGGTGTGCAACTGTGCTGTTAGATGTGACCAACTGATGAGAGCGGGAGATCTCCAATCAGCTCCAATGATCAACTCCAGACCATAATAGCAGGAAATTGAGACGCAGTATATGTGAAAGGTATGAATTACAGGAAGGTATGGGGAACTGGCCAGTGGGAAAAAGATTTTAATTTTGACAGCAAACAAACAAAGACCCTACTAGTATCTGGTCAATACTCACTTCACCTTAGATGTCATCAATATGTGGAGGAATAAAGTTGTATTGGTGCTTATTTTTCTATTGTTATGGCCCAATTGTTTTATGTATTAGTTTAGTATGCCTGTATGCTTCGTCCTCTCATCAAGACAGTTCTAGCAGCAGGCAAATTAAGAAAACACAAAACAAAAACCAACTGCTGTAGAATTAGCGGCTAGAAATTCAAAACTGTTATTCCTACAACTTAGAAATACATTTCAGGACTTAAAGAGATTAAACGGAGATAACTATAAAGCCCTCAGAGAAAACAAACTTCTGCCTTGGGACAACAGAACCCAAGGTAAATGTTATTGCTGTAAAATTCTATGAAAAATTCATCCATTAATTTGAGTTTTTGCAGAAAAGCTTCAAAGTGGCCTTCCTGTTATGCCTCCAAGTCTGTTACAAGAAAATAATCTGTAACTTAAGGTAATAACAGGTCCGATTTGCACGTCCATCAGCTTATTGAGTTAAAAAAAAAAAAGAAAAGAGCTTTCATTTCTGCTAGATTTTGTCAACATGTTTAATGCTACTTCACATTGTAAAGAATTGTTCTTCTTACTGTTTCTCTCGAATAATAAAACAAAAAATCAAGCTTCTGTTCTCTTATATTACATTCGCACCCTCCTGACACCTACTCTTTTTTCTGAACATTTCCATAAAGAAAGAGGAGATTGGTCTCCATTTGGACCGTGTAATGTTGATACAGTATATCTCACTCATGGCCTAAATGTCACTCCTGGAATGTCGAGGCCTTTTTTGGTAATGGCACATGGCTGTAAATGTCAGGAAAAGTGCAATGCTGATGAGTGACTGTTGTCTGGCGTCCATGCTGGAGCCACATACAACGTATTTGATATTTGGAAAATACTGATACCCTCATGAGAACTGGACGCGTATCAGGATCCCGGCTACACAGGAGCTAACTGTAATATGCCCTTTCGCATATAAATGAGCTGCTTTCCTTTTTCTGTCTCTGGACACTGTGATGTTCATATGTCTCATAACTACACTTTAAAGGGTTTTTAGTCACCCACTGAAAGCTTTATTTAGTATTTACATTTACCAGTAATTTTCGATTATAGCATTCAGTTTTGAAATTATCAGTAATAAGTACAAAAGGCTTGATCACATTCAATACCTGATACAGCAAATTAAATCTGCTTGTCTATGCAAATTGTTAAACTCCGTAGCGCAACTCACGGACATGTTCCCGGAACGCTGTCCTAGGCGCAGATCCTTCGTAATAAAGCAATAACTCAAAACACTATGTTAAGGAACGTTAATACATTTTATACCCACATAGACCTTAGTGGAAGGAAGAACTGGATTGATACTGGGGGAATGTCAATTGCATATTTCCACTATGAGGAGCTTTATCTCCAAAGGTTTGGAGATAAAGTATATAAAGTAAAATAAACAATTTTCAAACATAATTTTCTAACCGTTGGTCTGATTAAGTCTGAAGTAACCCCGCATGAACTTCAAGGAGATCATACTTGTTTTTTCATATTTTACTACGATCCCTCATATAAATCATTCACGAGGGTTTTTTAATCGTTACTTCCCCACATCATATTTAATTAAGTCCAAATTGGACATAATCCCGAGGAGATCTATCTTTTAGAAGATGTTGGAAGTAAAACTCCCTACTGGCGTAGATATGCAACAGACAATTCCCAAATTCAGTTCTCCTCAATCCAGTGTTTCCTCGCACTAAGGTCTATCGGTGTATTAAATTTTCAAAATGATCCATGACATTTTTTTTTGGGTTACCACGTTAAAACAAAAGATCTGCTGTGGACACAGCGGCGTCCATGTTCATGTGCAGTTCTGTAATATCCTGAACATTCAGGGATATAATAATCACCAAACTCTGTCGAGCTAAAGATTTTATGTGGATCTAGAACGATTTTCTTTTGGCGAAATGCAGCAAAATAAATGATAAGATTTGCTGCTCCTTTGAGCCGTCTTGCCTTTACTGTATATCATTTCATAATGGTTCTTGGGAGTAGTTAGGGGGTGTTTTGGGAGGAAAATGAGTTTATTGAGGTCTCACAGTTTCTCGCCCATTATTTCAATCCATAAGTAAAATTGTGTTTGAATTTAGAATTGACACAATGCAATCTGTTTTTTTAATTACTGAGCTCAGAAAAAACTAGTAACTGCATTTATCTTCATTATTGAGACTATGGGATCTGATCTAAGAGCATATAGCTGACTTCATAGAAATAGTTGAGTTGATACGGACTGTCTGAGATTGTTAATGAGTCGCATTAATTTGAGAAGTTCAATCAGGGGAATTGCTTGTACAACGCAGTGGATTGGGGGCTTTCAGGGACGACAGTGTAGGCCTAGTTGTTGTTTTTCAAGTCACATGTCCAGCGGCGGTTTAAAGAGAGGAGCTACGTTCAAAGCACTGAGCAGAGTGGTTACAAACATATTTACCTAACAGAGCTGTCACAAATGAATCCAGAGATAAAGACAGGCAGCAATTGTGAATTTACTTTGAATCTGTGACTCTTAATTAAATTTAAATTGAATGACTCGTGGTGAACCTCACATAGCTGAAGAGTAGACGTGTGAGTCCTGCATACTTGAGAGACATCAGCAGCACAGTGGGTTCCGATCCACCCTGAGGCTAATTCATCATATTTTCTTTCCACGTGTCCCCCTGTCAGTCTGTAGTTATTTTATTAAAATAAAAGTATTGATCAAAAATAATAACCTTAATTAAACCTTGGGAAAAGTACAGATGAAGATATATTTAAATAACCTGCAGATTCTCTTCTAATAATGTTGGATGAACTTTTCTAGTGGTGATGAGCATTTTCATCTCAATATAACTAAAGAATGACATAAGACAGGTGGAAGACCTGACCTGTCCTAAAAACGACAACAGAACTCAAAACATTTAAATTAAGTTGCCAGTTAGTAGAGGATATGGATTTGAATACTATTTAACACCATAAAAAGTTTAACATCAAAGGCCAAATTACAACGTATGTTTGCATATGAGAATGCATTCATTCAAATATTATTTCATTTATTATTTTGGGAACGACCCACTTGTTGTGGATAATAAATAACTTCAACTATGTTGCACTTGCTTTATTGAGCTGAATCAAATGAAAATAAGTTGGACAAACTGGGAAAAGCCTGGCTTAGTGGCCAGGTTAGCTGCGTATATATACACAAACATATGTGCCGGTATGCCATCAGGATTAACCTTGTTTCCAGAGTTCATATCGCTGACATTAGAAATAGTTGGGTTGAGTCAATATGGACTGTTTGAGATTATCACTTTAATTTAAAGGGTCCAATCAAAAGAGATTGCTTGTACACCGCAGGGGATCGGGGGCTTTTGCGAGGATACACGCTTGCTGTCAGCGACGAAAGCGCGGGCCTAAGAGGCCGTACTTTTATTGCTAATATGATAACTTTAAATCCCCGCTCACGCATCTGTTTTGAAAATGTATGCCGTCATGCTACCATGGCTCTGCAGATGAAAGCCCGTGCAGAAACGATGCATGCTGGGGTATTTAACGTGATCACAGGCACATTGGTGTGTGCTTTGATTATGTAAAGAGGCAACTGCCATCATGTGATCAAATATTGGACCCAGATGGATATTAGAGGGAACCGTTCCAATGGCCTGTCATTAACAGGTGTGTAATTAATTCCCCTTGATGGGCCAGCGTGACATTAATGCTGGTTGACTGCGCGGTGGTCCGCTCTGTGGGACTTAAATGACGACAGCCAGCCAGACGCGTCCTTGTCATCGCTGTGTCTGGGTGGCCTCATTACTTCTCTGGCCACTGACACCGATCCTCCTCCTCCTCCTCCCTCTTCTTCCCCAACATATTGGACCCTTTTCTTTCTGTGACACCTGATGTGTGCTTATAGAGCTATGTGTTGGATCTGGATGTAGTTTGAAGCATCTGAGGATAGGCGGTCAGTTCTTTCATTGTTATCGACGTAGGTACAATGAATCATCGCCCTGGCGAGAAAAGAGTGTATGTGTGAAAAGAGGACGATCAGACATCCCCTCATTAGGCTGCGTAGGTTATACATTGTAGTAAGGACAAAGTTGTTTGAGATGTCTACCCACATCCCATAAATATCTGAATTATTCATAAGAAATGGAGAAATTCATAATGTCCCTGATTAGCATTTTAGCATAATTGATTCTCAAGAAGAAGATGGAATAATAAATCATCGCCGGCCTCCTTTTGGATTAAAGATCCACCTACATTATCCAACCGTCCCTTCTCCCGTTCTCTGCAACGCTTTTTTCCCTCTGCCATTTGTATGCTTTTCATTACCTATCTGCTCCCTCATGACACGCCAGTAATAGCCTGGGAGGCATGCTGGTAAACAGTTTTGACAAATTAAAATCACACATCTCAAGTGAAGAGAGCAAAGCTTCAAACCCAGGGAAGGAGAAGGAAGCGAGCTCCATTAACCGACGACAAGGCCAGACTGTTTACTTGCCGAATTTGCTCATGGCTTAACTTGGTGAGCTGTGGCCTCACAATGATTCATTTCCCTGAGATCTACCGTGTAGAGTAGAAACACATGCCCACGTAAATGCGGTATCCACGTGCGTGTTGAGATGAAGGCAATGTTGACAAAAATACAAAGTTATTGAAACGGATCTCCTCCTCTCCCCTGCTGTGTGCTGCGGTTTACGCAGGAGTCCCCCACATGATGATTAGAACCTCGGGCTGCATTGGCTTTCATACTGGGTAGAAATGTGTGTGACGGTGACGAGCCCGTAAAGCAGATTGGAGAGTAATCCATTAATGATGAAAGACATTGTTAATCCGGAGAGTATAAAACAGGTTTGTTACAGGCATGTTAAATCTAAAGCATTCTCATTAATCCTCAGACCGCTAATCAGCATGAAGCGCTCATATAGATGTATGTACGTACGTACGATGCTTGAATCTGAAGAGGCATGCAAGGCTTTGATAAACAATAACAACCTTTAAAATCATCAAACTCAAAACACATTTAACTTGTTACCTATCATTTATGTCCCCACTACTTCAAAATGCTGCACCGCAGGCAGTTATTGTGCAAGATTATCACTACTAAAACGTTTTTAACTTCCTGCTCGACAAAATCACTTCCCATCCAAGACACTATCCATCTTCATTTCCTGTCACGGCTCGGTGACAGGGGTTTCCATCACGTGTCATTATTGGTGCATGAGGAAACTCAGCAGAACAATCCACCACTCTGGGAAAGGCATCAATCACTGACTCCTTGTCCCACCTTGACAGCTCAGCTCGGAGACAACGAGAGCGTTGTCCCTCCGTGAGGACGCACTCGAACCTGGATCCAATTGGTCCAAGAGGGCTCTCGCTGCACACTGTAGGTAATTTAGATTAGGAAGTGAATACATGACACTAGTGATACATGCCTGAATGGCTGTCAAGAATTACTTTGTGTGGCAATGTTGTCCGATGAAGGAGGGCCGACTGTCAGAGCAAAGCCCTACTAGAGACAGGTGTTTAAACAGCCCCCCCCCCCCCGTTTGAAATCTCAAATTCAATCAATCAATCAAACTTTATTTATTAAGCACATTTCAAAACAAGTAAAATGTTATTCAGTGTGCTTTAAGATGAATTTGGAGACTTAATGAATGCAGAAAAAAAGTTTGAGTAGGTAAAACAATAAAATGTGACGTTAAGATGATTATGAAAATAAAACTAAATGACGGTGAGATGTGAAAGTAAGAGATAAATAATAAAATGCAATGAAATAAAGTAAAACGAATTGAATATATGGAATTAATAATAAATAACAATAAAATCAGGAATGAAATAATATAAAAGACAAAATAATAAAATACTGCATAAAAGCCAGACCAAATTAATAAGATATAGTTCCTCTCAATCCTCTGAATGTTTTTTCCAGTGACTAGGAGCAGACTGGCTGAAAGCAGAATCACCAGAAGGTTTTGCCCTGGTTGGTTGGACTACTAAAATAAAAGAAGCAGAGAATCTGAGCGGTTGTCCTGGTGGTCCCTTATGTAATCATGTCTCTGAGATAGTCTGCTGCAATGACATCTCCTTCTGGTCCTTTTCATCACTTGTACTGCAGAATTTTTAATTGATTGTAACCAGGTATGAAATGAGTTGCCTTTGTAGTGGGGCTGGGCTCATCCTTAGAGATATGGTACGGAACTCTGACATCCGGAGAAAGCTCGGAGTAAAGCTGCTACTTCTCGCGTCGAAAGTAGCAAGTTGAGGTGGTTCAGGAATCTAACTCCGATGCCTCCAGTAAGCCTCCCTTTGGAGTTTTCTCAGGCCGGTCCAACTGGGACGAGACCCTGAGGGAGAACCAGAACCCTCTGGAGGGATGTTATTTGTCACCTGGACTTGGGTGCCTTGGCATCCCACTGGATGAGCTGGAGAGTGCTGCTGGGGACAGGGATATCTGGAGATCCCTTCTTAGCCTTTTGCCACCGTGACCAAGACCTGGATCTGGATAAGCGGGAAAAAATGGATGGATGGAAGATTTATTGTCTTTTTTGGAGGACTAGAAAATGTCTTATTACTATTGTCTATATTACTATTACTTATTACTAATGTCTAATCTATCGGTCCAAAGAGTCTGCTTTGGTCTTTTCTGTGTTACTCAGCGACAGGAATAATTACTTAACCCATCTAAGTAATAAAATTTGCTATGGATTTAGAAGGATAACCTTTTAGACCATAAGTAGTGTTTTATTCAAGATGCTGTTTATGATGATGCTACATCATTAGAATAATCGTCTTTGCAACATGCCAAAATCTACCTGCAGATAAAGTTTAATGCTAAATCAGTCCATTAGTTTTTTTTCTCGCAATCTTGCTAACAAACAATGGTAAACCATTCAATCAAGGTTTTATACATTTATATAGTACTTTTCGTACATATGAAAGTAACAAAATGGGCTTTACATGATGAAAACAATTTTCCCTGAGCCTAAAAACTCACATCCACCTTCAGTCCTGCAGAAGACAAAAATTTACCTCAAGAAGTAGATCAAAGCAAAAACAATGAAAACAGGATTTGTTTGTTGTTGTTGTTTTATAATGTAATACTTTCTATGGCCCTGGAGGAAGAGGATGGCCACCAATGACACCATGATGTTTTCAAAGAAAACATTAAAAGTGTTACAAGTTAGGAAGATGAAAGCTCAAAGGATCACATACCCAACAGGGAGGGTCTGGAGTCCTGTTCAAACGCTGTGGGATGGAGGATAGAAGTGGATGTTTACAACATGCAGATGTTGATGCCACTGGACAATATAGATGATTGCTACCTCTGCCGAGGAGATTAAGTCATCCGTTTGGCTTGTTTGTCTGTTTTTAGGATTACAGAAGAAGTACTTGACAGATTTTCATGGAACTTGGGAAGTATTGGAGTGGATCTGGATGAAGGGCTTATAAAGGATTTTTCCTCCCTCTTTTTCTAACAATGAAAGACTGGGATTTTTGTTAACATCTGGATAAAGCTGGATCTTCCTTTTTTCTTCTTCTTCAAACTATCTTCACTGCGAATCCCTGGAAGTATATGCATATATTTGTATTTTGACTTAATTGCTGAAAGGTCAGAAATACTACATATTATTAAGACCAAGAGTTCATTGCATTTTTTTTTGTTTTACTATATTATTAGTCATGGTTGGATCATGTTTTGTGTTGTTATGATAACGCAAACCAGTATTTTTAAAGAACCCTGTTAAATATGTAATTAAAGAGTAGCCAACAGCTGACGGATGCAGGTATGAAAACATGCCAAGGGTAAACATAAATCTCCATTAAGGGGTGTCAAGTTTTGAAGAGGTTTATGAACCAAGGCTTTAGATGGATGTTTCTGCGTAGGACACTTTGGCGAGTATGATCCATCTCCACTTTTGCAACCATTCCGTCATTATTCATTCAATCGTCACTTGGGAAGAGTGGCAGTCAGCAAAACTGGTGGTTCTGCTATAAAGTCTTGTGTCAGTGTTTGTTTTCTCTTTGAAGGCAATTCTGTGTTATTCAGCTCCAAGTCAGATAGATGAAAAAATATATCCCCATGTTGAAACAGGTCCAAAACTCATAATTATGAAATCTCTAATAGAAGATTATCGTAGGTTAATGCTATGTTCATGCTGACAGTCAAGCAAATTTTCTCCAGGCGTGATTACATACAATCAAGAACAAGGTGCAATCACTGGGTAGAGACAAAAGAATGAGGTCTGGGATATAAGCGGCTGAAATGAGCTTCCTTCGCAGGGTGGTGGGACTCGGCGTAAGAGATAAGCTGCGGAGCTCCGGAGGGATCTTAGAGTAGTGTTCCATGCACCCGCAGTCAGCCCAGAGCCTAAAGAATCCAGAGAATCCAACACGGAGCGGTGAGGTTGACCTCAAACGCTGGCTCAGCAGATATTGGTGTCCCCCATCAGCACTGAAGATTGGGTCAAAGACCCCACCTGGTGCATATTACCCCCCCTGTCCAACAGAAGTCAGATACTCTGGTCTGCCTCACAAGCCTGAAAAACACCTGGGATGCAGGATTCACAATACCAGAGGGGCAACAAATGGGCCCAGCTCCCATGACACACCTTGACCAGTGTTGCCGGAGCACACACCCACACCACCGGGGGCCTTGGGTCTTTGGCTGACAATGGAAGGAAATGGCGGAGTACAGACTTATTACATTTGTAGTTTGAATTACGCGAATAAACCCTCCTATGACATTTGCATAAGTAAAGGAAAACAGGCAGACCAATGTGGACATTTTTATTGTGTGTGAGATGAATGTAGCATTAGTACAAGTTTTTTATTGCATTATGGGAATTGTAGGATCCAACATTTTCCCCGGACATCTCTTTCCGGAGCATAAACCTTCATAAAATCTCAGTCTATACTGCATCGTTTTCAGGCATTTATTTTCAAACGTACCAGTTCTCTCCACATTGTGTAAATCCAATGTCAGATCCCCAGCTTAACGTTGACAATTATACTCTCACATGGAGCCAAAACCAAATGTCAGCAGTAAAGATTCATCATTGAACTACTTGTGTTTCTAGTCATCACCAGGGAGGCAGATCAATCGGGGGGCTGCAGCCGAACGGGAGTCCTTTTCGACATTCAAACTAATTTCATGGACAATGTGTATTTCAACAAATAAAGAAATAAGTGTATGACATAGGGGGCATGCTGATAAAACAACGAAAAGTTGAGCATCGCTTGGGTCATCTTTTAGATCTAAGATGTTGTGGCTCGGGTTGACTTCAATTAAATCCTGGGGGAGGCTTCCCAGTCAATCTGTGATCTTTATCACGGCGCTGCCTCTCAGATCTCTATCTCCCTCTGCGACCCATGGGAAATGGAGACGACTTTCATGACAATGGTTTGGACTCCATGCTATTTCTAGCTTGCTCTTTTCCCTCCTCTGCCTAACAATGCTGTGACTCTATTGACAACCTCAACCTTGAGCATCATTTCCGCACCTGACATGCTTCCCTCCCCTTCCTCCTCTCTCTCTCTCCCCCTCTCCTTCACTCTCTCTCTCCTTCTCTCTCTCTCTCTCTCCTTCTATCTCTGTCCCCTTCGCTCTCTCTCTCGTTCGCTCTCTCCCTCTCCTTCTTTTTCCCTCTCCTTCTCTCGCTCTCTCTCTCTCCACTTCTCTTCTCTCTGTCTTTCTTTCTCTCTCTCTTTCTCTTTCTCTCTCTCTCACCTTCTCTCTCTCTCCTTTGTGTCTAAGTCTAAACCAAGTGAGTATAGAGTTTGAGTTTCTATGTGTATTTTTTTAATGCCAGAAATTAATCAGCTCACCTGGGAAATTTAGCATCACTGAATTTCATAATTTGACTGAAATTAAAAATATTTGAACCCTTGGAATATCTCCATTTCCTGTGGAGCAGTGGGAAAAATGATGCACATGGCTTTATAAGGGGGAGCCAAATCTGTTCCTCAGAATTATGGATGCACATGGATGCACATTATGCATTAACCCAGAGGTGGAGCACCAGCTGCAGAGCAGACTGTCTAACGTTTCACACAGCCACGTTCATTGCCATTCTTAGCAACTCCCATTTACTCAGGCTATTCTATCTCACTGGAAAGTTCCCTCAGATAGTTAATTACATGATTTGATCTTTCTATTCAATCTGCAAAATATTTTACATACACTAAAAGATAACTCTGAATGGATTCCACATGATATAACAAGTTCATTATCAGCAATTATGTTGGTCTGACATGTTGTACTTGGGTTTGGTCAATATAAATTATAAAGGTTGCATCAACTTAGTGACTTGGAAAAGGTCCAACTTCATTTAACAGGGTGGGTCCAAGTAATTATGCTGTAAAATTACCATACTACGTCAGGTCTTCGTCTTTCGGCTGCCTCCTTTCAGAGTCGCCGCAGTGGATCCCCTGTTTCCATCCATAGGAATATTTTGTGTGTCGATATTGTACTGTTACATGGATGCTAATTACTGATCATTCATTGTATGAATCATTGTTTATGTAGAGGAAACTAACGCCTCGTCATGAATAGAATGAAAAACGTGAAAAGCGTCTAGATAAAATACGTAGAAAGCAAAATATACTACGTAGGAATTTTTATTAAACATTGAACACACGAGTAGTAGGAAAAGTCTAAGAAAAAAAGACTATTCAGTTCTTACGCAAATATGAAAACATTAACAAAACCGGGGTTTTGTTAATGAGGGGATTCAAAATACTAGTAAAAACATTTTTGGAACATCCTTTGCTAAAAATGACATGTCAATCAAAAATATTCAGGAAATTGTTAATAAGTTTAATTAAACCGCACATAAAACTATTCCACAAATGAGGGGGACTACTTTCATCATACAGCTGATTAATTTTCTTCTGTCCTGATGTTTTGTTTTTACCTCTATCCTATAGAACTCCTTTGTGGTTCTGCACCGTTAAAAGAATTGTAACAGCTAAACTGATGCAGTGATTTTAAGAAATAGAAATATTACACTGTGATATTTGACTGTTTCTACACAAGTGTCCCAGCAACAGTCGGCGGGAAATAAATCCGACCTAATGAGAGTAATTGTGTTCAATATTATGAAGATGACATTTGAGTTTCTGTAAGGGGGGGGTGTATTTGTTCTTAATGTGGGAGCTCAGAAATCACAACAATCAGATGTGATTATCCCATACAGCATTTACATTACATAATGGATTCTGTAGTAACTTCTGAGGTAACATGATTCCCTATATTTATGCGAGCCCGGCCCGTTTGGATCCCCACTCCTAGTGTGCATGTACATGATAGAATATAATTTTTAAACCGTGATAGGCAACATATGCTTCATGCCTATCTGCATTAATATACAAAAAGCTGGCCCTGACATGTTACAGTACATACAATAATGTGTAACATCTAGTTTATCATTTCAAGGAAAGAGAGAACAACGTATAGGAATAAAAATGCAGAGCAAGGTTATAAAGATAAAAAGGAATATATGCGGATAAAACCCATTGATAAAAACACTATTGAAATTATGCCACATACCATTAATTCACTATTCCTCAGGAAATTGTTCCACGTGCTCTGAGATCTCAGGTGTAGTCGAGGACCAGCAGCGCCTCTCTATCAGCGCTGCGTTGGTAGGTGGCACATGATGGATATTGGAGCTGTGCTCTTTCCATCTCCTGACTGCAAAGATTGCCTGGGGATGCTAGCGGGTCCCTGACAAGAAGGGCCTCCTCTGTGCCTCACCTTGATCAACATTCAGCGTTGCCCCCTGAATCCATCACGGGCTGTGACAACGCACCCCATTTTGGGCTTTTTATATCATAGCGGATGATGGGCTGCTGCTGGTAGCTGCTGGTGGCGGAGATGACGAGGATCGTGATATAGCGCTGGCCTCAAGAATGGATGGAGAACCTTTTCTTGAAATTCAATGTATACAGTATTTGTGATTAATAAATGAATAGATGCACTCATCAGTTAGATCAGGGCTGCAGAAGAGTGAATAATATATAAAACAAGACCGAGAAATGTCCTAAAGCAACGACAACAGCAAGGTTTTTTTGGGTGGCGGTCTGAGGAATAGTCATCTCAAGAGAGAATGTAATGTCCTTGTGTTCTGCCGGGAAGCGTAGGACTCCATACATGTTTCAGTCATGAAATGGATTCAGAGTATTAAACATCAATGTAACAAATGAAATAAAAAATTTAAACAGAAAGCAGGATATGGAACGCCTCAGTACAAAAAACGCATACAGCATCTTCCAAACTCCCCCCTCAAATGGCGTGATGGAAGTGACACGATAATTTATGTACAGGAGTTCATGAGGGAGTCGAGTCTAATAAGTGTAAATAATGAAGTCCTTTCTTCATCATCGTGAGATGAATTCATAGCAGATGACCCAAAAGGCTAATGATATCGCTCTAATGATGACTGGTTTGATCTGACGTAATTATTGATCCTAATCTGCTCATCTGCATAAACTCATCTTGCCTAAATGTTTTTGTACAGATTAATTGGCGCGGTTTACCTCATTAAGCTCGATTTGTCAGATGACTTTGTCATCAGCGGGACATGCAGCGAATAAGACTGTGAGACAATTAAATAGAAAGCTACATCATGCAAATGCAATTCATAATTATAATTGTGTGTCATAAAATAATTTGCATGTTATTTGATCATATCCCCCGCTGCCTGGACCGCTCCGCTGACGAGATGAATGACACTGCGGCGGCAAGCAAAGATCTGATGACAGAGGAGTTGTTATTAGACAAACACTGAAATAATGCTTGTACAAAATTAGGTTTTAATGAGGGTCGCTGTTGTACACCACGGTCCCGGTCGGAGGCAATATTTATGTCCCCGAAAGTCGGAGTTATTATGGAATCGTCATCCCCGCCGCCATGTCTGACAAAGGTCCTTCCTGGTAATCGATGATCAAAAACTATTTCATTGATCATTTCAAATATTTTATCCCCATTGCCTTTAGAAATATACCGATCAGTTTGGGTGATTGTCTTTTGCAAATTGTCGCCACTGGGGGGCGCTTTAGCTGCAAAATCATGGTTATTGGGCCATAGTTTTCTTAACTGTTGGTCCAATTTACAATTAAATGAGTGCATATGAATCTAAACGAGGATGAACTTTCTTGTTTATATCATATTTTATTCTAGTAGTTCGTAGTTTGTCTTTTTCATGAAAAACACTGTGTTTCGAACATAACAACCTAAACATCTGTCCGATTTAGTCTACTTAAACTATTTCCTCATATATGAACCGTCCCAAGGACTTATAACATAAAGAACTTATTTTTGTCATTTTTTCTCACCACCTAATGTCAGATGATATTCAAACTATAGGAGATCTATCTTGATTGTGTGTGTGTGTGTGTGTCTGTGTATTCCCATCATAATTCTAAATATTTTATTCATTTGGAGGAGCTTCTTGTGGAAATTGGTTTCTAATCCGTTACTTCCCAACCAAAAGTCCAATTTGTGTCTAAATTTCCCTCTGAGTTGACTCAAAGTAATCTGTCCTGTTTTATTCCTGAGCTCAGAAAAACTAGTTAACTGTATTTATCTTCATCATTGAGTCCCTATGGGATCGGATCTCAGAGCAGAAATATTTAGGTTGAGTCAATATGGATTATTTGAGATTATTGAGTCACATTTATTTAGAGAACTTCAATCCTGGGGAAACTGCTTAAACAACGCAGGGGATTGGGAGCTTTTTTGGCACACGCCCTTGACGTTAGTGACAACAGCATTGGCGTAGTTTGAAATGGGTTTGGTTGATTCTTCGGGAGAGTCTGATTTTGGTGAAGTAAATGAACATGTACACTTGCTGCCATTTCAGGACAAAAACAGCTTGAAATAACCCCCAAATTTCCTGTGTAAATATCAGTGACTTCAAAGACACAATTTCCCTCTCCCTCTGTGTCTTGTGCTCCCTCTCTGCAGTGTCAGTGCCATTCCCTCCAGATGACTGCTTTTATTTGATATCAAACTAATGAGATTTCCATTCTCAAAGCATATCCTCTCCCTCGCTAGTCTTGGAGAACATTCCATTTATGTATATACCCTGGAATGATATTTGTTTTGCATATTTACATAAGACATATCCACCCTATCTATATGTTTCTCGAATGCCAATGTTTTATTCATATATTTCTCTATCATTTGCTTTTCATATTCTCTGTCACTTAAACTGCACCAACTGTCACAAAGAGTGATCTGCATTATTGGTGTATTGAACACATAACTCGGTTTGCAGCTTATGTGGGCGGAAGCTTATTGGTCTGAATACACAGACTCTCAGTCAACTCGACTAATTATAATTGATATTCTTTGAACAAAAGTTAAATGTATTCCTCTTTCCTCTGATTCTGGAATCATAATTTGAAAAGTCGTATTTAAAAATGGTGTGTGCTGTAATAATCGCAACACCAATTTGGAGCGGAAAGATGTGGAATATGTGGAATATCAGCGCTCCAGTGAACGTCAGCGAGGACGCCGAGAGTGATTGACAGCCCAGTCAAGTACATGACGATGTACGCGCAGCCAAACTGGCAGATGACGCCTCCTCTCTCACTGGGGAGAACATCAATCTACGAACGACACAAATCATCTTTAATATTTGTCTCTCTTCGGACTGTGACACAAACACACACACACACACACACACACACACACAAACTGTGACAATCGACAAGAGGGAACTTCGGCTAAAGGAAACGGTCAAAGTCCAAGTGAGACACGTCTTCCATAAGTGTTGAAACACATCCAGGTTGTACTAACCACTGCACTTTGTCTCCCTCCATATGTCTTCTGTCCTTGGCACATCTCCACACAGTCACACAAAACAAACACACAGCTCTGAATAATGGATGAGAGCTGTGACACATGGAAGACGCATTTGTCACATCCATACAAAGTCATTCTTTAGCGGGTTGTCCCTCTTTATGCCGCCTATAGTTCACATTTTGTCACTTGACATTTGCGGCGAGGCTCATGACGGCCGTGAGCGCTGATGTCTCACTGACACTGACACGGGATCCAGACTCCATGAACGCCGACACAGACAGAACCTGGAGGCCTGAAATGTTGAAGAACACAAGGTCCACAATTTGGCTGAGCCATGACATACGCCTGAGCTGGAGAGATCTCGTGTTGGGATCAGAATCCACTCTTGATTTTTATAACTGCAAATAATATACACCACCGAAACACCTTCTGCAACCCTTGAGTGGGATGGGTGAAACCCGGTTACCTCGTTTCTGCCCAGATAGGACCAGGCGCTGGATGCCAGCCGGCCATAGGACAAGTTCTCAATTGGTTCAGTGAATGAACGGCTCAAGGTCCCACTGGCTGAAGAACAACGTCACTGCCTCACTACCTACGTCTGGGATATGTCGCGTTTTCCCAGCAACCCAAGCACTGAAACCGTAACATCGAAGGCGGCCAGCGCGGCCCTTTGCAGGTGGTGCTACTGAATTTACGAGACCACATCGTCATCCAAACATGAATACTTTCGCGGATTCATCCGTTAATTTCGACCGCTGTGGACGACGACGTTGGAGAAGAAAGGTAAGTACTTACCACGTCCTTACTCTTCGTCAACGCTGAACGTAAGATGTTAATGCTGGCCTGTTAGCTGCTAGGCTTTTCAGTCCAGCCCACAACAAACCACAGAGCAGCGACGTCACTGATCGCGTTTTAATAAATCCAATCAATTCTTTATACAACAACGTTTATCGTTACAGGCAGCCTGACAGCTGCATCCCGAAACCCCCCTGCTGTGTGCTCCAGAACACGGATGTAGTCTCACTGATGAACTTCCAGACTGTCATGTAAATAGTAAACACTCTGTTTTATGACATTAAACCTTTAATAATGCTCTACTGCAAACAGAGCTTCATCATCATTAACGGTGTTCTTTAACGGACGCCAGAGGGATTATTGATGGTCTACTTTAACAGAAGGAATGAATTGTTTTTGCAGCATCACTGAATATTTTCTGTTTCGGTGCTCCAACACATTTATACTTTAAGTATTGTATTATGTTTCTATAAATTAACCATATTCTAGCAGACGTGTTCATCACGAAAATTGTTTACTTTTAAAAAAGACTGCAAAGTATCGTACAAGAACTACAAAGGTCACAATAATAAAAAAAAGTGTGCAATGCTATTTAATATTTGTTCAAATAAGTTCTGTAATAAAAATCCTGGCACTTCATAACGGTCCGTTTTCTTAAGCCGTGCTGCAGGAATCTTCTCCAGATATCACAGCAGCTCCTCGTTACTGTTGATCCTCTCTTCCTGGGCACAAGAAGGAGAAATAGTACTTAAAAATTCATTCACGTCTGACTCAACTGCATGTTATGTCGATGTACTTTAAAAGAATACTATGGTATCACCACACTTTATCTGATACCGTATTATTAAAACTACTGAAGTACTGGTACAGTAAAATACTATATAATCTAATGGTAATATTTAACACTTCTGCCTCTATACTCAATATAATTCTCTTAACTTGATGCTGTAATATATCTCACATTATCAACAGTACTTCAGAAGTACTTCACTTCATGTACTTCTATACTAGCACATTTATTACTCATGACTCTTTACCTGATACTGTATTATATCAACACTAATCAATACCTACTTGATACTACACAATTTAACAGTATTCTATTTTACACTTCATATACATCCCCACTGTAATTTAAAACTGTTGAATTAGTTCTGCATGTCTTATTGAATTGTATTTATCAGTGAATATATATATGTATTTATCTGAATTACTGTTGTTTAGAGAATGAACCCGACCTCGTCTGGTTCCTGTGATGAAGACTGTTGAGCTCAGCTTCGTGTTGGTGTGATGAGCAGCAGTCCATTGGTAGCTTCATCTCTACATCATGGCAGACGACAACAATGATTCAACAGGCTAACCCGTCCACGACACATCATACATCGAAAACCTGATGTGAGATCAGGACAAAAGGGACGTTAACCGCTAACGTTAGCTACCGTTAGCTGGAGGCTAACTACTGGTCTCCTAACGTTATCTAAACAATCAAAGCTGCTGATTTCGACAACTTACCAGCTTCTGTGGATCTTTGGTATAGTCTATCATCCACAACAATCTCTTGCTGTTGCTGAGCTTTTGTTCCTCGGACGCCGGTCTTTCGCTCAAAATAAAGAGCGTGCGGTGGGGGGTGAGGTTATTCTAGAAGGTAGTTGTAATGAAGCCTCTGAGTTTCCCCGACATGAGGGAAACTAGGTTTTCCATTTCAGAAAAGGAGCTTAATTCACCTCTTAGTCAGTTACTATGGCAACTTACTATGTGAACCTAACCTGCTCACTGGCATGTTGTCTCAAACAAATCCTGAGTTTTGACTCCTCCCTCCTGCTGCTTCTGAAGCAGAGCTGTCAGACATATTGTTTCCTTTCCTGGCGTGTATTATTAATAATATTCATTCGCTTTATGTCAGCGTATTGGGTGACCCAGATTGAGGGTGCTTAGTTTCCCTGATGAATGCCTCCTCCCACGATGCAGCTTCCCTTTGGAAGTGATACCATCCCTAGAGAGCCATAGATACCATCTCTCTATCAGAACTATCAGAATCAATGACATTACTTCATTTAGGAAACTTTCATAGAGTTTCATCCATTGATTAATGAGTTTTAGCTAAAACACTTTGAGAAAAGCAACATGTTGCAATGCTTAACAAAAATTGTAACATCACGTTGTGAGGTCATGAGGTGACATCGCCAAAATTCAAACCAAGAAACTGTCTGGGAAATGCCAAACCCCATCTCTGGGTAAATCACGCAGATTTGTTTCATAACCTCTGTGGCGGAGGCTAGAATATTCTCCATCCAACCGTCTCCAACGTCAGACTACAGCATCAGAGACGAAGAACTGATCGGGATAGCAAGTTTCTACGGAGCTGTGAGAAAAGGGTTGAATCTCAGCTCCACAGTTTAGTAACATTCCTAGGACACAAACCTCCGGGGACAATCCAAGAGGAGCTTCAGGTGACTGATGCAGAAATCGTTCAGTTGAAGAATGTGTCGAACTGAATCAAATCTCCTGTTCCAGAACCAACAACTCTAGTGTGTCCTGTCTCAGGATTAGTCAACTCTAAGCTCGGGAGTTAAACTTTTTGAAAGCTCATTTTTCAAGTACTACCAAGTTTGTTCAAATTCTACTCTAGTATCAAGGAAATAAATGTCCCTTTTTTTCTGGAAAACAACTTCTAAGATTTCTTTGTACTAGCATTAGCAGCACTAAAGAAGGTGACATTGACTATCATTTCTCCCCCCGCACACAGGAACCATGTGGGGGTGGGGGGGAGCAGCTGTCATCATGACTGAGGAGCTGAATTTAGATCACATTTTAAAACATCCATCCTGTTTAGTTCACACCAGCATCTACTTTAAGTCACTGCGCAGGTTTGTTTGGCAGATTCCCTTTAGTCACTCCACATGCAGCTTAAAAAAGTCATGCATCACCAGGTCAACTTTTGTCATTCATCCCATGCAAGCTCACACACAGAAATAATAAAAAGCCTCCCCGAATGCTTCATTACGTCTGCACGCTTGAATGCTGGATTCTCGGGGTCCTCGCTCTGGGTGCTATAGGTTCTGTGTTCATAGCCCTGATGAGCCCGCATTAATGTTATGGCTGCTTCACGGGGAACCCGAGCATAAGGAGTAGGACTCCCATCTTTCCTGACTCCCACAGATCACAAGTGCTCTAATTACCATGTGAAGACCTCAATTAATTTATCTTCCCTTCAGGTGGGCATGGGGGAGGGGGGGCTTGTGCAGTTCCCCCACAGAAAGACCCTGATCCTAGGTTTTATCCCACCCTTTTTTCCGCAAATACAATCATAACGCCAGTGTACTGCCCCGATATGAAGAAGACAGAATGGCTAAATACATGCAGGCCATGTGTAGAAGTCTATCAGTGAATGTAATTGGTATCAAAATGTAATGTAGGAAATATTAAGTGGATCATTTTCAATTGTCTCCACTTCGCGTGCTTCACCATTCACACTTCTTACCTTTCACCCGAAGGGATTCCTGTCTGATGGTTATCTTTTTTCTTTTTAACGTCGAGCTTCTATCTACCATCTGCATTCGCAGTCGGAGCCATTTTGCCGTCACAATACTACAGCAGTGGTAGTTTTTCAGTGTCTGACAGAGCGATCTGTCATCTATTACTTTATTTCAAACAA
Organism: Lophius americanus; assembly: GCA_037951165.1. Taxonomy (NCBI): domain Eukaryota; kingdom Metazoa; phylum Chordata; class Actinopteri; order Lophiiformes; family Lophiidae; genus Lophius; species Lophius americanus. The sequence continues at coordinate 468,814 of JBBDHG010000349.1, forward strand.
AGCCGAGAGATCTAAGATATGACTGTACATGACCTTCTCTGTAGCTTTCCTTCTCCAGAGGCGATGTGGCTAATATGTCATTGTCAACGGCCTACAAGCGCCGTGCATGGGAGAATAGAAAGAAACCAAAACACATTGTATCATCATCATCATCATCGTAACAGCAAAAGCATTTATTTAACATTACATCTTGTATATAAGATTGAGTTTTGATCAAACAAATAAATGGAAATGGAGCTTGAGATGTTTGTGTCTCTGCTTGGTGAACATTTGCATTAAAACCATTTCTTCCATTTTGCCAAATGGGGCCAGCCTCAGTGTCTCCAGGTTCCAGATGGCCAGTGTGGCTCCTGACTGGCTCTGAGAATAGGCGCTGATTCAAATGAATTTCCATTACTGAAAAACTGGGCCGACTCGAATAAATCATAATAAAAATGGAGCTGGTGTCCTGTCATCTCGCAAAGATCGGCTACCTTGGGACACTGCTGAAACCTCTCCCATCATATGCCCCAGTGAAGCATAGACGATGGGAAAGAGCAGAGAGGGGATTTCTGTGCCAGAGGGAAAGATTTTCAAAAGAGATTAAAACAGTTCACTTTTTTCCAGACTTCCCCTCAAGTAGCTCACCGGATACAGTCGGGAATGTTGCTTTTTTTTCTCCCCTCTTTTTCTCTATGATTTTTTTTCTCACGATCACAACCAAACACATCTGAATTAATCGGGTAAATCCTTCACCGCATGTGGCGACAGCCTCCTATGCTGGAACCCACAGACTTGTCAGCCGAGAAAGGTGACACGTCCCAGTGATGTGCTTATCAATTAGATGGGATGGATAAATGTCAGGCCCAGAGACAGCCTGTCCCTTAGAGCTGAGTGAATATTGTCTTTCACTTCTCACCGATATTAAGCATGTCCGCATGTAAACCGTTCATTCCTCCTCTCCTTTCCAACCGGTTCTCCAGGGAACTCGGTTCCCTTTCTTTTTGCTTAGAATGTCAATATCCTGTCCGAGCGTCGTATTCTGTCGGTCTTCGCTCCAGCTCACTGCGTCTGTAACTGAAGAATCCGCCGGACAGTTAAAGTCGGCGCTGTTGCAGATTGATGTAATAATAGAACTATCGAGTCTTAACAAGTAATTAATGTGCTTCCGCCGGAGATTTTAATCTGACTGCTTGGTCAGACACTTCCAGTGTGTCTGCAGCAGTTTATCATCCACATATGCATGTAACAGTCATCCATAATTCACAGACGCACGGTTACGCCTGTATTTTTTCTCCATCATAGCCAGCCATGAAAGGAATGGATGACCTCTGTAGTCCAAATGTCAGCTGTCATTGCTGATTCTGAACTTTAGTTCAGCATGAACTAAGAGGCATGATGCAATGGGAGATATGAATGGAAGGGTTTTTCTTTTCTGGCTGTCGACAATATGGATGCGAAATGCGTCCAGATGAACCAAATGATTGGCTTTTTTTCCCTCCAAATTAACAAGATAATTAACTTGGTAATTCTTAAAAATGAGTTTGTTTTGCAGAATTAATCAGATGTTTATTTTGTCTGTAGACGGATACACAGCATTGTTTATAAATAAATGAATGAATGAATTTATTTTTCTTACTGTGAAACATTAATACACTTTAAGTTATCCAGATGGTATTGTTACATCCTCCAGGGGAGGAGGTTATGTTTTTACACCTGTCCTCTCTGTTTGAGAGATTACGGAAAAAAACTAATGGATGGATTTGCATTGAATTTTAACCATAATTAAGTCTTACAGATGTTAAAAGACAAAAAGCCGTCCCCAAAAGTCCTGTCTGTTAATGTGCAGTCGTGCAGAAACCATCATGGTGTGTAGTTCGTGTGAGGTGGACGAATGGTGGTAGAGTTCCAGAGTTTCAGACACAACAGTTTCGGATTGATTTTCTTGAACAGTCGGACTGCAGTTGGGAAGAAGGACTTGCAGAAGCTTTCTCCCTCTCTCTTACACTCTGGGTGAAGCAGTCTGCTCATGTAGGAGGTGTGAGGAGTTGTCCAGGATGGATGTTAGCTTGGTTAACATCCTCCTCTGACCCACCTCCTCCATAAAGTCCAGTGGAGAGTCCAGGATAGAGCTGGACCACCTGACCAGCCTGTTGAGTCTCTTCCCCTCCCTGTGTACTTCCTCCACCCCACTAGATTACAGTGCGGAAGGCCAGTGGTGGCACCCTAATGTCCTAGAATGTTTTTAGCAAGGGTCCTGAACCTTCCTACAGACCTCACAGCATCTGGACGCGAACTTTGCCCTTCTTATACAGAACACCTGGGTCGTTCGATCAGTCCAACCATATAGTGTCTTACCGTCTTTCCGGTCTGTGCTTGACTTAATCTCTGCGTCTCCTATTCCTACTCCTCAGCCCGGCGGGGATCTCCGGTCTGCCTGTAAGCGGGGTCGGTGTGTGCCTCAGCGCTAAAGATGTTCCAGAGAGCATGAAAGATAAGACGTGGCTGAATGGGTCCCGCGATGGAGAGGTGAAAAGTCCAGAAATGAATGGAAAGAGGTGAGCGGCCAGTGTCAGCAGGTGCACAAACGTAGAAGTGTGGAATGGTTGAGGAGATGGTGCAGAAAAAGAAAAGAAAATGCAAATCACAACAAAAACAGGCAGGCAGCGCCATCTTGCAGTGATTATTATTTGTATTATCTCCAAAAGTATCTGGATTCCGTTAGTACAAGAAGATTACATTTTTTATTTCAAATGTTGTCTTTCAAAGTAGCAAAGTAATTAAAGTTCAACTGTCCTCTGGCTGTGTTCATTAATACACCGTTACATGGCTAGGATTCATTTTCATTATGTGCTCAAAGATAGAAATGGCCATAAGGTCCAAAATGAATCCTGTTGTGTGTTTGAAGTTGAAAGTAGAGTTTTAGTTTGGCTCTATTATTTATATTGACTGTTCTTAGATATGCTCTGCACTTAGATATTCTATGTGTGAAAGTATTTTATCCGCAGCGTGTTTTAGTGGAGTACCTATATCATAATATCTAGATTGTGTTTTGATGTTATGAGATTTCTCTTCAGTTGCACAGCATCTGCGCACGCACACACACACACACACACACACACACACACACACACGCTTTAAGCTAAACCAATTACTTATTTTCCTTCCAAGAAACATAAAGATCCCAGATAGGAAAAAAACAAAAACAAATAAATTATATGAAGCAAAATGAACTGCATTGAAAACACACAGTGGCACTTCATAATGCAGACCCACAGAACTTTATACAGGAAGCTATAATGAAACTTTTGGACTGGAGTCAGCAGTGCATACAGCACTTTTATGCACCACACCGTGGCAAGTTTATGCCCCACACATTGTCATGCTTCTTGATGAAGGGTCTACACTGAAGAATCATCCAGCCCGAGAATAAGCCTCCAAAAAGACTCATCGCAGGAGACGAAGGAGCAGATGGAGAAGGCTGGCAAAAGGTGATCTATGGATGCATGAGTCTTTGTTCCGGTGGTGCACAGCTAGGTGCGCAGCATTACCTGCTGAAGCGGTAAAAGGCATTTGGGCCATAGAAATTTACCGGTTTAAATGTAGATAAAATAAAATATTTAAAATGCATATAGGCCGGGCCTGGAGAGGAAGTCGTCAAACTTCCTTTAGTGTTCGGACTCTTTGTCCACTCTCACTCCAGCTGAAGGGTTGGACGTTGTGGTGAAACCAGTACTTCTGTTCCTCAGGCTTGCAGCTTGCTAACTTTTTCCTGCTGGTAAATGAACATCAGGTCCAATCTCACAACAAACGCAATGGTACACCATATTAGAATTCACCCTTCACCACTAAGTGCTGGGTTTTATCTGACCAGAATGTGCACTTTCATCTTCCTTCAAATGGCCTTGATCTCTCTGATCTCCTCTTGTTGTGCTTTCTTTTGATCTCAGTATTGGCCACTTTAAACCGCCTGCTGAGGGTTTTGATCTCTTTAGTGTCCTTCTGTTGTTCGAACCCTTTGATCTCCACACCGCACATTTTAAACTGGTGATCCACATTTTAATAGTTGTTTTGACCCTGCACCACGACAAGTGTCACAATTATTAATGAAATACAGTCCTTTAAAAACCCATAATTTATTCCAGGAAGTGTGTTTTAATATTATTCTGTTATAGACAGATAACATAGTAACCAAACAGGAAACATTATAATGACTGAATGTAAACCTTCTTTTTTTTTTTTATAAATTGAGTGCCATATTGTAACATTATTGGATGTTGGAAACTTAAAAATAATGATTAAAACAGTGGTTGCGTGAATATTAATGTATAATAAATTAAGACCTAGAAAGCAACATTGGAATATAATCTGTGTGTTTTGGGCACAATAAAGTCAAGCCTCATCATTATTTACAAGGCTCAACGATATTTAACCAAAATATGAAGGTTAATTGTTTTACTTTACATTGGTTCGTTTAACATTTTCAAGGTTCATTTTAAATGTTGATAGTTGCTAAAGAGGTCATCGTCATTAGTACGACTAAAAAAACGAAAATAACTCTTGTTGTTTTCAGATTAAACTAAGTGGGAGAACAATTGTAAGAGTGAAACTACTCATGGGTGGACGTAACCTTTGGGTGATAGCGTGACACAGCCTTCCACAAACAGAGCAGTGATTGACAGGTGCAGGTGTGACATACAAGCCGCCACACTGCCCTCATGGACATGAGGGGGGGAGAGAGGAAGGGACACACGGGATGGTTGTCCATCTTTCCATCCAATGCCGCTCCCTCGGATGAACATTGTTGTTTTCAATGCTTACATTGTCAGCGCAACTTTGCTCATTATGGAAGACAAATAGCAGGTAGATTCGAAACATATATTTTATTTTACGCATGTTGTTGTTTTCAGGAAGAGTACATTCCAAACTAAAACTCGGACTACGTGTATATTCCCCAAAAAGCCCCAAACCAATGTTATTTCAAAGTGAAGCTATGAGCTATTAGGGTTAAGTCTGATATGTACACGATAAATCTCCTCTATTCCATTCATATGCACCAAAATCTGGAATAAGTAGTACCATCGGTAGGAAACTCTGTGTTAAAAATAGTGTTTTCTTTAAAAACATTCCCCATGATCCGTACAAAGATCTCATTGAGGCGATTCCTCAGACCAATCAAGACCAATGGTGGGGAAATTATGGTTTGGAAACTCTCAGGGATAAAGCTCCTTCTATTGGCAGTATAAGGCAACTACCCTTTCCCAAATCAATCCAGTTCTTCCTCACACTATGGTCCCTCAGGGTGTGGCATTTGAAAATGAGCCATGAAATAGGTTTTGGGTTATCACGTTAACATGCAGGGTCTGAGGCTTGGCAGTGACGATTCATAATATCCTCGGATAAAGAATATAACACAATAATTTCTGTTTGTTTCAACTGAAGAGGGATTTATTGGGAAATCTGAGGGCCCTCAGAGAAAGACCTTTGTGGACAACAGTGGAGAAATCTGACTGTATTAAACAGAGCTCTGATTTAAATGAGCTCTACGGAAGCAGCAGGGAGAGAAGCAATGATAAAATGTTAATAGACTGACAAGAACACACTTTTTAAGATACATGTAGTCTCAATTAAAGTGTTTATTAAATACAAACATATAAGTCTCTGATTCTGACTGCCTTAGTCCGCAGAGAAGATCCTGATGGACCCACTAGAAACCAAAGTGTTAATTTTAGAGTAAATAACTGAGTGTTTTTTTGCTTCAACAAACACAACCCGATTCATTTTTTCTTCTGTCACATTTGAATTTAAAGCACTCTTACCAAACAAAGCATGTTTGTCTGAAACATTGACGTGGTTTTATTTTCATTTTGCTCAAAACAAGACAATATGGCGATCTTTAAGAATAACCACATTGGCCTATTTTTAATATGGCTGTTTTCCAGATATTTTAAATTTCATGAGAAAATTCACCTTAGCAAGTATTTGTGTATATTCATCAATGTCCGATTGACACTTGGCATCGCTGTCTCCATCTATGAGATAAAACTTAAGAAAGGAAACGATGACTTGTGTGAAACATTGCGGTGTTGAATTGTATCTTCCACTGCTTCATCTGGACTGTGTTGAGTTGATGAGTACAGATTCGCCCGCGGGTAGATCATCCTCTCCTTATTGAACTCTGCTGTGAAAGGAGCGGATCATCCATCTGTGAGAAAGACAGAGTGGTATTACTTGTAGATGGAGCTATTGTGATGGCGCTACAAGAGCTGCAGTCGCTCGCTATCCCAGAGTTCCTCCACGTACACAATGGAGTTCTGTCTGGAAATTCTCAGAGGAAGATGATTATCATCAACTTCATATACACTTCTTCCTCTTCATAGAGCTCGATTTTAAATGTAGATTAGGTGAATGGTGATTGATTTTGCGGTGCTGGCTGAATGGACCAACATTTATCATGTGATGAGGAGATTAGAGACATTATTTCTTCTGACAGGTGTACGATATCCTCTCTTATAGTTTCTGCTCTGCGACTGGTACATATTTAGACTTTTTAGTTGTTTCATGACACTTAAAAGCATCAAATTCACAATTCTTGCTAATTTGATAAGTTAAGCATTAAAGCATATTTAAAATATACCAAACTGTAAATACAGCTCCTCCGTTTTCTTTACATGTAATGTCAAAACATGAATTCTGCAATGTTACCCTATGATGAACTGCCGACTTGACCAGGATGAACTCCGCCTCTTGCCCAATGACAGCTGGGATAGGCTCCACCCCCCTGCAACCCTGAACAGGATAAGCGGTAACAGAGAATGAATATTGCAATATGAGTATTCAAAAAGAATACCGACCACCATCTTTGTTAGCTGGAGAGTAATTCAAGAAAACAACAACATTTCCGTGATGGCTGTTTTCCTCAGGATCTCGCTCACTAACCTTTGATGACACACCACATTGGCCATCTAACTGAATCAACACAGTCTCGGCCTCAGACAAGTAGTCGGTGACATTTTCATGCGTTATCTTGCAGTAATGCAGAAGTCTTCCTTCCAGAGCCTAGAATGTGGTTGTGGTGTGGAGGAATGGAGCTCTTAAATAAGGTCATCAACCTTTTCCGCCGGCCTGCACTTTATGCATCATTCAGCTTAATGTGACCTGTGGTCCTCACATCTGGACAAATGTGGATACTACGTAGGGATAACGTTAGCAGAACCCACTGATCCGTTTCATCGTATCAGCGAAATAAGTTGATTTCAATTTCTTCACTGCTCTATCTATGACATGGCTTCAAAGATTGACACTGATTAAAAACAACAATAAGCCAACATGACGCTAATTATAAAGTTCTTGTGCGAACACATCAGGATGATTCTGATAAAACATAAAGTGAATATGTTTGCGAATAAAACAACCGTTTTGCAGTGTTTCACACAAAACGCTGAGAGAAGAGGTTCATTTTTTGCTCTGATATAAACATCTCTAAGAAAAGGTGCTGGGGAATTCTTGTCCTCATACGAGGACCCGTTCTCCTCATATGGACATGATGGCTCTATTCATACGGGGATAACTGTAATACGCACAAAGTAAACGTTCGGGTTAGAGAAGGTGAAAGGAAAACTTCTAACGAGAATTTAATGAAAGATGGCCAGGTGTTCCAGGGTTAGGCCGTGAAGGTTTTGCAAATTCTTCCAATACTTTCAAATCCAAGCCGCAACGACGGCCAGAGAGTGAGGAAGAGAGAGAGAGAATGTTTAAAAACCGACAGCTCACAGATGATTGGCTAAGACAGAAGCATGACACGATGTTTTTGGATCAGAAGCCAGATTGGGCCGATGAAGACTAATTATGATGGAAAACTGCTGGTGTTATGGAGAAAGCCCACCTGACTGAACTTTTCCTAAGCTTCACTCAAACAATCTCGGTCTCGGTGTCGGCCCTTTTTCGGAAAAGCCCTGGCACGTGTCTTTTTTTTTCTCGCACAGGGCCGTAGTGCAACAAAATGAATGATCTCATTATCTTAATGGCCATAAGTTTATGCACAGCTGGTTACTAATGACGCCGTTTGCTGCATTGCTGCACTCATGATTACGCCTTTGGTAATTCATTCGACTGCGCCTGAAGTTCTTGGAAAAAGCTGTCGGCGCACATATTATAGCTCCGTGGATCTCCTCAGATTTCTGTCCGTCACAGAGCTCTCGTTCCCGCGGATAGGACTCCCGGCAGCAGAGAAGCAAAGAGGGCCAGCACTCTCAGGTGGCTGCTGACCACGCGGGCCTCCGGCCAAGACGTATCATTCTGTGATATCATGGATAATTGAACAACCAAATAGTAATTTCAGGGACCAGCGCTCAATGCCCGCCCTCTTCCTCTTTGAAAGGGAGCAGCTGATTATTTCACATCTGCTGTGCTTTCAGGTTACCGTCTGACTCATTGCTGGTTTTTAAAGGACTGCAGAGAATAAGATCCGATCAAAAATTAGAAACGAGTGTTAATGATGTTCCTACGCTGCGTGGGTTTTTCGGGAAAAGAGATTCTCTTCAGCTCTGTTTTACAACTGCGAGGAAGTATTTTTTTCCACTAAGACTTTTGTTTGCCCAGACTCGACGTTCACAATGGTTTAAAAATGCAAATCTCTCTTATCCTCTTAGCGCTGTCCTCAAATCACTTACCACATGCAAAATAAGAGCGAAGCAACTGTGTCGAATCAGTGGCTATGATGCGTCATACAAAGGGATTATCTTAAAAAGTAATGCCATAAATCCATCAAACCATTTTCTGTGATCGCAGTGGCCCAGTGGACTTTTCCAGTGCATAACCTGGAAAAGTCACTGCGTCATCTTAGAACCAGAACATACAGACAGTCATGTTTTATGTTTCCCTTCTTTGATGGTGAAGTCTCAGCGCTCTTACTTTTTCTTGTCCTAGTACCGACTGTGATCCTCCATGCTTCAAAATCTGAATTCTAAAAATTCACAAACGTCTCGAAACATCCAGCAACAACTTATCATATCGGCCAATCAGTCGGGTACATTATGGAGTCATCATCACCGCGTCCAGATCCTTCGTGTTAACGACATAACTAAAAAAAACTTTTTCTGTTATTGGATCGGCATTTATTTTCCATTTTATTCATATATATCGATTGTAGTGCGAGGAAGAACTGGATTGAATTTTGGGATGGGTCAGTGGCATATTTCCAACAAAAGGTGGAGCTTTATCACTAAAATCACATTTTACGGGCCTTAATTCCGAAACAGTGATCCAAGTTTGGTACAAGAATGGATTCGAGGAGATCTTTCTTGTATATATCGTATTTCACTTCTATTTGTACTTAAATACTTCACATTTTAATCACTAGGGGGAACTTCTTCAATGAAAAGCACTGTCGGTCTCACATAACTTCATATCTGTTGGACTGATTTGGTGGAAGAATCATCTCGAGGAGACGTCACATGTATTTGTCGTGTAATTGTTCATATTTCAATCACTTCATTTAATACTGAATGGAGTGGAATAAATGATGGATTAAGGATAAAAATGCTGCTCATTGATTTGCATAATGGTGTAACACATCTAGATATTAAACTCGTAGGTTCAGTACAGTCCATATTTCTGAAGATTGTTGTTTGTTTTTTCCAACTCACAGTAGAATGTGTTAAGATTTATAATGAAGGAGAATCTAAACAAGCATTTAGTGTCCCGGGTAGAAATGACACAGTCAATCTTCATTATGGGGTGTCTGTGGGATCTTATCTCGGCATACTGCTGACTTCATGGAAACAGTTAGGTCGAGTCAAGCTGGATTGTCTGAGATTATTAATGAGTCACGTTCAGGGAGGAGAATTGGGGAGTTCAATCAGGTGGATCGCTTGTACAATGGGTTCTGGGCCCTACTGGCCCTACCTGTTCCACAGTCCTTGGACCCACTAATCACATTCCACTTGTTTAAGTGGGACTAAGGTAGAGGCTTTTAGTTTAAATGGCCCAGAATTACTTCAGTCCACTTGAACGTGAAATCCTGTCACATCTTCTTGAATTATTGACACTGGTATTCCTCTAGGGAGAAATATTCCCATACAGGCGAGGGGAAAGGGTAGGAGGAACCGTTTTAAAATGAGTTTGCTGCACTGTGTGTTAATTCAGTAAAGGTTAGCCAAAAGTTTAAAAAAAATCACCAGGGTCACCAGAGCTCTAAACTTTTCCAACGCGGAGCATGTTTTCCGCGTTTAACAGTTTATTGTGCTGCCGCAGACGTCACGGAGCCAGCAGCCGGGATCAGCTGGTATCTGACGGTTACATAATGTTTCTGAAGCAGACCTGTGAGAAACAGCCAGTCTTCTCACTGATGCCGCTACAGCAATCTGGGATAAGCCACTTTAATACCAGCCTCTTCAAACACAGTGCCAGTGCAAGTCAAAGGTTAATGAAAGGGCATCTGGTTGTGAGGATGAAGACATGGCAGCCGCCAGAACGAGAGAGATTAACCCTGTTCTCATATCAAAGGGATCCCCAGCCAGCAAGGCTCAAACCGGATTTCGTGTGAAAATCTGTCTCCACTGCGGAGATCCTGGATCCATGAGCGGGCTAGCTGGGCTCTTCATCTTCTCTCACACCCTCCACATCTCTATACATACTGACATCCACTATGTTACCACTACAGTCCATAAAGTTGTGATTATAGTCAATTTCACAGCTACCTTTCACAATTTAGGGATTTTTGTACCAATCATTCAACATTAGTATATTTTGATAATTGTTAATTGCTTGGCGATAAGTAGTTGTTGTGTAATGAATGTGATCTCCAATCATCCCGTGTAGAAGGAGATCTTGGTTAGTTATTCTAGATTTTACCGATTTTTATAAAGACTGACGGGCCGATTCGTTTTTTTTTCCTTTAAAGTTTTAAAATCATAATGTGTTATGTTTTTTAAGTGCTCTTATTTTGAAGGATCGGAGTGGACGTCACAAGGCTTGTCGGCATTGCCCCGGTGTGCGTTCCTTAAACCAATTTTATGACATTTTGAAGTGAAAAAAAAAAAGGTTAGTACGCCTCGTTTAGTCCGTCATATGTTATATGTTAGCTTTGTTCAGGGACTTCGGGGTTTGTGGCTGGCTCTGAGCTCCCACTAGCTTTTGCCGAACTGCTAGCGTTAGCTTCTTAACTTGCTTCTCTGCTCGGGTTGATTACATTTGAAATGTGTGATTAAGCATCGGGGTTGTTCATCTTCAGCTTATTTGTTTTCTGGTTTACTTTTTAGATGTTTTGAGCCGTGGTAGCTCATCCTTGGTGTGCGTGTATGACATGTGTGTAACTTGCACCCAATCCAATTTCATCAAACTAGGCCTCCCGGTGCATCTCCAATTATATCCCCTAAAAAGTTGGTGACATTATGCGATATTTATCGCTGCCGCAAATAACTTCCTGATAACGCGATTACCCAAATTGTTTTGTCAATCATTTTCAAATTTAATACCTTCATATAGCTTAGAGCAAGGAATAACTGGCTTGATTATGAGAAGGGTTTGTGGTCTATTTCTGCCACCAGGGGGAGCTTTATTGGCTAACGTTTTCGGGTCTTAATTTCTCAACCATTTGATTTAGGCCAAACTTCCGGCATGAGAATTAACTTGAGGATTTCTCTTGTACAGATCATATTTTACTGTCATTTTTCACATTTTCCTCACTAGGGAGAGCTGTATAATGAAAAAAACACTATTTCTGACATATCCTAACTGTTGGTCCATGGTCTGATTATTTCACTTAAATAGGTCATATTTGACTCATTGGCGGAACTTTTTGACGAAAACAGTTTCTTGCCATGGCAGGAGATTGGAGGCTATACCATTACTCTCAGGGGTGACATCGTAGGCCAATTTGTTTGTCAAAGTATTCAGCCTGAATTAAGATAATGAACCCTTAATCCCGTGCTTTTTACTCTCAGGGTGAGCTCCGTCAACGGAAATTACATTATGTATTTTTGACACATGCCTCAAAACATTCAACAGCTGGTCTTTCAGTAATTTCATAGAAAGACGGGATACATTTTCCCAACGGCAGGCTGTATAGATGTGAAGACATTCAGCATTTCAGCGTCATATAGCGTATTTGACATTGTGCCAGAGGATGTATGTACAGTATGTGTGTGTCATAGTAAAAAAAAAAGAAGGTACATGTGCATTTCTGCATTTTCTTCTGAAGGCTGAAGGGAATTGTTGCGGTAGAGATAGATCTGCTGCTTTATAGCCATCTTTATAAATGGGATACAGCATCATAATACGGAGCTTCCTACACACTTTGCATCCCTTCCCCACGGCCCCGCTGTGTGACGGCTTTCCTCCAATGTGCTCCTCAGAGATAGGCCTGCTGGATTTTCAGAGAAGAGGGCCCCGGTTGTTCTGAAGAGATTTTAATGGATTTACAGCAAGTCATTAACATTAAGATTCATTTTTAAGGTACCACTGTCATGAGATGTCAACAGTATAAATCATATTGAGAAACTGCTCCAGCGATTTGGAATGCAGTAGTGTGTGTCTGTGTGTGTGTGTGTGTGTGTGTGTGTTTATATCTTATTATATTGGATGACTAGGCTCATCGGTGACATTTTAAATTATCCATGATTGTTCTTAGTTATATAAATTGGCAGATTACGTGTGTAAGACTGGTGCTTAATCACACTAAATTCTTCATTAATTTGCTGAAGCCTATAGCCTGAAATATACCGTAATCTATCGGGAGCAAGGCAATAAGCTTTAGATTAATGTTCTACTTCAAGGAATGTAACTAATTGAAGGCTAAACTCTTCCACCACAACAGAACTCGGACAACATATTAACATAAACTGGACATGCAACTGTTCTTGTTCTTCTGTTCTAAGTTTGCTGGGAAGCTTTGAATGTCAACATGTCCTGATTGTAAGGATATATAACCAGACCTAAATAGATTTGTAGATTTGTAGGTGAGTTGACAGTTCAGATTCACCCTGTACCCTGGAAACCAGCCTCCCATCAGGCAGCCAGAGAACCATGTGAGCCAGAAGTAACAGCCTGAAAGACAGTTTTCACTCAAGAGCTGTGGGTGTAACCCCTGAACTCACTGTCTTTAAAATGTAACCTGAAGCATATTTCAAGTCTTATTTTATATTTTTAGGTTCACCTGTCTGAGTAGGAACTCTGAATTGGTGACCAATGACTTCCTGTTTACTGGAGTATAAATATGAGGTGACACCGGCCTGATTCTCTCCGAGGTTCTTCACAATGGGAGAGAGCAGAGAACGCAGCAATGGTGAGCAAAGAAAAGTTGTAGAACTCCACAAATCTGGCAAAGGATGTAAAAGTTTCGAATGTCAGTTTCATCAAGGCTGATTTTTTTAAACATCTCCAGCTTATTGAAAGTTATTTTTACTGATCTGTAAGAAGTTTCACACACTGTGAGTAGGATCAGTCATCAGGCTGGAGAATTGCGGCGTTCAGGTGAATTTTGGCCATGTCTGTACTGGCTGGTGTTAACCGTCATCAGATGGTACCTACACCTACATCAGCTGTTTGTGGAGGTCGCAAGAAGAGAAGCCCCTGCTGTCAACCACACACAAGCTAAAGCTCCTGCAGTTTGCCAAACACCACTGGGACTTAGAACAAGGTAATTTGACCCTCATCAGAGTTTCTCAGATCCTCGTGCGAGCTCATTTTCCCTGCTTCCAACACAGCAGCTTTGAAAAAAAAAAAAGTTGCTTACGGCCAAATGTATCCCACCCACTAACAGGTGAAACTGTAATGAGATAATCAATGTAACTCTGGGCGGCACGGAGCCACAGTGGGTAGCACCGCTGCCTCGCAGCAAGAACGTACCGGGTTCAAGTCCCCTTCTGCCAGCAGTTTACATGTTCATGTTGTCTGCGTGGGTTCCCTCCACGCACTCCAGCCTCCTCCAACCGTCCACAAACATGCAGTATGGATGGATTGGTGACTCTTAAGATGCCCGTAGGAGTGATGTTGAGCGTGAATGCTTGTCAGTTTCTATGTCGTCCAAGTGGTGAACTGGTGACTCATCCAGGCTGTATAGACTCCCGGCCAACTCTGACCCTGGACAGGACAAACTTTTATGGATAACGAATGAATAAACTCTGACTATAGTACTACGGATGATCTTATGTATTTCCTTTTACCCAAAGTGGTATTTATTATTTCGATGTGAGTTGCCAGGTTTTGGAGATATGAACTGGAGAGATGTTTGACTCCTCATGAAGATGATGAAGCTACGTCAAGCTTTGCTTTGGTGCTGAAAGCGGCAAAAGTGCCTTTTTAAAAAAAAAGACACATCACTATCTCCAGAAGTCGTGACTCGGTTACTCCAGATAACCCACATACCTTGCAGTTTGATGGTGGAACTGTTTTTCTATTTACTGACGGGACTTTGAGGCTCAGATAAGGACAGGATTTAAACCCTAATTTTATTAGCTTTACAGGATTTAATGATTTTTTTTGCAGTGGTACAGAAATAACATAGTTGCAAAAGCTCGTGGTATAATATCAGATTTTCTAAGTCCATTTTTAAATCGTTGTGGAAATAACAGAAAGTGCTGAACTGGATAACAAGATATTTTCCCTCAAGATAAATATGGCAATAATGCTCTTGTTTACTTCCATCCTCTTTCGTAGAGGTTATATGGCAGCCCACAGGAAACCGTTATCAAGTACAACTACTATGCAAATGACTCAGCCAAGTTATCTTTTGATGGGAAACCTGGCCAATTTGTTTGGCGAATCTTTCAGCTAAGGTTTAGACGTAGGCGTGAGAAATATCTCAGGAGGAGAGACTAAGGGAAAGATTACATGTCCTTTTTAGAATTTGACACGCACTTTCCCTTAAATCCTGGCAGCACTGCAGCATGCCAGTGTTTTATACTGTACAGGGGATTCAAGCAATGCTCTACACATGTATATTCAGCCGGAATGCTAATAACGGCACACTATATTGTGGCTTAGAAGTCTTGTAGAGGGGAAGGTTCTCTCAGATCTTCCAATGTGCCTCTGTGTCCCCCCTCCCTGGCAAACTTGCTGAATTCTGTCTCATCAAAGAATTTAATATTAAACCCTTTACACAAAGACGCATATTCTAGGGGTGTACTGGACTCTTGTCCCCTACTAGCGCATACAGGCTTTGGGGGAAAAAAATAGGCTTAATCATCTACAAAAAAAGTATTAACACCATGATTATATATTATAAGAACGGCCTCTCATGTCATCCCCAACATCAAGAGTATACCCCCGGAAAAGCCCCCAATACAGCTTTATTCTAAGCTCAGGAACAGATTTCTTTGTTCCAATTAATATGAGCTAAATAAAGACACAATTAGACATATTGTTGGGAAGGAATGGTCAGACTTTTTTCTAATCTGTAGCCACGCCAGTGAGTAAATACAAACAATCACACAGGTAAAGTTGGACTAAATGTGTTAAAAGTGTGTTTTGTACAATAAAATCCAATACCAAATGACAAAATTGGACCTATGGTTGAGAAATTCTGACCCGAAAACTGTTATTTTTGAGATAAAGCTCCCACAGAGACAGAATTATGCAAATGACCTTTCCTTAAAAATCAAAAATGAATCAAGTTCTTCCTTGCACTAAGTTCTAAGAAGTAATAAAACTTGACAAGGATCCATGAGATTGTTGTTAACGATCTTGTTAACGCAGCGATGACGATTCGATAACGTACATTTTTGGAGGATATAATCACTTGAATACTTGATGACATGTCAGGTGATCGAACACCTGAGCTACAACAAACCCAAGTTTTATGTACTAATATTGTGGTATTTAGAGCAAAATAGCCAAACAAGCTGTGAACTGCAATCCAGCAAAGTACTTTTGGAATTCAAACCAGCCTAGGATCCTTTGAATGGTACAACCATGTGGACTCTTCTTCGCTTCTTCTTCTTCTTCTTCTTCCTTTTGTCGTCATCCATGTTGCAGATCTGGTACAGGTTTTACACCAGCGATGAATTACTACTATGCAAGAGTTAGAGTTGCCCTCCCTGAGGCAACTCTAACTCTTGGATTGTAACCGGCTCCAGATTGCAGTAGGTTGTTCATACCCAGTGGATCAGTGTGGGGATCCCAGTAATAAATGAACTCTACCTGGTTTACAAGACCATTCCTCTAACACCTGCTCATTAATAAGATGTAGATTTGATGGGGTCATCTCTTAAATTGGATCAAGGTTACCTCTCTCTCTCTCTCTCGCTCTCTCGCTCTCTCTCTCTCTCTCTCTCTCTCGGCCATACTATCTCTTATTACATTTCAGTGATAACACAAATGAACATGCTGAGCAGTTGTCATATGTGTATGAAGGCTGTTTGAACAATCTCCAAAAGAGACACCTGGGCAAATGTGGAGGAGCTACACATCTTTTATCACCCTACAAAGGAATTCTTGGAGGGCATCTATAACATTGGCAAAACTTGCTCGAATAATTGCTTTATGTTTTGAAGTATCTGCAGTTCCCTGCTGACCCCCTACAGAACGTGGAGGGGTGGATGGAGAACAGGTATTAGCCCCATAGATCATGTAAAATAAGCAGCAGGAACTGCTGTCAGCTCAGACATTGGCTCTTAATCTTGGAGTTTTGGCAGATTGTTGCCTTAACAGGTCAAATGATATCTATAAATCAGGGATCCCCTGGCGGAGACTGAGGGGGACCCTGGGAGAGAGAAACATACATAGATATGGCATTGAAACTCCAAGGGAATTAAATCCTGGTCATAAAGCCTAACCCCAGGAAACAATCCAGTCTATTTCATAAAGGATTAAAACCTTTAAAGAAGATTGATTGCCCCTTTTTCCTTTCGCACTCGTAATCCAAGATTATGGAGACTATTGGGGTTAGATTTTAAGGAAATTTGAACAGAATTAACGTTGACAGGAGCATCTATTCTTAAGATTAACTTGGTTGTTCGTCACAGGAAAGGCTCCACTATGTCTGTAAAGTAGGTGGAAACTGGCACTTCTAAGAATGTATGTTTTGTTTGATCAAGCTGTATTATCTAAAAAAAAACCTTGGATGAAGAAACCAAGAAGTTAAACAACCTTTTTAAACATTTTCAAACCTATATAGGGCTCTTGGCAAGTTACTTTTGCTTTAAGGAGAAAGTTGCTAAGGTAGTCATTATTATGATCACAATCAATTTGGTTACTTTATTTAGGATACTTTCTTTTCTTGTTATCACCACTGGGATACAGCAAAAGCTACCTTTGGAGAAATTTCACAGATTAGACCATTCATTTATGAATTATTCCTCTGATAAGTCCCTATCTCCCATTGGTTAAGAAAACGTTATTATGAAGTCACGTTGTGAGGCCAAAACTTAATGTTACCAAAGTTTAACCATCTCCACGCTGTCAAAATAGTTCATAAATTAGGGTAAAAACTGTTAAATGGCGACAGCATAAAACTGTAACGTTCTAAACAGTGTATCACCATAGTATATACAGTGAGTTACTGTAAAACCAGAAACAGAAAATAAATAGAATAGAATGTCTATAGAAGTTTGTATGTAAAACATATAGAATGTCTCTAACATTCTATATGTTTTACATACAAACTTCTGGAAAAAAAACAATCGCAAAATTGCAAAAATACCATAATGCAACAAGCAAGTTATCCAAATTCAAGATCTTACTGTTATGCATCTAAAATTTACAATTAAAATGAAGAACATAGCGTCATTTCTGCAGAAACCATCTGTTAAATATAATGTGAAATGTTATTTTCAAGGTTTAAAAAAGTCTGAACTTATTGTAATTTACAGTCGTTTTGTGTAATGTCCTTATTAACCGTAAATAGGCTTACAGTATATCAAATTTTCCATGTGAATTTGTTTTTTACCGTAAATTATGCAACAACAAAAAAATTGACAGTGTAGGAAATACCAAAACCTACATCCTACATTTAATTCAAATGAAATTGATTATTGATTATTGATTGGTTATTACATGGTTATAACTCAATCCTTTAAAACAATGCTGATGGTTGGGTGTGGACTCCCATGAGAGTGGTATGTCACCAGTGGGACAGCAGACTCACTGGGACAGACCCACGGAGAGAAAGCCGTTAATGGTATATTATCACAGACAGGGGAACTCGGAGCTGAGGACCGGGAGGTGGTGACGGAGGTGTGTGATGTGTTTGTGTGTGTGTGGGTGGAGAGAGATCAAGAGCGTACCGCTCACCTCCAGCGGAATGCTCCATCACCCATGGAACTAATTTAAAGTCCTCGTTTAGTCGCTGTCACACGTAGGGCTCTGACGACCACTGATCTCTGCACATTTAACGGCACAGGCAGCTGTCAGGAGGCTGACAGACGGGCCCCTCCACTGAATGATTACATACGGGGCCAGAGTGAACTGTGATCTGGTGAACTTTATTTTCCCTGGCAGGCTGGACGTGCGATGCATTCCTCAGCGCGGTGGCCATTCACAGGCCCACTCCGCCTTAGACACACTCTCCATCTCCTCCATTAACACCACAGTCCTACCTGCATGAATAATCCCTGAGAGGTCATGATTTATTCAGCTTGATGATGGAGATCCTGTAACACCTTTGGAAAACTAAAAAATGAACACCTTTAGACTCTTTTAGTGGCATCCTGGAGTATACAACCTCCGTTCCCTGCCCTACGCCTTGGTACCGAGCAGTGCTGGAAGAAGTACTCAGAGCGTTATCGCGTCCGCCGCAGATCCTACATGGAATATCCCAAAAACAGTTTTATGTATCATTTTCAGATTTTATACCCTCATACTTTAGTGGAAGTAAGAATTGGATTAGTGTCAGCAAAGGTCATTTGTGAATTTCTGCCAATAGGGGGAGATTTATACCTAAAATCACAGTTTCGTTGCCATCATTTGTCAACTGTTGGTCCGATTTTGTCAATTTGATGCATCTGAATGGACTGTATGAGATCTATATTTAAATATCATATTTTGTACTTATTGTTCATATTTTACTCACTAGAGGGAGATTTTAGAAGAAAAACACCGGCTTTGGACGTAAGTTAACATTTAACTCCAGAAGTTCAGTCGGGGATTTGGGGCTTTTCGAGGATATACCCCTGCTGTCACACACGACATTGTAGGCTTAGTGTCACTATGCTGTGACCCCTGCGATGGGTTTTGGCATCAAAGTGATACAAATTTCCACTAGAGGCGCTACATGCACATGCTTTGTCTTTATATTCAAATCTAGCATCTTGCAAAGTAGGAAAGGCTTTATTTTCAGGCAGAGATGAGACTTGCATATATTATTTTCACTCCCACTACCCCGGTTTAATCAAACCACTGTCCTGTGTAAGGGTCTAAGAAATACGATGTTTGTTTTGCACCTACAGGGAAGTAGGGAGCTGGGGAAAATACCATAAATCAGAAATAACGCAATCAGGATGCAACAGGCTTCCCCACAGATTCCAGCCTGGCTGCTGGGCCCAACCGTCTGCACCATCATCAACGGTCTTTACCTCAATTTACAGTCAGCCACTACATGTGAGCATCTTCTACACCAGCACCACCACTAGTGTGAAAATAATATTTATTTTAGATTTGGATGTGTTTCAAAGTCATTCATTTATCATTTATTATTGTCTACACTGTGCGTCTCTGCCAAGAATCTGTGGACTGTCCCCATCAGTTTGGAGGTCACTTGTTGCCTCAAGCGAAACAGTTGAAGCATCGTGGGGTTTTGTTCTCCAGTGATGGGAAGATGGACGGCTGGTTTGGTGCGGCATCAGCAGGAATGCGGTTGTTTTATCGGTTTGTTGAGGTGAAAAATGAGCTGAGTCCTTCGGCAAAGCTCTCAACTTACCGGTCCGTCGACGGTCCAACCCTCACCTTTGGTCATGAGGTCTGGGACGTGACTGAAAGAATGAGGTCAAAGATACAAGCGGCTGAAATGAACTTCCTTCATAGGGAGGAGGAGCTCAGACATAAGGAGGGATCTCGGGAGTGGAGGTCCTGCTCCCTTCCATCAAAAGGAGCCAGTTGAGGTGGTTAGGGTTAGGATGGCAATAGAACGCCTCCCTCTGGAGGTTTTCTTCAGGAACATCCAACCAGGAGGAGACCCCAGGGAAGACCCAGAACCTTCTTGAAGGACTATGTATCTCATCTGGACTGAAAACGCTTCAATGTCCACCAGAATGAGCTGGAGAGTGTTGTTGTGGAAAGGGATGTCAGGAAATCCCTTCTAAGCCTTCCGTGACCCGAGCCCGGATAAGTGGAAGAAGATGGATTGATGGATGGATAGATGGATGGATGGATACACACACTCTTGGTGCAGAAGGTTTTTTAATTGGACTTGATTTGGAAATGTTTTTGAAGCTGTAGTTTCGTATTTGTCTCGAGGAACTTTGCAACGTCTGTTGTTGTAAATGCAACCCAGAAAGCTCTTCATAATTATATAATTTGGAAGTTTGTTTTTTTCCCCCTTTATTCTTATTTTTAATTTTTTTTTGTCTGTCTGTTAGCAACATGGCCCAGAAACTACCCGTTACATTCTGAATTGGACCTCTTTGAACATTGCAAGATTTTTTTCTGCCTCTTTATCAATTAAACATAAACTACTTTTCAGATTCTAGCCCATTAATCTTATTTCACCGATAGAAATCCTCTGACTGTGCAGAGGAGGCTGCTGACGTCTCCATCGGCTGGAAAAAGAAAGCCATCAAATCAGAAATTCCAGCCTGTCTACCTGCAAATCTCCCTCCATCGGCGGATTAGATTTAAGTCCTCCAAAATCTTGAGCTGGTGCTACATCAGAGGATGTGCTGCGCCGGGGAACTTACGTAACTCATTAAGACCTCAGCGCTCTCTCCTGGGTTGGCTCTCATCCCCCTAAACTTGCAGCCTTTGAGCAAATAAAGCCATTTTAGATGGTTGAAATATAAGACACCCGCAAACTCTGCAAAACTTTCTGATCCAACAGCTTGACTTTAACTTGAGGGCGACCCGTTTGAGCATCATTAAGCATCATTATATCCACTTCTCTGCTTTCTAATCAGCAGTGTTGTTCACATCCTGTGCTGTATAGATTAACAGTCCTACTGGAAATAATAGCACACAGTTGGTGATGTTTTAATTACAAGCACTAAATTATAACTCTCACGTCTTGGAAGAACTTTGTTGAATGGATTTTTGCTAGTTGAGAACCACGAGTCAGATAATTGGACAACTTTTGTTGAAGTTTGATTAGTTTATTTTATCATTTGCTTTAATTACTTTTTCTCAACACGCCCCTTAATCTGCTCGCTTTGAATATAAACATTGATTCGTGTCACCGCCAGAGGTTGTAGAGTGTGCATCTAGCTCCCCCTAGTGGAGGGAGGTGGTATTTTAGAGGCAAAATCCCTCTCTCATGTCGAAGTCCCACTTTTGGCATTTTCCATTTTGGTTTGCTGGTCCCGTCCCACAAAACTGTGTATAATAACATGAACGATGTGGTTATTCTTTCAAATCTGATGCAGTAGCGATCGAAAAGTTTCTGAGCATATTCCATAGTGGGTTTTTTTCCTGGTGTTACTTAATTTTAATGATGACGCAACCTTTTTTATCTAAAGAAAAACATAGGCATGGGTAGAAGTGTTGGTAATTTTGTGTTTAATCACAGATCGCTCACTCACTGTAAATCAAATATTTTAGATCCTACTTGTACACAGACACCAGGGTGATGCAAAAACACCTGATAGCTGTGGAGCTATTTCTGCTTTATTTGGGGTATGTTATTCAGGCAAGGCATCATTTAAAGCTGACAGCAAGGGTGCATCCCAGTAAAGCCCCAAAATCCCCTGCGTTGTACAAGCAATCCCCCGGATTCAACTCTTCAATTTAATTGTAGTAATTTCTAAAGTAATGTCTATCAAACACCAAATTTGGACTAAATTGGACTAACAGTTGAGAAGTTATTACCAGAAAACTTTGGAGATGAAGCTCCCCCTAGTGTCAGATATATGCAACGGACTTTTATCAAAGTCCGTTGCATATAAAAAAGCACTGGAAAGCAATCCAGTGCTTTCTCATGCTGAGGTCTATGAGTATTCAGTTACTGCGTCGATTCCTTAATATCCCTTCTCCCGTCTATAAATAACCACTGTGCAGAACCGGTTAAGAGATTTTCAGGGCCGAAAATCCATTTCTGTCATTCTTTCTTTCCTAATAACTCATTTGTCCTTCAAGAGGATCAAGGTCTCAGGCCTCCAGCGCCTCACATCCTGTGGTCACACGTTTGGGACATTATAACAACGTAGCTGTGATTGGCACTCTGCATTAGCAGCTCCACCCTATCCCCTTTTCCAATTGTCATTCCACAGCAGCACCGGGCTGCAATGTTCTCCCTCAGTCTCTCTGAACTGCCATGACAACGTGCTGGAAGAGCCTGACGAAGCCCGAAGGCCTCCTCAGTCAAGAGGGCTCGGCTCGCCTCTGCAGATGACTGCACTCTTTCATTTATTTTCATGAAGGAAAACAAAAGGCGAGATTGAACAGGGGATAAGGCGGCCCGGCTAAACACGCCTGAGAGACTGACCCCACACACTGCAAACAGCACACAAATTGCCACAGGATTCCTTGGTGTCCGCAGCAGAAATGATAGTAATATACTTTTTTTTTGCCATTGGTTTTAATTACAGCGCTGTCCTGAAATATCGTTGGGGCTCGCAGCTCCACGGTTAAACTTACAGAAACATCTCGATGCAATTCAAAACAGCTAATTAATCTCCAAATCGATTGCTTTGTTCTACCGTTGGTATATGGTATCACTGCTGTGATTAATTATCTCCCGTCAGGCCGGTGCCAGCAGGGGATCAGGTATTTGGCGGTGTGTGTGCAGCATCCCACTGCAGATAATATCACATGCTCTCGGACCGTACAGTACGATACAGTCGGACATATTCTCTGCACATTTACGGCCGCTGCTGAAGGAGCTCCTGTGGTTAAAGCTTTTATCGGCTGCTTAACATTGACCGCTGACTCCGGACTCCACTAAATCCACCAGTGGTGGAAGTTTTGTACTTGACATTTTACATGACTGCTGTTTCTGTAATCTTACGGCTTTTTGTTCAAATATAGAGAAATAGTTAACTGCCGTTGCTGGAGCAGGAGACCGTAGGTCAGTGATCATTGTAGTAATCTTTAGGTCGCGGGTTCAACTCGGGCTTGAAGGATGCCTTTGGGGCGACTTTTGCTCAGTTGGTAGAGCAGTCGTCCTGATTAGAAGATCAACAGTTTGATACCCTCAAACCCAATACGATCCCCGGGTAGGGGGACGCTTTTATAACACAAAAAGCACTGCACTTTTGCAGGATTCAGAGAATTACGACTTACGACAAAGTCAAATAATACATTATTTTTAACCAAATACCTCATTCTCGATATTGTGACGATATTGTGGGCATGGGTGGACATCTAATTTCCAGTGTTGGGGAGGACACCAAGAAGGGTAGTATGTTTTAGCATAAACATCTTTCCCAATTGCCTCTCTAGTATTAGATGAAAGCCGTGAACGCATCTAATCAAAAAAACTTCTATTCAATTTCTCCCCAGATATTTCACATAATTACATCTGAATACATCATGATGAAGATGAAGTCACAATTCGGCTTCACCTGAAACTGGTTGTCACCGAGTAGGCATTGAACGCGTCATGCGGTACATCTCAATGCTATGTGCTGCTGACAGCGGTGTTAGCGAGATCCTCTGCTGATGTCAGCAATAAACATTTGTTTGATTTGATTTGTTGTTCCTCAGCATTATCAGATTCCCTAATCGCTTTTTAGGAACAAAATAACCCACTGTGCCACAGTATCCCAAAAGGAGGACATATGATCAGACCCTACAATTAGATTGCGATCGTTTGTGTTAACACGATAACGCAAACTATTTTGTGGATCATTTTCAAATTCTATACCCCATTTAGGGCTTAGTACGAGGAAGAACTGGATTGACTGTAACATATCTGCTATTAGGGACAGTTTTTTTACAAAAGTTTGTGGATATGATTTGTCAACCGTTGGTCAGATTTGTTAACTTGAGGAGATCTTGTATATACACTACTACACTACAGATAGATTATATTCTACAACTAGAATATAATCTACTACTACTACTACAACGCAGTGGTTAAGGGGTTTGTTCCCCTTAACCACTGCGTTGTACAAGCAGTCAGATTTATGATAACTTGGTGTCAGTTCACATGTGGTACTATTACTCCGTAGATTTGTTCTCTGCTTGATGACAAGTATTCTTAATCCAGTAATACATACAGTCACAATCAACAATCAACAATCTTGTAAGAATAAGGATCTAAAAATTCTGAAGTTTCAACATTCATTCATTCCTTCATTCATTCATTCATTTTCCGTAGCCGCTTATCCTTTTCCGGGTGGTGGGGGCTGGAGCTTATTCCAGCTGACTTTGAGCCGATTGCACATCAGATTTTGAGTCACTGGTGAGTTTGATCTGTATTTTCTCCCGTCAGTGTAAACATGTCTAATCCTAGAAAGTTGTTGTTTTTCACTCTCGGTTGATTGATAACTGAAACCGTTTCCAGGTGACTTAAATACGCCGACATCTTTCAGCTTCTGCCAACCGCCATGTTTTTTCATCATCTGAATGTAAAACTAAAGTGTTTCCATACACTCCAGTGAAATCCTTCGTCGCCATTTTGATGCACAAATGTACGAATTTCGGGGCAGATTCTGGGGTTACTGAGTCTCAGCATAGATCTTCACACGGACTAATTTTCCTGAAACATAAAGTCTTAACTGGTACGTTTTATAGGTTTATACCAGCACACTGGTTTTATTGCACGTCGCTACAACCGTCATTCCATCTGCTGCAACAAAAAACGATCTTTCCCTCCTTCTCTCGTCGCTCCTGATTGAAATGTTTTCGACTTAGCTGCCTCCGCTAATCTGAATCTGCAAAAACTCATCCGTTTTCTCTGTTTTTCAACTTTTGTTTCATTTTTGTATTTTTTTTTTTTTTATTGTAATATCGCGGCTCTCCTGTCAGGACAACTTTGAAAATGATTTTCAACGCAGCTCTTCTGTTGTACATCGGACACTTCACGAGATAAAACAAAATGAATCCCTCCAACATTTCCCTCTGATGTCGGCGGCCGGCTCTCCCTTGGAAGCCTTCAACCATTATTCATCCGTGCCCACTTCTTTATGCTGTGAAAGTGCTGCATCTGCTAGACCATCAGAGGGGGCCTCTCCTCTCCGCGCTCCCTCGCTGCTTTGATGCCTCATTAAACCTGCGGCCAATAAGACACAAAGAGAGGTGGGGAGATTACTGATGCAACATATCTGAGTTCATAGCTGGATAAAGGCCTTCAGGGCAGCGGGGAAAAGTCAGACACTCCATATGAGAAGAACTTTGACACAACCTCAGCTTTGCAGCCACATCTTTCCAGAGTTCTTCAACGTTTACTGTACATGGTGGTGGTGAGACATGTGTTGTCATCTCTTATGTGGGACAAATGAGTGAGTGAATCATATATCTCCAAAATGGGAATAAAAGATTTAATGGTCGATTTTTGCACAGGTAATATATTTGTTTTATTCTTATCCATGCAAGTGAGAGGTTATGGTTTTATCTCAGTTTGACTGTTTGTTAGCGGGATTAGGGAGAAACAGATTTGCATGGATTTTTTTCCAGAGATAGTTTTCCTTATATCCTAGCGATGTTTACATTTTGGTGACGTTATGTCATGACGTCATAATAACATTTTCTTTACCGTTGTTTTAAAAATGTATGCTTAAAAATGTCCTAAAACTCCATTTTGAATCTGTTTGTATTAGATTTTATATAGCCGAGGAATATTACAGAAGAAGTTAATTAAGTTGATCATAAAGCATAAAGATGTAATCGCCCAAACTAACCAAACGGTCACATGACACACTCATGAACCGTCACGACCCAGCAGAAAACCTGCCCATGTTTATCTATTAACATAAAATGAAGCATAAACATGCTGAAGTGGCGTGTGTAGATCAGCGGTGCCGGCGTGGATGAGGGTGAAATGACGAATGAAGTGTTTTAGCGTGTGAACTAATTAGATTGTATCCTAAATCATCCTCTTCTTCGTTTTTTGGCTCTCTCTTTCGAAGTTACTTCAGCGGATCATATATTTCCATCCATAGTTACTGCAGGTACTCTGTTGGCTAACAGTACCAGCGACGGTATTAGCTGGCCCGAGCCCCAATGGTTCTGGTACGGGAAACAGTTTTCTGTTCTGCATATTCATTTAGCATTGGTTTTACGCCAGAAGCCACTTCCTAATGCAACCCCTCCCTTTTTGTCCACGATGGGGACTGGAACTAGTGGTCCACTAGAGTTTCCTAAATCAAGTGACCTAATGGGTTCTGATCACAACAATGTTTACCTCCGGTACTGTTGTGCCTTGGCCGGGGTCTGGGCTTCCTCACTGCTTTCTAGTTTTATCTGCAACCATCTAATTCAAATTCATTTTCCAGGTTTCCTCCATTGTTCCTCCTCTAATCTGCTGTTCTGATCAGATATTCACCTCACATCCGCGGAGGTTTGACTGTTCACCTAAAAAAAAAAAGGAGAAAAAGGCCTTTTTTACTGGAGTTGAAAACTAACCTGAATGAAAGTGACACAACAAGTAAGTCAAAGATAAGATGGGAGCTGCAGAGGATGTCTGGATGTACTGGAGATAATCTGGTGGATATGATTTTGGATGCACTTTTAGCCAATGTGCACTCTCTGCATCAACCTTGCCCAGAGCCTGTGTGGAGTAGGGCAGCGTGCCTGAGGCCTGGCCACGACTGAGTGATTAGATAAAGCAGGACAGGCCAAGCAGCAGGAGCCACAGCCAGCTTCATAATACACCGACCGTTTTCAGCCGGGCACCAGGATGTTACCACCAACACCTTTAAAGGAAATACAAACGGCAGGCGACCATTCTGATTCATGCAAAGCATTTCAGCGCCGATTAATTCTCCAAAACGAAACCGTTCTTGCTCATTTGACGCATTTGTCGTGGGCTATGACAGCGCAGCTAGCTGGGGGAGGCTGTTTTATTTTTCATGCTGCGTAAGTGCAGCTTTTCCCCTACCCTGCTTTATGGTAATGAGATTCACTGAGGTGTCAAATGCTGCTCTGGGCATATTCCTATCTCCGAGTTCAGGTCAGAGGAGACCAATGCTTGGACGGTTTGGGATGTAGCCCTATCATGTGTGACACGACGGCGGGGTTTAAAATATTACTGCTGGAGAACTGTGTAGCTTTTTTCTGACACAAACAAGACCTGAATTGCAACATAATCTGAAAATGGCTTCTAATTACGGCCAGTCGTTCTCAGATGCCCTGGAATCCTTTGGAACCATCGATCCATCCATTAAATCAGTCCCCCGGGGTGCTGGAGTGGATTTGGAAAAATGTTTCCGTAACTGCGACGATGAAGCAGAGACGTTTTTTAATGTGATCACGCTGCAGCCAAGCGGCAGTCATGAACCTCAGAGCTGTCTTAAGTAGAAGCTCACGGATGAGGGGCGAGGATTCCTCGCTCTCTTCTCTCTTCCCTGTCAGTCGGTTTTGGGTGAAATCTGTCAAAAAATAGATTTGAAGGCAGAAATTATTACTGCCACTCATGTGCAAAGTCAAGATTTATCACGTTCCATATCACTCCTCACTGTCCATGCATTCAAAACTTAAACTAGTCCGACGATGTCGTCTCCAACAGCAATGGGTGTAACCCCGAAAAGCCCCCAATCCCCTGCTTTGTGCAACAAATCCCCCTGATTGAACTGTAGAATTAAATATGACTCATTGATACGTTTAACCAGTTTTTCTGAGCTCAGTAATAAAACAAGGTACATTTCCTCGTGTCAATTCATACGTGATACATTTTTAACACAATTGAGCTTATCGTTTGGAAGTGACAGATGAGAAACTGTGTTTTCAACTTAAAGCTCCGCCTAGTGAGTAAAATATAAACTTACTATAGTGACACATAATTTATGCAAGATAGATCTCCTCGAGTCAATTCATATGCTTCAAATTTGTACTAAATTTAAGGAATTTAGTCCTGAAGACTTCTGGAGAAAAATCTCCCTCTAGTGGCAGAAATATGCAACACATCTTTCGCAAAATCAGTTCAGTTCTTCCTCCTAAGGTCTATGGGGAATAAAATTAGGAAATGATCCATGAAATAGCTTTTGAGTAATCGCGTTAACAGAAAGGATCTGCCACGGACACAGCGGCGGAGGTAATGATTCGATTCCCTGACATTTTGGGGATATCATAAATAGATAATAGATAATTTGACTTTTTCCCCACAAAAACTCAGGGAGCACCGATAACAGGGAGCCTAATCCTACCAGAACAATGTGTGCTGATACAAACTGCGGCACACGTAAACGCACAATAGATGTACGATTGTGAAAAAACAACATTTGTTACGCAGATGCGAAGCCGTTTTCCAGCTAATTGACAAGTTCTACTGATAAAAAGCCATTTCTCTGAATACAAGCCAAAGTGCCTCCACACTCTGATGCCCAGAAGGAAAAGTGCCATCTGTACAGTATTCCATAAACGTTGTGCCATTTTCGTTTTTAGACAAATGCGTTCCTGATGAGCAGGTTTTGTTTCATTATCTTCCATAATGAGCGAAAGGTTTGTCCCACTGCTTTATTGACATGTTTTTTTTTCCTGTTGGCTGTTGGTTCTGTTTTGTAGTGTAAAATATGGAAATTCTAATAACACCACGAGGCCTTCTGTGACTGTGATTGATGGGTTTGTGAGCGTTTAACATCAGAGTGGAGTCGTTTTCTCATAAAATGAAATAAATTAGCCTTGTAGGAATCCAAGCCGCCGCAATCCCCTTCTTTTATTTTGCAAATGCTCCTTTTTGGATTCTGTCTCTGCGTCCTTTGTAATCCCCTTACCTCGCTTCCTGGCAGATTTCTGCTTAATTTTTGACTTGCATGCTAGTAATTTATTTCAGGATGCTTAAAAGCACAGAGCAGGAAAACAGCAACGGCCTCTTAACGAAACGGTAAACAAGAGCTGATATATACACTGTAAAAACTGACAACAACATTTAAAGTGCATTTTTACATCATTCTAATGGAACAAATGTCTTCTTTTACAGTTTGCCCATAAGCAAATAAAATTCAATACTTATTTAGATGAAATATTTCCATCTCAAACTGGAGGGTTTCGTGTCACATGACAACATGATTGATGTTTGATGTCGATTTTATTCGTTTATGTTGAAAATACTTAAATGAATGATGTTTTACCAATTGAAGACTTTTTTTGAAATTCATCAGTAAATCTTATTTATAGTGTGATGTTTTACATTGTGTGTCTGTGTGTGTGATGTTAATTGATGAAGATTGAAAGATGGAATTTAGTTTGATATCAAATGAAAATTCTACATCATTACAGATAAAATGTAGCTTTTAGCTTTATGGTAAAAAATAATTGAGTCATAAAGAAACAAAGTGTAATTGTATTTAGAAATCCAAGAAACCAACCAGCATTTGGGTCGGTGCTGTTGTGTAGTAATAAGCACGATTACGTCACTGCAAGATGGTTCTGGGTTCAAATCCACCTCTGAACAGGCAGCTTGTCAAGGGTGACCCCACCTTATATACGGGATAGTCTCCAGCTACTGATTAAAGAAAATGTCTTACGGTTATATTAATTATTATATTCTGTTGAAATTCTAAAGTTTGACTCTGAAAACTCTGAAAAGAGATTTTAGAAGGCAGAAAATTGTGCATGGCCTTTATATAACTACACACATTTTTTGTGTGAATGCAATTTCTGTCCTTAAGTTAGCATTTGAGCTCATTGTGACTTTGCTGCGCTCAAATCATAAGATCTAACTGGAGAAAAACTATAAAAACAATCTGTTTTTAAAAGTTTTTGTTTTTTTTAATCTATTTTAGTTTAAAGTCACATTTTTTCAGTGTAGTTTGTTTGACAGCTGGACTGGTGCTCAGACTCTAAATGGAACCCACACAGTTCTGAACCCATACTGGCCGGCGTGTAAGTTTGTCATTGCAAGCGTCGTGCCCCCCCAGGCCCCCCGGGAACCCTAGAGTGGACAGCGCTGCCTCTACTTCACAGATGGAGTTTGCAATTGCGTAGCCCCAGTGAATAATCTTCTCATTACTTATCATGATAAACTGTGGCATGCAAATATCAATAAGGGACTGTGGTGAAGCAATCCAATTAAAGCCTAAAACCAGGAGTCTCATTAGTGCTGAGTCTCTGATAATGCAAATGACACCCTACTTGTAATCAACCTTGAATACAAATGGCCCCGGCAAATCCGCCACTACAGGTGATTCTGTCTACCTGCATGTGATTAAAGACTCCTGTCAGCACTGCTCAGCTTGAGATTTTTGAATGGAAATTAGCCTTTCCTTTCTTTTCGGGTGTTGATACAGCGCTCAGAAAATGTTACCGGAGAGATAATGTGTTCAAAATAGGTGGATTCGGAATGCCGGCGTCTGCGTTTCACCTTACCTGACCCGCCTGTAACTTGAAGAGAAACTGACTCTAGTGTATCTTGTTGTAAACTTTGAATCTACTGTAGCAGAAGAAGACTTTGTAGCAGCGGGGGTTTGCCTGTAGGCTTTTGGTAAACACAGCAGAGCTGGCCCCACTCTTTATGGCGCTCTAAGCAAAATTTGGTTGAAGAATTCCCCCAGTAAGGACTGTTGTAAATGCTTTGTTATCCTTATCAATTTTATTTCTTATGTTCGTTATTTCTGTTGTATGCTTTTTTAATCTAATGCTGAGTTCTCCCCAAATGAGAACATCCTATTGACACTTGGAGAATTTCAGTAAATTGATTTTGATTTCAGGCGGTGTGATCATTTCTGTAATCGTGTAGTTTTGTGTTGTTAATATCTGACTGCAACACAATTTTCCCACCTGGGCTAACTAGTCCGACCATGTTGTCGCCGACAACAAGGGTTTATCCCGGAAAAAATGCCAATCAACTGTACAAACCTTGTACAAGCAATCCCCCTGATTGAACTCCTCTAATTAAATTTGACTCAATAATAATCTTAAATAGTATTTGTTGTCTCAACCTAACTGTTTCTTTGAAGTCAACAGTCTGTTCTAGGATCAGATCCCACAGTGTCTCAATGATGAAGATAAATACAGTTTTAGCTCAGGAGTAAAACAAGGCATATTTCCTTGTGTTGATTCATAGGAGCTAAATTAAGACACATTTGAACTGATTATAGGTAAATTATGGACGATAAACTTGTGTTTTTACGTAAAAGCCCCTCCTCTTGAGTGAAATATGAACTATTGCAGTGAAACATGACTATAGAAGTTAGAACTCCTAGAGTCCATCCTGTCCGAGTTGTGTCTGAGAAAAGCTCCTTTTAATATAAGCGCTATTATAGTAAAATATTAGAAATAAAAAATTGATTCCATCAATTCGATTCATGTGCATCAAATTTGGACTTCTGACCAACTGTTGAGAAATGATGGCCAGACAACTTTGATTTGGAGATAAAACTTCCCATAGTGTCCGAAATATGAAACTTACCCATCCCCGAACCAATTCAGTTCTTCCTCACACTAAGATCTATCTGTAGATTAAATATGAAAAAGATCCATGAAATATTTTCTGAGTTATTGCGTTAACGCAAATGATCTGTGGACGCGACAGTTGTGACGATTAGTATCCCCGACTTTTTGGGGATATAATTACAATGATTCATTCAAATCGATTCGGCTTTGTCATTTACAAACTCGGGCCTCAGCCATCGGCCTAGAGGTGCTCAATAAAGAAAAAGTTAATTAATGCCACTAGGTCCCAGATAAGTGGCATAAATCTGATAAATGGATAAGTCTATTATAAAGTATAGTTTTTGCTGACATTGACACTTATTACAAATCGGTAACAATAGCATAATAATATTTTCCACTCGTACATCAGTCTCACTGCTACTATACAACCACAAACAAAAGTTTAAACTGATTCAACTCTCGGCAAGACATAATAAAAAAAAAATCTATTCTATTTTAAACCCTTATGGCCTGCAGATACTCAGGGATTATACAGATAAACTAGAAGCAAGCACATCATCACAGGAATAATGCCGAGGCAACTGTGATAACTGAGTCATGTGCTTCAAATTGCATCCTAAAAGTTGGGCTGTGATGGAATCCTCCGGGCAAAGGGAAATCTGGGAGACCAAAACTTTGTTGATGCAGAACTGTGACGGATGAGTTGGCCCGACGAGCATAACTTCAGGGGGAAGACTCAACATCTTAGCACAGTTGGGGAAACACAGAGGACTTTATTGTGTCCTCGTGACCCGTGGGGGACAAAGAGGGTTGAGTAGGAGGTATTAGTAAGATTAGGAAGACGTTTTCAGAGTAATACTAAATGCAGAATTGTCCAACGTGGAATATTTCCTGGGGTACATTCACTATTAAGACCAAGTGGTTTAAACTTAAACAGCACCAGGGTTAACAACTACTCACTTCACGGGTCAGTGAACATGTTCAGCTTAGTAAAACTCCTCCGTATTCTCATTAAGCCCTTCCCCCCCTGAGAAAACAAGGGTCCGCTCAGTCGACGTCGGCTTTGGAATCGTTAATGACTTCTCTTTATTGCGTCGTGAGGCCGTCGACATGATGGGTCGGCACAAGAGGCCCAGCATCAGAGACAACGCTGTGGCACTGATGCATCAAAAATGCAATCTGATCAAGAAATACCAGTTAGCTTGATTCTCCCTGAAGTCATTTCACAGCCCCTTAAAAGCATAAGCTCGTCATCGCACGATTCTTCCTGAAAAACCCGGATCCAAACCATGGGCACAGAGATTGACCAGTGGTCTTCCTCCATGAACACAGACCTTCACCAGTGGTAGTAGTGGTGGTCACTGGGTCAGCCATGGAATGGACCGTTAGTCCCGGTGCTTTCCTCTAACCTCAAAAACGAAGTGAATCCCAGATCAAAAGAAGTGTTGAATAACTGGACTAGCGTTAATCTCCAGCCTAAACTAAAACCATAAAGTACCAGAATAAAACCCCACTGATCTAAAAATCATGCCAGGATGAAAAAAGCTGTTCAAAACCTCAACGGAGAAGAAAGTCTGCATAAGGACTGAGTGATGCCATGTGCAGTCCCCAGCTCCTCCATGGAGGAGGTACCAGTATCTCCACAGGTTTGACAACTCAACCCCCACCCCGTTCAGAACCACCACCCTACTGTTGTTCTTTCAAATAAGCTTAAAAACCCCTCTTGACACTAAAAAACACATTTCCATTTGCATTTATATTAAAAACATTACTTTCCCCCCGTTATTATTGGATTGAAAAACACAAGATGGACTATGAGTGCGTCTGGAGGTGTTGTTATCAGCAGCACATCCGTAGTCCAGCTCTCAGCTGAGAGGAGAAGGGAGGAAGGGAGATGACGCACTCGATTTCAAAAGTAGAAAAAGTTTTGTCAGAACAATATCGACTGAAACTATTCTTGGAGGAATAGGAGTATATATATGTTTTTTTATATGTCCTTCATATCGATATAAATATCTGTGTGAGACATACACATACTTTAGTTTCTGAATTTTTTCCTACGGATATTTGATGGATCCAACATGTCTACAGCTTTAATATCTGACCGACATTTCTTTATTTGAAATTTCAAGACAAACGTCCCGGAAGGCTTTGCCGGCTTTGACAGCCCAACTCGAACTTGACACCGATCCGAAAGTCGGTACAACTTCCCCGACTTTTTTGATTCCGTCGACGCAAATCCGGCAATGCAGGCCAGCGTGATCTGTCCGAGATCCAGTAAGAGTAGAGTCTGAGAGGCATCTTGCCAACAGCCGATGACAGTTCATCTCAAGTTGGAATAAAAGACCATGAACTGGAAGAGAAGACATCTTTAACAATTCCCCATCAGAGATTTCACATTGCAAAAATCCAGCTGCTCCACTCTTGATTTTTAGAGTTTCATTCCGGAGGAGGACCGGAGGGGGATGAGATGTTCACCAGCGGCAGAAGTACATTTGATATGTCGTTGTCCTGTAATCTTCCAGATTCACATCTGTGCTGCTCTCTGTGTGATTCAGAGGCACAGTGTGGGATCGTAATAAAGTACATGTTTTAGAGACCCCAAACTGTGTGACCAAAAACAATGCCGCGAGAGAGCGCAATGTGTTGTACCATTACAAGAATTTTAAAAGCACTCCAGATGACGGCGACTTTCTCCCATAACTGCAGAGCCACCATCTGTTAGACAGCAGCAGACTTGAGAAAAGGTTATGAAGCAGCGTAAAGGACCCTCTTGGTGCAGGCGTACGCATCCGACACCTACTGATGAGGTTTACTGAGCAGTACATGTTGAGATATTTAGCATTTCCAATGGAATTTAACCAAAAAAAATGTGGTGAGTTTGACTTTAGGATAAGGTTATCAGCACAGCATTAATAGAAGGCTCCTCTCGACATCGTGTTTCCCACGATTCTCACTTCAGCCACGGTTAAAGGGAATAAGATCTCTGAAAGTACACTGTGATCAAAAAACTGTTGGAGTGCCACTCCGAACGTTTCCCAGCAGAACCTAAAGGTCTAAGATTTGAAGGTTCTGACTGTCAAGCCACCTCAATAAATGAAAAAAAAACAATCATCATCCAGGTTTCCAAATTATACAAACTCATATAAACTGAGAATATGAGTCAGAGGAATATACAGCAGTACTTAAAGGTGCAGTTTGTGAAATTATAGAGTGTCTCTTTGAATAACTGAAATATAAAAATACATAATGTATGTGTGTTTTTTGGGTATAATCAGCTGTAAATAAAAATATGTTTTTCTTAACAACACATTGGAAGAAGCCGTTTATAGCTTCCTCAGGTCCTCGTCCATGGAGGCTGACTACTTGCGCTGCCATGTTTGTACTGTAGCCTGAAGGGCGAAAACCAACACTCTAGAATAGGGTTTAACTTTTATCGTTTAAAATTGCAGCAAGATGATTGAGAATTCTAAAAACCAACAGGGAAGAAGATGATAACTGGATAAATGTTTTGTTCTTTGACAAAAAGAGGATGATACTTTCTATTTCGCACTAGAAATCTTGAGATCTGGAGGGAGCTCGGAGTGAGGCTGACGCTCCATCACCTCTGAAGGAGTCAGTTCAGGGGATTCTGGCATCTAATCAGATCCCCCCCAATCACCTCCCTGTGGAGTTCTCCCACCCAATCCAACTAGGATGAGACCCCAGAGTGGACTGAATAGAGTGACTAAATATCTCATCTCTCCTTGGAACACCTCGCTGGATCCCCAGGATGAGCTGGAGAGTGTTGCTGGGGAGAGGGGACATCTAGAATACCCTTCTTAGCCTGCTAACCCCAACCCAGATAATCAGAAATGGATAAAGGAGTAAAAAGGAAATGGATATATTGATGGATGATTCATAATCTTACTAAAGACCCTAGAAAAACCACTCAGAGAGCTCAAACCTCCACCACGGACCTGAACCTGCTTCTGAACCTGCTGCGTTTACTCCTCTCCTATTCTCTTCATGTGTTCAGCACGTTCTTTCACTCTAAGCCCCCCGCTCCAGCCCCAAAGGAACATCAAAGGAACAAAGGCATCAAATAATGGACACAGTTTCAAGAAAGCACATTGCCACATTATGACATCACAACTCCACTCAAACTTTTTATTATTAAATTAAATGTAATTTTAAATGCTTCGAAATGCCAAAACTTAATCATCTGCAGGATATGCCCAAACCTTCCTCCGGTCGGTGAGGATGACGTCGATCCTTCTTGAACTCTTCTTTGATGTTTTTGTTAAGATATTTCCGTGGTAAAGAGTGGAATCTATCTTTCTTTACTTCTTTGTTTCTCTCTTTCTGAGTCGTTTGATTGGGTAAATCTTTGGACAGAACCTGCCGCACGTGTTACAGACTGTATTTGCTCAAGCATGCATGTGAACCACCGGCTCTCATGGCGTCGTTTATGTTTTTATGTCCGCTAAATGAAGTTGTGTTGAAAGTCAAAAGTCTCCTTGAACTCAGATCCCTCTCTCTTGAATGTAAAACCGGATCGGCTCCAGCCCTCCTGCAACCGGGCAACGCAAATGTATTGATAGATGGCGCTATTCATTTAAATAAATAGTTGAAATAACTTATCAGTTTTTATAGTGTATAATTGATCCGTCACAGAAGAGGCTCTTAGTGAACGGCAGTAAAATAGAATCATTCTTTCTCCCCCTCCCACTCCTTCATTTTTATTTGTCCTCTTTAACATAACACTGAAGGTACATCCTGTCGGTCCATTTAAAGCTCTTTGGAGGCTTTCCTCTGACAGCCCCGTTACTATAATCTGACTTAAGTTATAGGTGGGCCCCTGCAGAAATGGATCTTTTTCACGACGCTTCCCTTTCAAGCTCGGGCGGCTTACAATCATTAATACGATAGTGGGCCGAGACTCTGAAAAGCTTCGAGCAGCCTTGAAGAAAATCTAATTATGATCTTTGATTCCTCTCCAGAAACAGATTACCTATCTCACTAATGACATTTTCCTTCCCATTCACGCCATCTTTAAAGGAGGCGATTGAGAGACTGCGTGGGTGTTCCAAATGTGCAGGAATGATGATGACTATCTATTCCTTACAGGTCTATCAGATGGACCGAACACATTATGTATAAATGCTTTTCTTGAGATTCCTAGCTGCATGAGATGAACTTTATGAGAACCCTTCCATATATTAAGTGAGGGCAAAAGGGTAGGGGGAGGATTTTCTCTCTCTCTCTTCTCTCGGCAAGGATTTTAATTCAAATCAAATCAAGGTAGACTGACAGCCAGAGAGATTTCCAGTTTCGGAAGAGGCAAGGTCCGTCACTTCTGCAGAGGTCTCTACACTTTAAAAAAAGGCAGTGGCTTAAAAAAAAAGAGGTGACCCCTCATATATCTTAAATATTATAATACCTTTGCAGCTGAATATGAACTTTTAAACAATGTCAGCTCTCTTTTTAAAGTTTTTATCACCATCAAATATTTCATGGGTCATTTTCAAATTTTTGTACCACTACACCCTTAGTGTGAGGAAGAACGGGATCGATTTTGGGAAAGATCAGTTGCATATTTTTGTCATTAGAGGGAGCTTAAACTCCAATATCACAGTTTTCGGACCATCGTCCCTCAACCATTGGTCCGATTTACTTCAAATGTTGGTGCATAGGATTCTATTTGGGGAGATCTATCTTGTATATATTATATTTTACTCTTATAATTCATATTTCACTCACCAGGAGGAGTTTTTTCACAAAAAACACTGTTTGTCATACAAAACACCCTAACCATAGGTCCGATTTAGTCCGAACTTCATATTTACCTCAAATGAACCGTCTCGAGCTTTATTTGTCATATTCTTACTTTAATTTTTCACATTTCCATTACATCGGGGGCTTTTTATGCAAGAACAGTTTTTTGGGCTTTACTTTCCAACTGTAAGTCCGATTGTGTCAAAATGTAACTCCTATGAATCGACACCAGGAAATCTGTCTTGTTTTATCTCTGAGCTCAGAGAAAACAGTTAACTGTATTAATCTTCATCATAGAGTCACTATGGGATCTGATCCTAGAGCAGACTGACGACTTCATAGAAATATTTAGGTTGAGTCAATATGGACTGTTTGATATTATAAATAAATCAGATTTAATCGAGGGGATTACTAATAAATTCACTAATGCTCAAAGATGCAAGGGTGGAGTTGTTTTTACTACATTGTGATTCCTGAAGGGGGAAAAAAATCTTTATTCACCTAATTTTCATTTTAGCATCATTGCATTTTATATTTTTTATCAAGAATCTCTTTCTCTCTTCAGGATTTTGAACGACTTGAATTTTGCTTCCAGTCTTTCACAATCCTGAAAAAACTTGAAGACGCCCAAGGATATAACAGCATGATTATACCCTTGGGTTCCATACCTTTTTTAAAGGTATGGAACCAAAAGATTACAGAACCAGAACTGTCTAAAATACAAGAACAGTTAAAAAATCTCTCTGCGTACTCTGTGATCGAGTAAAAACGTAGTTTTCTTACTTAAACCTCTCTGACTCAGTCCCCATATCTAGCAAGTAGCATCTAGCAGTGAGCGGGTCAGGCACACACCTGCCGCCTCTACTTCCAGCCCGGCTTCTGGTGTCACTCAAATGTAAGACTCATATGAGGGGTGAAAACGTGACGCCTTGACAAGAAGGAGCCAATCACATCCAGGGGATCACAGTCAGTTCAATATTCAAAACCTGCAGAAAACAGGCTACATACAAGCTGTAGTCGTAAAAACATATTAAATATATGAACATATAATCAAACTGTCGTGGTACATCTCCAGCTCTTCCAGGGCGCCCTAAGCAACGGCTTATTTCCCTTAAGCCTCAGGAGATGGTGCTGCGCTCCGCTGGTAATTAGGATGCAAATGGGACATGTAGGATATTAGTCCTCAAAATAAGGGATGCTTTAACATGCCGCTTCCTCCCCAAGTACTGCATATAGTGGAAATGGGCATTACCTAGTGTCGGGTGGAAATCTAGAGTTTCCTTCCCATCTTGTGGGATTTCATGTCTTGTCACACGATGTTGCCTGAGGATTGCACGTCAGCCACTATGTAATATAAGGAAGTGTAACTACTGCACCTGCATGAATATTCCTGCCAGAGAAGCTCTGATAGGCTCTCCAGAGTGCTGCCAATATTACAGGCACATTGGCACTCAGGTGGAGTCCTTGCTGCCAACCATGAGAGCTCCGCACCTGAGGCTAAGTGAGCAGAAGCCTCAGAAGAACCGGCTCAGCCTCGCTACATTGTTGTTGTTGCTGCCGCTTCTTTTTTTCTTTCCTCCTTCTTCTTTTTTTATACCCCCTCAGACAGCATCAAATTTGGGGTTCTGGTTTTTTGTTTTGTTTTTTTCATTTAAAAGTTTCCTGTTTGTTTACATCAGACAGTTTTAACCGGAGCGTCTAATATTTAAGAGTTCCTCGTAAATTCCGAAGCCTCTCTAAGAACGACGTGGACACGACTGCCTGCTGGAGATTTAAAGATGGAGGATGGTGGTCAGTTGAGATGGATTTACAGATCAATGGGCAGAGGTCACAGCTGGCTCCTCTGCTCTTTCTTGTCTGGAGTGATCAGAATCTTCATTGTAATTCGGGAACATACACACCAGGGTAGGTTGCACGTCTCCAAGGTTAACGTTTTTGACGCAAGACTGAGGGATTCAGAGAAGTGCTCCCTTTGAAGTGTCTTGTTGGAGTCAGAAGGGAGGCCGCAAGGGTGTTTAAGACTGTCGACGATATTGACATTAAAACTCAACACATAGAATGATGCCAATTGAAATTTCATAGTGCTCCCTTCGGAAAACTGGGGAGTTGGGCATGGCAGGCTGAGATGAATAATGAACCTTCCTTGGCTATGCTCATTTTTTATTTAATGTGTAACTCTCCTTTGTTGCTCCCAGAAGCTCAGCGGGAGCCGGTGTGCGTGTAGTACAGGTGTAAAGTCCAAAGAAATGAGTCAGATTCTTATTTTGTATATGTATGGAGTTGGCCGTTAAAGGTTAAATGATTCTGGCTCGTCTTGTTCGCCTCTGCTGGTTTTTATTACGGTTGTTGGAACACGGTGAATGTGTGAAGCCGCTTTTTCTAATAACCGACTATGTGCTGTATTTAGAATTCTTCCAGAACTGATGAGGAAGCCCTGGGGTGTAATTGGGTCAATATTCCTCCACATTTAAGCTGCTCGCATTTGCTTCCCTTTTTGGCTCATACAGATTTGATCATATGGTGATGTGATACCGGCGTTAACTAAACCACAAACTGCCTTTTGACCCAATCTGTGCTGACTTCACAGTTGGCTTATAGATGATTTGGTTAATGTGGCACTAAATGCTTGTTTGTCTCTCTGAGTCTTGGAGCTTCTTCAGCCGTAGACTCAAACATCCCCGCTGTTCAGAGGATCGTTTCCAGAGCTCCTTCCTACCATCTGCACCCAGACTGTACAATCATCTCCATTAATAACTTGCAATAAAGACTGTATAATCACCTCCTTCAAAAGCCCGTTTACTAATGGGAAATGTACGCGCTCGATGTATTAGTGGAATATTACTAAGTAGGTGTACTAGTGCAGCGTATGATCATGTTCATTATCGCTCGCTTTTGTTTTGTTTCAGTAATGCAGTTTTACTGAGCATTTATAATAAAACCACATACGTATGATGTCTAAACCCCTCCCCCGATTGTTAAATTTAACCGCTTCCTCAATTTCTGGGGCCTTCAGCATCATTCTTCGGATCTTTGTAGCGTTAAGCTCCTCCTGAGAGAACATCCCTCGTACTGTCACCTAGCCCTCATCCTTTTTTGTGTCTGCAACAGAGATATCAGATCTTGTATTGATACAGCACTGCTAACCGCCTGGTAAAGTGAACAAGCTCTCTGTCGCATTAGGAGGCAGGCAGCAGCTTCTGTGCAACACTGATACCCGACCTGTGATATACGATGCTTTATCTATCCAGACAAAATGGCACATTTGTTGTTTTCATCCTTCTGTGACAAAAGATCTTTGAGTTTTATGCATTCAGGTAGTGCCACTGGGACTGCACACAACAAGACTTCTTAAACATGCGTTGTTTTCCATTTGTCAGAAACACCTGCCCTACATGCCCCCCCTCTCTTCCACAGCTCACTTTATGTCAGAACACGTCCTCTGTTCTCTTGCCTGAGTCATGTGGTTGCGCTGCCTCCAGGGAGTCCAGGGCGACTTGTGAATCGTGGCTCACCTCAGCAAAAGGTTAATAACCTAATGAAGAGTCAAGGATAAGTGTTTGAACCGGGTCCAAGCCAAGTGCTGGGGAAGCAGAAAAGTGCAAGGGCAGTGTGTTGGAATTTGATTTGAGCAAACAAAAGGTGCTCGCCTACCTCAAACGTCCAGAAACATGGAGGTAAGAGTAGTAGAACTTTGAGCTTTCAACGTGTGTTATGAGATGATGAGGTCAAGGTGCAGGTCGCTTGTTGTGGCTCGCAGAGCGCCGTTGTCTCGGAAGTATTTTAAGGCCGGGGAGATGCTTCACGCTGCCAAATATTAAGAAAAATAAGGGTGACAGGCCACGTCGTCAAAAGAAGAATGACTCCTTTAACCTCCTGTGATAGGAATTGAATCCATTGCTCTGAGACTTTCTGTACTCCTGCACAGCAAGGCTACGTGGGTAATCTTTCATTTCATCTAGCAGAAATTACGGCCCAAAGGAGGAACAGAGGAGTGGCTCTGACAGTTAGGAAAAGTCGGTATTAATCCGATGGCCTTTTCCAGGAGGTTTCCTCTGATGGCGAAGGGTCCACCTGTGAGACCGTAAAATCAGTGAGTCATGCTAATTAGCAATTACATCCACAATAACCCGTGTTAATTCACTCAGGAGGAGGTCAGTGTAATTCATTCTCGATTTCGGGAACTAGGACTGGCTGAAATTATTCATTCATTATCTGTAACCACTCATCTTGTTCGCGGTCGCGGAGGGAGGAGCCTATCCCAGCTGACGATGACCGAGAGGCGAGGCAGAGCCAGGAGAAGTCGCCAGTTCATCACAGGGCTGACGTCTAGAGACAGACAACCACTCACGCCCGCATTCAGTCCTACGGCCAATTTAGAGTCACTAATTCACCTATAATGCTTATTTCTGGACGTGGGAGGAAACTGTAGTACCTGGAGAGAACCCACTCAGACACAGGGAGAACATGCAAACGCCACACAGAAGGACCACCAGGTGGATTCGGACCCGGCACCTTCTTGCTGTGAGGCTGATACATTTATGAATAATACAACTAAAATAGGAGGCATTTAAAGTGGAGAGTTTCTGACTCAAACTCAGCTTCAGACAGACACATACACACACACACACACACACACACACACTCTGTACCATTTTATTCTTTCATTTTCTTCCCCCCCTGCACACACTCTCACACTTTCTGCTTGAATCTGTAGCTGTCTCAGATTCTCTTGTCATTGAAATCTAATTTCTCCTCAGAACAAAGATCCATTCTCTGTCTGAAACCCATCAATGCATGGAACAACGTCTTCTGGGAGAGCTTACTCCATTTCCCCTCGTTTCCCCCCAGACGACGTCTCCCGTCTGCCCAGTTACAACCTGTGGCATTTACATCAAATGGAATCCCCCACAAAGGCTGACGGGAGCAAACACGCCTCAAATCCAGAAAACACATGCAAATAGACAAAACACCGGCAAATTAAGAACACGTCTTCATCGATACGAGGATAAAATGCGGCGCCAAAGCCACAACACAAGACATTAAGATGTAAATCTGATGAGTAGACTAATAATGGAAACTCCTCAGCCTGCCGTTAAATCAAACTCCGGCGCTCTGAGACTCCTGATCTCTGACGACACCAAACAACCGTTAGTTTTCTCATTATCCCTAGAAAATGATTGCTTGTTGTTGTTGCTTTGTGTCCTGTGAGTGTTATGATCGTTAGAAAGTTTATTTTATTGTATTCAGGAAGTTGGTTAAGGTTTTATTCTTAGTCACGTGACCGCGTAAAAAACCCAGACGTTAAGCAAAGCGTCCAAAATAGGAGAGAAACTTTTTCCGTCCTTTAAATGAAGGATTAATAAAAGTGCGTCTGGGGGTGCGTCACTATCAAGTGTCCTCTGGAAACACTTCCATTGCGCTGCGGCATCTGCAGCACCTTCTCCACATACTGCAGTTGTCATCAAATTGATGAAGATGTTTTATATTTGTTTGTGTTTCGTTTATTTGCATGTGTTTTTCTTCTGGTTCCGGGGGTTAGTGATCCTTTGGGTCACAGTAAGAATAAATTTTATGAAGTATAAGAAAAAGAGAAAAAGTCCAAAAGTGCAGAACCAGCACTGGATATTTGAGTCCATCAGTCCGCCCGTCTTCGTCTGGTTTACAGTGGAAGCAGCACGCAGGGTTTCCCAGTCGGATCTCTTCCCAAAAATACTTTTCAGCTCCTGGGAGATCCCGTCTTTCCAGCCCAGATGAAATATTTAATCCCTCCAGCCAGTTTGGGTCCGACCCGGGTCTTCTACCGCGCTGGACGTGGATGGAAAACCTCCAGGAGGAAACTTAATCGGATGTCTGAACCACCTCAACGGGTTCCTGGTGAAACAAAGGAGCAGTGGTTCCCTCATCTCTAGATACCCATAATCCTCTCTGTCTAATGGTTTTTTCAGATTTATTATCAGCCCTAATTTAAATAATAATTTTTATTTTGGATACACTATAAAATACTTATACAAACATCTTAAGATGTGTATGTATGAAATATTCTAAATGATGTATAATTATCTATGATAAATAATACATTTGTATTACATATCATAAGTAAATAACGTATAATATTAATGAATCTATATAAAAAACAAAACAAAGAGATTAGTTATGTGTTTATAATGATCCACGCGTACAAAGACATTTTTCACATAGACCCTTATGTAAACACAATTCCCTGACTAATGATTATTATGTCAAATTA
Source organism: Lophius americanus (assembly GCA_037951165.1). NCBI lineage: Eukaryota > Metazoa > Chordata > Actinopteri > Lophiiformes > Lophiidae > Lophius > Lophius americanus. The sequence continues at coordinate 512,372 of JBBDHG010000349.1, forward strand.
AAAGAATATCCCATCTGAAGATGTTTTTTTTCAGCTCTATATCATCTGTAAATGTGGCAGATCTGATGTGGGCAGTGTGGCAAAGACTTCTGGGGACCTTAAAACAAATTCACATAAAAAATCTCTGCGGGGAAAGGAACATATATTAATGCGCATTCCCGTGGCCGTACATAATTGCGACAAGCAATTAAGAAAACATTTCAGGAAAAGTGAGACGGCATGCAATCCATCACAGTGTTCAGATGCCCTATCAGGAGATTACTTGATAAGTTGCCCTGCCTAATCTGGTTCACAGGGTGATTTTTCAGATCTCACCGATTCATTTCCCCCACAGACGGCGTCCACGTCTGTGAGGGAGAGCCGGCCGTAACGACTGCGTTGAAATAAGGGGAGTTTGTTCTGGTGTTCTTTTCAGTGCGTTGGATCCGGAGAAAAAACATACCAATGCTCGTTTTGTTGAATGCAAACACCCGCATGTCTCTTTCATGTGTTCCCCACACTGAGGAACCGTGACCCCCGCACAGTCATCATCTTTTACACACAACACACATTCTGTGAATTTCCCATCTGCATTTGCAGATAAACAGGAAATCCAATCCGGCGGCTCCACAGTTTGAGGCCAGAGTTCATTTCCAGCTGACAGATTCCGAGGAGATTTTCTTTGCAACCTCTATTCTCACCATTAAACACAGAATGTGAACCAGCAACCCTGGACTTGAAATAAATTGCATCAGATGCTATCATCAATCTCTCGCCGATGGCGGTTTGCCTCATAAACGTGAGCAGAGACCAAGCGGCTATAGTCAGCTGGATTGTGCTGTATCTTCGTCACACAGGACTCTTCAGAGGAGCGTGTGTGACGACTCATGAAAGCCCGTCGGGTTCGCTGGCATTTTTTTCTCTCGGTCATTATTGTCTGTATCAGCCGGAAAGCCTGGATGATTTCATGTGCACCATTTAAGCATCTGTTTTGTCCGTTCATTCTCAACAGTCTTAGAGTCAGCTCTTTCATCCGAGGTCAGTTCTCCCGTAAGTGGGGGCTTTACAGAATAACAACAAAAGAAATGTTCATATCTGATTTTAAATCCCTGCTAAAATGTTCCTCATACCTTTTCTTGACCCACTGTAATGGTTGGGGAGTCTGCACCACCGCTGTAACCTGCTAGCTAACAGCTACTAATGACGATCCAGATTGGAAATCCGCTTCGTCTTCAGCTTATTGATTGGGCATAGGTTTTACGCAGGATGCCCTTCCTGATACAACCCTCCTCATTTATCCGGGCTTCGGACCAGTACTGGAAGTAACTGGGCCAGTGAACCCTCGTGGCTGGTATAGCTCACTTGAGAGAAAAGAGTTGACACCATGGTGAATAATCTCTCTGGCTAGTCTCTTTCCGGTATGAATCAGATGTTCAACAAGACCCGTTTATAGCTGGGGTTCTCTAAGTGGAGTCCGCAGACCCCTGGGAGTCCTTGAGCCATTGCCATTGGGTCCAGGAAACTATTTACTACAAACTATAAAATTGGACCCTTTTCATTAAAAATGTATTAAAGCAGTGGCGGAAGACTTAGCACTGAGAACACAGAGGGTCAATGAACACAACACAGTGATGTAATTGCCCTACATGCCTCTTTGACTCGTTGCATCATTTCCTGTCCGTGTGTGTTCTCCCTCCTTTCTGCCATTATCGCCATAATCTTTATTTCAGGACAGTTGATGTTACTTCAGCTCAGCTAAAGTCCTTATAGTTTGTTCTTTAGAAACTTGTTCATTTATCTCATGATTAACTTCAGGTGTTTTCAGGGCTGTTAGCTTCTTTAGCGTAGCGGTTAGTGAGAGCTTCTCCCTCCCTCTCTGCTGCTCAGTCTGTCAGATGTTCAGTCATTCCTCGGCATCCTTAGTGATGACGGTACATGAACTATATATACAGCTTATTATTTGGTACATTACATAGTTAGCTGTGCTAGTTAGCGAAGGCCCTGCTAGCCGTTTCTCAAGCTTTCCTGAGCTGCTGGGACACGTTCTCTTCCTTCCTGTTCTATGTTTTCACCACAACTCTCTTCTACAGTCACATGTGTGTACTTGTAGTTTATGGTATATTGTAGTTTATGCTTAATCAATATGGATAGACTCGCTCAATCTCATCTACCTCCCATCCTCCTCCCTACATCTCTTTTCTCTCCGTCCCCTCTTCATCCCATTTACATTATTGTCAATTCGTCTTTTATTGAAAATAGGACGAACCTAACATAGACTCATAAAGCTGATCTATGCTTTTATATGAAACGCGCTTAACTAACTCACAAAAACATCTCAGAATTAAACAATACAATAAAATACTCATCAACATGCAACAGTGAGGAGAAGAGGAGCCTCAATTTTGGTGAGTCAAAACCATCGACGCATCTATTATTGATCCAGACGGGAGATGGATCATCATCCGGGCATCGGTTCACAGCCAAAATTCTCACCGGCTAACATCCATGATGAGCCTTCCTCACCGAGAGTCTCCCTCAGACTGATCATTTCCAAAGAATGGCTTTAACACGGCTACCGCTCAGTCTCTGGCAGCTTTTACAATCCTTCACCTAAGAAGTTTAAATCCTGTCACGCTGATACCAAACATCACTTATAAAAATATGTTATTAGTGTTATAAATATGAATCAAATTGTAATCTGTTTATGTTTACGAAGCAAGCCCAGAGGATTAAGGTTTAACCTTTTTACGTAAAGAGGCTACGTTCAAACGGCAGGAAAAATGTGGCCTGAGGGCTGATGAAGGGACTTCTTCATGGCAGTGTGAACAGCACAAATCACAGGAATCTGATCTTATCCAGCTCCGTATGTGGTCCTAAATCAGACACAGGTCGGATGTTTTGCAATGCAACATCATTCTGAACCATCAGATCGGAATTCATGAGGTTTGACGACGTTGTCCATCGACGTTCGTCCCAAATTCGTCCCGAATCGCCGGCTGGAGTCGTTCTTCACTGGAAAACATCACTATAAACATCCCTATAAACACTATAAACGACACTATAAACACTATAAGCATCCCTATAAAAACTATAAGCATCACTATAAACACTATAAACATCACTATAAACACTTTAAACATCACAATAAAGGCTATAAACATCACTATAAACATCCCTATAAACAACACTATAAAGACTATAAGCATCACTATAAACACTATAAACATCACAATAAACACTATAAACATCACTATAAACAACACTATAAACATTACTATAAACAACACTATAAACATCACTATAAACATCACTATAAACATTACTATAAACACTATAAGCATCACTATAAACACTATAAACATCACAATAAACACTATAAACAACACTATAAACACTATAAGCATAACTATAACCACTATAAACATCACTAAAAACACTATACACATCGCTATAAACACTATAAACATCACTATAAACAACACTATAAGCATCACTATAAACACTATAAGCATCAACATCGCTATAAACACTATAAACATCACTATAAAAACTATAAACATCACCATAAACACTATAAACATTACTATAAACGTTCCTATAAACACTATAAACATAAACATCACTGTAAACACTATAAACATCACTATAAACACTATAAACATCACTATAAAAACTATAAACATCACCATAAACACTATAAACATTACTATAAACGTCCCTATAAACACTATAAACATCACCATAAACACTATAAACATTACTATAAACGTTCCTATAAACACTATAAACATAAACATCACTGTAAACACTATAAACATCACTCTAAACGTCCCTATAAACACTATAAACATCACCATAAACACTATAAACATTACTATAAACGTCCCAAAAACACTATAAACATCATCATTAACATTATAAACACTATAAACTTCACTATAAATATTCTCTTTTCTCCCTAGAGTGTGAGAGGGTTTCTGGAGTGTTTTGGCTGCACCTGAGGTTGAATGTACGACTCCTAGAATAGTGAGGCCCTGAACCCTCCATGACTCACCCCACAGGAGGTTTTTGCAGCAGCTTTTTCTGCTGTCTTTGATGATTTCCCTTGAAATAATGAAGTTGTAATAATCTACAGTGTGGCAAGTAATCTCATTATGGAGGGTGTTTTAGTTTAAGTTTCACATGCTCACCTTTTCAAACATCTGTCTAATTAGTCAGTGTGTCTTCGTCATAATTTTATATTTCCAGCCTGAAGGAATTCTCTTGAAGGCCCATTTATGCTCAACGTTACAGACGTTTGCGGCGTTCATTGCGTATATATACTGTACCTCCGCCAAGGTTATGCTTTTAACTTTGTTTGTTGACTAAATCTTGGTGATGTTAGGCCATGTACATGCGGCATTATGTCATTATGACATAACCATTGACCAAAAAGGCACTCTTGGAGGTTTTTCTTTTTGCAACACGACCATACGCAAGTTTTGCATCAGCTCTGACATCTCGGACCAGCAGTGAAGGTCCATGGTGTCATTTTCCCAAGTCAAGCAGTGGCAATAACCTTTACTTCTGTAAATTTATCACTACATCCACATTGCTCTGCAAAGATAGCTACATCTTGATCATGTGGATCGATTCATTTCTAGTCACTTTTGAAGCATTCCCTGATAACTGACAATATATATATTATACAAACTGACAAATTCACTGGTTCGGAATGTTTTGAGACTGGGAGGAAACTAGTTGGAACCAGACAAATCAGAGAAAAACATGAAACTCCAGACAGAACGATCCCACGTCCTGAAGTGAATCCGAACCTTGAACCAGCTTGAACTTGAACGGAACAAAGTGGCATTAGACATCAAGTAAAGGCTGGAGTCAATTTCCTCCCAAAACTCTAAAAACAATATCAAAGCAGCAGTGGCAGTAAGTTTTCAGAAGCAGCATTATTCATCAAAAACATCCCATACGTAGCCAAGGTAACGCATTCGAGGCAGAGTACCTCATTGGAATAATCCTCGAGGATTTCTCTGTTCAACAACCAGTGACGTTGACCCTTTTTTTCCTTCTTATTTTAAGAGCACTACCACCAGAAGCTTATGGAACTGTGTTGTTTTTCTTATTTTTAGCAGTAGTTATGAATCCAGTGTAAAGAATTTCTAAAAGTGGATTAATTGTGTCTTAAACCGATCCCAGCCTCCAATCGTCGCCAGCACTAAATTTCTTTTCATGTGTGACTCAGATCCCTGAAGATCTTAGTCAGCCATCCGTCTCGTCATACTTGACCGAAAAGCTTCATTCAGCAACAAGTACTTACTTTAGTCCACAACTGGGCCTACGCTGTCCTCCTCAAAAGCCCCCAATCCCCTGCATTGTACAAGCAATCCCCCAGATTGAACTCCTCAAATTAAATGTAACTCATTATTAATCTCAAACAGTCCATATTGACTCAATCTAACTATTTCTATGAAGTCAGCAGTCTGCCCTGAGATCAGATCCCATAGCGACCCAATAATAAAGATAATTACAGTTAACTAGTTTGTTCTGAGCTCAGTGATAAAAGACGACAGATTTCCTCCTGTGATTTCATAAATTTAAACACAACTGAACTTATGGTTGTGAAGTTACGGTCAAGAAACTTTGTTTTCCACATAAAGCTCCCCCTAGTGGGTAAATGATGAACTATTATAGTGAAATAATATATATATACAAGATATATCTCTTTTTGAAGATTGATATGGGCAAATTTGGAGGGGATCGGCCCACATGGTTGAGAAGTAACGCAACAACACGACACACCCCGATGTCTGACATTAGATATTAAAGGGGCTCAAGGACAGTAGAGTACTTTTTTTCATTCAGATGAATGTACCAAATAATATGCTTATTTTTCAAAAGAAACAATCCTTTACTTGATTTATGGAGGGAAGAAAAAGATTCTTCAATATGAAAATATGTAGAATCTGCGTTTCTGCGTGATAACCTTCAGAGTCCCGAGTTCAATCAAATCCAATTTGTGGGTTCAGCTTATCCAGCCGATCTCTGTGGAAAGCTGTGAAAAGCAGGAGTCATCATCTTACACCAGCGGCAGAAAGCCAGATCCTGACATTTAAATAAAAGATGATACAATTCAAGAGAAAGGCTGGTCTTCACAGAAAATCTGATAACACAGAATAGCTTTTACCCCAATTCCACGAAGAGGGACTCACCGGAATGAAGCATTATTTATATCCTCTATGAAAATGTGAAATCACCAGAAAATTAAGTATTCATGAGCTGCTTTCCTCACATTTAAATACAATGTGTCTTTCTCTTCAGGTGAGCTTTTTTCCAAGGGTTCTGTTTCATCCGAGACGTTCAGTAACCTTTCATTTAATTGTGTTGTTGCATCTGGAGTGTCTGCTTTCCTTCGGCACCTGAACACAGAATGAAACAAGCCGAAATTATGTTCAGGTAAGTTCCCCTTTGGATTAGTGCACCTCAGACATTTGAAAGTGAGACCATTGTTGTGTAGCCTCATTGTTTAAAGACAGCATCTGATGAATATTTCATCTCTCTTGCCAACCGAGCCTCTCCTGCACTGCTTACAGATGTTTGCGCTGCATTAAAACACTGTTCTGGCTGCTGGGGTTCCCTTGTTTTGTTCACCGGTGCGTACCAGTCGATGAGATGCGCCGTTGTTTGTTCCGCAGATTGACTCAAGATTTAAAGTCAACCAACAGGAGATGAGATCGACTTATGATTCAGTTAGTCACCACGGATCGCCGTGTTATTGTTATTGTTATTATTTTATGTGAGTATTGGTTATTATAGGAGAGGTAAGGTATTAAAAAACTCTTTTTAGGTAAGAGATTAGATTTTCCGGCCTTTATTACTGTGCAAGTCAGAGACGCTGGTCTCACTGCAGGACCTGTGATTAAAATCACAACTTTGTTTTTGTTTTTCTATTTGATTATCCAGGCAAAGATCAAATCCTATTTGTTTTTTTCACTAAAATTTCCTACAACTACCTCCTATTATGTCCTCATTTTTATTTTATGAATCGTTTTCTCATTTTGTTTTACCCACATAGACCTTAGTGCGAGGAAGAATTGTATTGATTTCTTGAAAGGTCGGTTTCATTTGTCAACCACTAGGGGGGGCTTATAGTCTTTAAACCATTATTTTTCAGTTGTTGGTCCAATTTAGTCCAAATTTGGTGAAGATGAATCGACTCGAGGAGAACTGTCTTTTATATGCCATATTTTATTCTAATAGTTCAAATTTTACTCACTTGAGGTGCTTTTTTTTTATAAATGAAAATCACAGTTTTTGGATCATATCTGCCTATCCATTCAATGTGGGATCTGATCCTAGAGCAGACTGCTGACTTCATGGAAATAGTTAGGTTGAGTCAATATGGACTGTTTGAGATAAATAATGAGTCACATTTAATCTGGGGAGTTCAGTCATGGGTTTGCTCGTACAACGCAGGGGATTGTTGTTGTTTTTTCTTGTGAATTCAACCTTGCTGTTGGGGAACAAAAACATAGGCCTGGTTTCAAAGGTATTAACTCTAAGTTTTCATTCCAGCTCTGAATGTTTTCTAACTGCTAACATTAGGGCTCCATGAGGATGTGCTTCACTTACAGGACAGTATGGTGGTGCGTTTACTGCCTCCCCGCCCTGCTGCTTTATTCCCTGAAGGCCACAATAGCATTATAAGGTATGAGAACAGCTCCTCTCAAGCCGTTTGGCTTCCTGCAGAAAGGTTGCCACAAATCCGCCACATGCGAGCCGGAGGAGCCGTGAAGCCCGACAGGCTTTTACTAGAGGGTGGGATTTTGTTGATGTCATGGTTGTTATTTTTTTCCCCTCCGGGTAAATCCTCAGGCTGGGAGCTGTTGTCCCATGTATCTTTTTCTTCTGATGAATATTATACGTATTCCAACTTGACTGGCCAACCAAACCCCGGTCCCTAATAAAATCACCGAGAAACGGGGAAGTAAATTATGCCTTAACTGCGCTGGCACCAATTAATTATTCATTAGCTTTCCACGCAGCCGAGGCCCACATACCTTTTCTGACAAAGCTTCTTGTGGCACAGCAGAATTAGCATTCGGAGAGGTAGGTATGTGAGGCGGGAATAAAGCACTGTATGGACCCTTCATAGGCACAGATGTGTGAAATGCAAATGTAGCCGTATTACAGGCTTCTTCACTGCCTTACAACTTTGTTTACTCCGCCGTCGTCGAGCTGCCAATCTTATTAGCCGAAATATAAGAGAGGATGGTTATGGACGGGGCTATGATGCTTTCAACGGCTCCTCAGCTAAAGAAAAATCCACTTATTACACAAAGGAATGACAAACACTTTTAGAATAATCTACATTTCAGGGTTTTTATCTAATTATAGTCCTGTGCAGCTTGATGAGAGGGAGGGGGGGGCGCTCACTAAGTGGAACGGAGGAATTTGTTGAATATATAAAATGAACAGTTTACATCAAACAAATTACATTTGCCAGAAAAGGTCAGACTTTGTCATCCTTTTTGAATTGTCGTCTAATTGTGTTTCAAAGGAGACAAAGGTTGCTCCTTCGCTGCATAATCCATTATTTTACTGCAGCACACACAGCATTTTTATGCTTCTCCACGGGGAAGAAGCCGCATCCTAAATTCCTCCACACAACTCTGTATATTAACGCGAGCCTAACCTCTGATGGTTTTCATCTGCAGCTCGGACACTCGACTCACCTGGTGAAGAGCATGCGTACCTGCGCTCCGTGTCTAACCATGTGAGTGGAGAGGACTGCAGCGGCTTTGCACGGAGCAATTCTCACTCAATTTCCCCAACTTCGTCGAGCGTAAAATGAGCATAGAAGAAAAGATGCAAACGTGCGTTGTTGTCTGTGTATTATATTAGCTTTTATGATGAGATACAGTGAAAATCCTGTCGGCTATCAGAAGTGACTCAAATCACACTGCATAAATATTTTCCGGTGATCTCCATGGCGATGCGTGCGGCTCATCCGACTATTTCGGTCTCCCATCCTGTCATGTTGTGCTTTTGTTAGGTATTAGCCATTAAATATGCTTCAATCTTCAAGCTGAAAAAGCTCTATAGTCATGAATAAATCGATGAATTCCTGAGATGCAGCCTTGGCATCGCCAAGAAGTGAATGAATGCATCTAATTCAACACCTGACTATCATGAAAGACTGAGTCATTGACCCCCGCAGTCACACAATGATGAGATTTGAATTATAATATGCTAGAGAGGAGCTTAAAGATGTACAGCGCTTGGATCAGCACCACACGGCTAAAATCTCTGCTGGGAAATGTAAAACACTGACATGCTTGTTTGTTTGAGTAATTCCACTTCTGACCTTTCTCCTACTCCGACAAACAAGTTCATCGTGTGTCTGTAGGTCAATCTGTCTGTCTGTCTAATCACATTTGTAAAAGCATAAAATAATCCATAAAGGTATATATATATATATATATATATATATATATATATATATATATATATATATTAACCATGAAGGCATACAAGAGTGTGGAGTCAAATACTCAGGATGCGTGTGACCATAATTAGATTTACAATTGCAATTTACGAATGACGTCATCCGATTAAACGGGACTCATTAATAATCTCAAACAGTCCATGTTGACGCAACCTTACTGTTTCTATGAAGTCAGCAGTCTGTTCTAGGATCAGATCCCATATTGACTCAATAATGAAGATAAATGCCGTTAACTGGTTTTTCGGAGCTCAGGAATAAAACCAGACACACTTCTTGGTGTCGATTCACAGGAGGTATATTGAGACACGATCGGGACTGATTATCGGGAAGTTATGGACGAGAAACTGTTTCTCACAAAAAGCTTCCCCTAATGAGTAAGATAGGAACTACTATTGTGAAATAATATCAATAGATGATCAATCGTCTTCCGTAGATTAATCTGATATACGAGATGGTTCTCCTTCAGGCGGTTCATCTGAGGTCAATTCGGACTAAATCAGACCAACTGTTACGAAATTATGACCCAGAAACTTTGGAAATTAAGCGACCTCTAGAAAATGCAACTGACTTTCATCACGCTGAGGTTCATCTTTTGTACGTTCCCTTCCGGGGTCGCCACAGCCGATCATCTGTTTCAATCCGTGGGCCGGTACCCTGGTTGGCCGGTACCCCGGTGGGCCGGTACCCTGTTGGCTAACAGCACCAGTGATGGCATTCGTTAACCTGAGTCCCAACCACAAAACAGTTTTTGGGTTATTGTGTTTACATGAAGGATCTACAGTGGACACGGCAATTACAATTCCATAATATCCCCACATACATACATATATATATGTATAAATATGTAAGTGTATATATATATATATATATATATATATATTTATATATATATATAGATGCATCTTTAAATACATGCATCGATCAGCATTTTAATGACTAAATATCTGACATATCTCTATCTATGCATCACAATTCACCGTTGTGTTTGTTTATGCTTCATGTGTGAAACATCAACATGGTGCAGAATAAAGTTTGTCCACAAGATGTCCTCACTTATTAATACATTATTAAACTCCCAGGTCTCATTATTTCGACACCAATCCATTCTGTTTTTCGGGCAATCCCCACTTGGACGTCCCATATAACTCACCATCTTCATTATCTTGACCCCCCACTATGTTAAGTGACGGCGCCACCGTATCGGGCTCAGTCTGCCGGCCACACAGGAGCCCAGGATAATGAAGGGAAATTCAAATGTTATGCTTGAGTTATGCGCTCATTTCAGCCTCCACTGAAGCTGGAGCAGGAGCCAAAGACTCTCGTGGTGTAACTAGGCTCTTGTCTCTCAAATTTTATCACTCAATAGACCTGCCATCTGGACTGTCTCAGAGGTGCAGAGAGACAGTGATCCAAAATAGACGCAGCTATAGAAAAGGTCAGCCACAGAGCGTGGAGCCGCCATCTCCCTCAGCATTAGAGAGAAACACCGAGGAGGATTCAGTGGAAGATCATTCACGTCCTCTCTATATCGCTGGTAATACTAATAACATTAATGCCTCTGTCCTCCAGATAATAACCTGTTCCATGTCCTATACCTCTCGAAAATTGGAAGAAGCATTATGAAATGGCCTCTTAAAAGAGATTTGATTTGGACCGGAGCCAGCGCAGCAAGGCCACAAATAGCAGGAGATAAATCTGCTGATGCACATTTTCCCGCATCACAAATCCTCATGATTACCCCACTCCTCTGTGTTTTGTGTGAATGATTTGTTGGGGCTTGATCAGCAGCTCAGTCATTCAAAAATGGATCCATCCTAACCTCTCCCCGTGACGGCACGCTCCGGCTCCAAAACTCTGATCTATGATACTGCAGCAGGAATTGACCCTCATCGGATAAACCGCAACAAATTGCCTCCCTGATATATAGCTGGCCCTTGTTACCGCTCTCCCCCCTGTCAGTTTTCCCCCATTCCCCTCAAGGTCAGCTCGCCGTGCTGTTGGACTAAGTAGCACAGCTCTTCTGTGCCCGCCTGCCTCACCTCACATCCACCTCCTCCACCTCTCAGGTGCTCTGCTCCAACCACGTTTTAGATATGGCGATGATTGCAAGCACCTTGCAGCTGCACAGCAAGCGTTAGAGAGTAAAGATCATGCTTACGGCCCAAAATGGTCTCAAATAACGGGGTTCAGATATACTATTAAGGTCTGCAGGATTTCTACTAACTATTGGAAAACATTAAATTCCTTATGTCAGATTATGACACTGATTAACTTCATTATCAAGCATTATTTCAGTTATACCGCGATCAGTGAAGCTGCAAAATAAGCCTGACTTTATACAGTAAAATACAACCAGATACAGCTAAACTATTTATCTGTATAATGTTTATTTATTGAGAAACTGTGAAATGATTAAATCTCGTCCATGAAAGTCCTGATGATATATGACATGACATGGCATGAAATGACATTAGCTATGACATGAAATGACATAAGGTGTGACATGAAATAGCATGACATAATTTGACTTGATGACCTGATATGACATGGCATGACATCATATGTCATTTGTCCAGGGTGTACCCCGCCTCTCGCCCAATGTCAGCTGGGATAGGCTCCAGCCCCTGCGACCCTGAACAGGATAAGTGTGTACAGAAAATGGATGGATGTGTGATGTGATATACGACAGGACACGGTGTGATATTTTTGGTTTGGATCTCGAGGTGAACGGTGCCTCGCTCTTTGCAGATGACGTGGTTCTGTTGGCCTCAGCACTGGAGCATGGATTCCAGCAGAGCGTGGAAGGGGTGGGATTGGAAGTCAGCCGCTCCTAATCTGAGGTTATGGTTCTCACCAGGAAATCTGCTGGGGTCTCTGCTTCAAGCGAAGGAGTTTATATATGCTAGGGTCTTGTTCACGAGTGGTTGGAGAATGGATTCTAGGGTAAACAGGCCTCAACGGGTGTCTGAGGTGAGGTGAGGGTTGGAACGTAGTTCAACGTAGATCATGGACACGTGATTACGGACACATGAGATTAAAAGCAGGATCCTAAGTAGCCGTACCCCGAGATTGAAAAGTAACTGATGAAGGTGGTTTAATCTGATGAGGTTACCTTGAGGGAGCTTCTTCATGGAGATTCTCCTGGAGCATAAAACCGGATGGAGGATTATATCTCATGTCGTCAGCCAGGATCAGTTCACAGGTGTTGTTGGAAAGAGGGACATCAGAGGGGTACTCCATAAAGCGGGTTTAGTGGGAATTTTGAGTTTGTTAACCCTGTGATGAAGGTAGCTGTAGGTTTTTCCTTCTAGAAAGCAGTTTAAGTTGAGCTCTTAGTCAGTTACCATGGCAACTTAACCTGATCCCTGGCAGGTTTTCTTCAACAAACCCTGAGTTTGTTCCTCACTCCTCATCCTCCTCCTCCTCCTCCTGAGCCTGAAGCAGAGCAGTCAGTCAAGATCTGTCCGTTTTTCATTTTTCATATGATAGATTTACGTCGGGAGAGGATTGAGAGACCCAGACTGGATGTACATTTATTGCGCGGTCCAAACATACCGTTTCTCTTCACGTTCCATCGCTTATCTTTACAACATATTACAGCCGTACATCACAAACGTCACACACTGATCTCACATCCCAGCAAACTCCGTGTAGCACTCCGGCGGTTTATTTGTTGCTGTTATTTGCACTCATGTTTTTTTTTTTTTTAATCCAAATGGGAGCTTCTCCACGAATGGTAAATGAACATGGGGTGACATTTACTGTTTATATGAAGTATTAAAGCTGCTGGATTAGTCACTGAATGCTGTTTACGTTCTCTAATATGTCAAATGTGATTAAAACATTAGTTAGGTGCAATCACAAACCTGTCTGCCAACTGTTCATTTCTTCAGGTCGGGTCGCGGTGGCAGCGGGACGCGCAGGATATTCCAGAGGTCCCTCTTTTCTGCAACCCTCTCCAGCTAATCCCGTGGATCCCGAGGCGTTCCCAGATTGAATTTATGATGGCACAAGTGAGTTTTGGGTCAACCTATAATTAATTATGTATTGTATATAGTCATGGTATGGGCACATTCAAAGTTAGGGGACTCTCCCGTCTACTGGTTGCCATGGTGAATCAGTTTCAGTGCAGAAAATCTGATAAAAGCCTGTCTTGATCAAAGTACCAAAAATATATAACGTGTAAAAGGAAAGAAAATTTGGGCCAAGAAGAAGCAAATATCTAAATCAAGAGATTCGCACCTTTCATGTCCCACAATTACCACCCTCTAAAAAAACATAGATAGAAAGGTTGAACTAGAGCGCGTTTAAATGATCAAGAGAAAGGAATGGATTGATCGAACTTCTTGTTCTCTGGTAAAGTGAAGACGTTTAGTTGTAGCCCTCAGAAAAAGGAAAGGCTGCCCATCATATAATTACTAGGATTTTTCTTACTGCTTATGAGCTCCAGCGTCTGTTTGAAAAACATAGAATATATTAACAAAATAATCCCTAAAGGAATGTGTCCTCATAATTGTTCAAAAATGAGGCAGGAAACACGTCTCTGAGTGGACTTTGTTGTCCTCGCTCCACTCACAATCTGCAGCACGAACCAGCTATAGCTGCAGCCCTCACAGCATTTCCTAAAACGCTTCTTCATCAAACAATAGATGAAGGAAGGTGCCCCGCCACCAGCGTTTCATCTAGTGACACAGGAACCTGCATTGTGAGTGTGTGATGTGCGATGAATATCAAACTAGACGGCACGTTCTCCACGTACAGAAAAATAAGTGTTAGAAAATCTTCTAATCCAACTATGTTTGTTATAGTTATGTTACTATTCTAACTCGGCGTATTTTTAATGGTAATTCTTTACGTAAAAACATGTATTCCAGATTGCCTCTGATGTTTCCCGCTGCTCTGCCTCAACTCTCAGTGAGTTATGTAATTAATGCCACTAACTACTGCTGGCAATAGCTGCTATTAGCTAGTTAGCTCAGTTAGCGTATCGACTGTGTGTTCAGAGTGTTTGCTTCAGGAACACAAATACTCTAAACCACCAAAATCGTGTATTTCCATATTAAACCTGTCGAGTCCACTCAGACGCTTAGTTGTTCCAAAATATGTTCTACCATGAGTATCCAGTAAGTGGTTGAAATAAACCATTACCAAATCTCAGTATCATTCTGAAAATATTCTTTTTACGTCATCTTTGGGGGGAAAAAATCCATTAAATTGAATGTTTTTGCTTCAACAGCAATACCTACAGGTCGGCGAGGGGAAAGGCAGTCTGTGTGAAGTTGAGAGCAGAGGAGGACAGACTTCCCTATCCTCCTCTGGAGGTGGGATCAATTTAATGTATTCTAATGTCCTTCTTTTCTTATGCTGATCTGCGACTGGACACAACACAGAAAAAAAAAAGCTCCAGGAGAGGACGGCCTCCTTCACCAATCAACAACTAGAGTACAATATTGACATGGCGTCGGTCCAATGGGTCCTTCCACCTTCCTTTTCAATTCTCCACCACTGTGAGGCGCTAAAGTGTGAGGTACTGCTGGTAAAGGAGACATTGATTCATTGAGAACTACTTTGAAATAGAACTAAAAACATCCGTTTTATATAAGCCTTGTCTAAATAAATAAGGTTTGATCATCTTTAGCAGTTAGCCTGTTAGCTCGGCAGGTAGAAGCCCTGAAACCCTCACCAACGGGGTACACACTTATTCTTTGAAACTACAGTTTAGTAAAACACACGGGAGATGGAGTGTAACACGAGGAGGACAGCTGGTCCTTTTATTTTCTCATGGAAGCGGAACACTCATTCACACACTGGCCAACTTAACTTAAATTGATAATTTGCTTTTGTCGGGTTGCATGTGACGAGGATTTCTAACATTAGTTGTAAAAAAAAACATGTATTGATAAAAGAAAGCATTAATTTAGGAAAATGTTTTTAAAGTACCTCAAACTCACCAGCTGCCGCGGATCAACAAGCGTTGATTTGAAGCCAAAAGCAGTCCAAGCGATTGCTGTTCTGTAGCATCTGTTCAGAACATTTAACTCACTACTACATTAACCTTGTGACGACTTATTTGTCAACCACTGCCCCAGAGATCAATAAACATGTCACCGTTTACAGAGCTGTCACGTTTACAGTTCCACGGCAAAACGTCTTCTTTGTATGTGAACTCCTGTCTGAAGCTCCAAGTAGAGGTTCGCTTGAACGACATCACATGACTTATGCCATAAATGCACCAATCTGTGTGGAGGAAATCCTCCACCAGATACACAAGAGGAAGATGCAAACGTTCTGATAAGACTTAGAAAATAGAGCTGGTGTTGCTCAGGAACAATCATGCATGACTATGACCTCATGTTTAAATTGATTGACAGGTGATGTTGGTGATTACCAAAGACATGTAGCGGTGTATCTGCGTCGGAGTCGATGGGAAAGAGAGAGCGCGTTTGCAAGGAAGACTTTAATGATGGTTATTTTCAAATATTCAATAATAATACCAGAGTGAGTAATAAATAATATTCTTTGCGAATGATTCAGAGAGAAAAAAAAGTGTGTGTTATTCCTAAGGTATAAGTGAAGACTGCACTCAGGGTGTTTTTGTAAGAAACACGGAATGTGTGTTTACAAGGAAAATCCATGGCAGATTTAATTTCAAGTGAAAATCAACAAAATGTGTACGAGCATCTCTTCATCGCTGACAAATATTGTCATGTCTGCATTTTAAGATGACGTTCCTATTAGACTTGAAACATTAAGGAAAACCAGTCCTGGTGCATAAATGCCCTTAGATCTGCACAACTTTTGATGAGCTCATGTGGAAGCCTCTCTAAGCGTTGTGTTCTGCAGCTGAGCTGAATGTCCGCCAGCACTGAAACAAACTTTAAATGCACCACGAGAGAAGGTATACACATTGTTCTTGTGTGGGTGTGTGTCTTTGTTGGAGGTGAGAGGGAGGCTTGCAAACAAACAAAAGATCAGAACAAAGCTCTTGCGAATGAGGGTTTCATAGGAAACCTCTCTAGAGTTTTAGTTTCCGATCCTTTAACTGATCGCCTTTTGTGGCGTCCAGTGGTGCTTCGCCGCAGATGGGGGTCCCAAAGTCTGTGTGTTTCATCACATTTAAAATGTTATCACCGAGTAAAACCAGAGCATTGCTAAGAGCATTCCGACCCTGTATAACCACAGGGGTTATAACCACAGGGGTTATACAGGGTCTGAAGTCAGGAAGTCAGATACGTTTTCGTTGAGTGTTGGACTCCACCAAGGTTGTGCTTTGTCTCAGATTCTGTTCTTGGTATTCATGGACAGGAGCTCAAGGCGCTGTCAAGGTGAGAGAGGTGTCTGCAGATGATGTGGTTCTGTTGGCTTCATCATTCCGTGTTCTTCAGTAACACTGGATCGGTTCGCAGCCGAATATGAAGCAGCTCATTGAAAGTCAGCACCTCCAAATCTGAGGCCATGGCTCTGTCCTGAAAAGCGATGGATTGTCCCATTTGGTTTGGGGTTAGTTGCTGCCTCAAGCAAAGGAGGTTAGGTATCTTGGTATCTACAGGTGTTGTAATACTGGTAATACAGGTGTTGTACCGGTCCGTTGTGTTGAAGAAAATGTACTGGTCCATCTACGTTCCAACCCTCACCTATGGTCATGAGGTCTGGGTAGAGACCCAGAGAATGAAGTCAATGATATAAGCAGCTGAAATGAGCTTCCTTCGTAGGGTGGCTGGAGTCAGCCTTAGAGGTAAGGTGAGGAGCTCTGACATCCGGAGAAAGCTCGACGCGTGGAAAGGATCCAGTCGAGGTGGTTCGAGCATCTGATTAGGACGCCTCCCTTTCGAGAGTTTCAGTCATGTCCAACCGAGAAGAGACCCTGAGGTCGTCGCAGACCTCACCTGAGGGACTATATATCTCTACCCAACGCATAAGCGGAAGAAAATGGATGGAGTGAGGCTGGAGGACTGGAATGTAAGTCATTAAACTATTCTTAATTTTAAAAATAACTTAATTCTGGAATAGGAATAATAAATACATTTCCAATAAGTTGTAACATGTTTTAGAGATTTGTTTTTAGGCAAGATATATGTTTTGGTTGATATCAAATCAAATAAACTTGTAACGTTTCGTCCAAATCATTTCTATAATTTGACAAAAAGAAAAATACATTTAGCTCAATTAGACAACTTAACTTTAAAGTTGGTCCAAAGAAACATGAACTCTCTTCAGTATCTCTTCAGTGGTAAAATACTTTACATTTTCAGTGAGGAAATATCTAAACATGAAGTAACTAAGCCTTTAATCACTAACTTTCGGAACTTCAAAGTTTTCATTGAGTCCGTTTTCTAAATGAAGGGTCGGCTCAATATCTGGCCAGAGTTCCGTGCCGGGCTCGAAGATAAAGAGACTTCATCTTTAGGGACCAAACAGTGCATTGACTCCCAGGGTGATGAATGGCTTGCCTGGAGTCTCAAGGATCTAATAAGTGCATTATATCCTTTAGTAAGCCATTCAAGAGGCTGACGTCGGCTCAACTGCTTTCCGCAGCAAATGATGCGTCGCTGTCAGTCAGAGCTCCAGTGACTTTCAGTCTCTGGGACTCTGTGTCCTCGCCTTTTTCCCCTGAAGTGCCCGCAAAAAAACTGCTTTTTGCCCTCAGAGACTCTGAAAGAAACACACTCAGATTTTGTGTGATTGTGTGTATGAGCATTAAGGACTTTTTTTTTTTAATGCTTTTGAAAGCTCTCTTGTCACTCGCAGCCATTTATGGAAAAGATGTTTGCTAGTTAATTAGCTCTCGCAATACTCTGCCCTCTCCATGACCCTTATGAAGACCCCCCTCTCTCTGGGTTCAGCTGGCCGGGATTTACTCCACTCTCGTCTGTTCCACCTTGCCTGGGCAAAGTGTAATTGCCACTGAACTTTGACCTGTGAGTGTCAATTCCGTGAGGCATGATGCAATTACATTCAGTTCAGTCAGTGCTGGCGGCGCTGCAATGTTTATTTGATTCCTGGATACCACCTCTGGTGTTATTTTTGCAAAATGACCCATTTGATTAGACACCTACTGCTCTCATTGTATGGCAAATCAGATTTATTATGTAATATGTGAGGAGAGGAAGCACATGCTGCTGATGAGGCGGGATAGACTGTAATAGCACTCTTTTTTTTTTACAACGAGGAACAGCGATGTGGACTGAGAATGTCCCAGTATGATTAAGTACACATAGCAGGTTTCTCTGCAGCTTATTATAGGTTTCTCTATAGGAGCTGCGTTCCACATAAACTGAGCTAATCAATTTTAATCCCACCCACAAAGCACTTATGTACTTTACGGCGGCGGTTTGTAGCCGCCAAGCCTCAGACCAAAGCTACAACAGAGTATTTATGAGATTATTTTTAATTATAGTTATCATTTCCAGCTTTGGAAGCTTCTGTCTTTCAACAGGGACTCCTAAGTCTCCTCGTCCCTGTTGTAAAACAGGATGCAACTGATAGGCCATAACATTATGACCATCGACAGGTGGAAATCAGAAAAACATTCATTATCTCATTAAATACCTGTTACTTAAGGTGTTAAGGTATATCAGTGGGTGGGATGTCAGCTCCATCTGCAGAAGTTCTCCGATGCCTCGCCGTTGTCGAATACGTATCAGAGGGGAACGATCTGAAACACTATGAAGAACTGGTGTGAGGTCGAACACCTTCGTATTAATGCCAACAAATTGAAGGAGATGAGATGGTTCCTCACGGAACCCACCGGTGAACATCCGGGTTTGCTCATTCAACAGGTGAACTAATACAAACACCTGGGTCTTCACCTCAACAATAAACTGGACTGGTCCGACAACACAGATGTCCTGTACAAAAAAGGGCCAAGGTCGTCTCCACATGCTGAGACAAGGGTTCCTGGGAGTGTTTAACAGGAATCTGTTAAAGACCTTCTATGACACTGTGGTAACATCTGCATTCATCTATATATCTGTGTAAGTTCATATATATATTATTATATATAGTATATGTATGTAATTATGTATGTATATATATATATATATGCATATTTACCTATACTTGTCTATAAACTATCCTATTATATAGTCTGTCTTGTGTTTTTGGTGTTTTTTGTCACCTTCAGAATGTCTGTTTGGTGAGTTGCTGTTGAATCGACTAATTTTCCCGTTGAGGATAAACTAACTTTTGTAATAGAAATATTACTATATAACTGTCTTATGATTGGTTGATGCCTGTCTTCATTCCGACCTCACTGCTCTGCAAGTCAACAAGTATCTAGCCATAATATAAATTTATCCAACTGTTGTCCTTCTTCTGAACGCACAGTTCTTGTCAAGGACGCAGAGTTGTCGCGGTTCTGATCACAAGCACCGGTCTAAGCTGGTTTTAGCCACCCATTACTGATATCTACAGTGAGAAGATAATAACACATCTGCTGTCTGCATATAAAAACTCTGCTCTCTGTTCATTTTGGGCTCAGATTCTTCAGACTGTCAGACACTCTGTATGATCTTCTTCACCTTCTTTGCAAAGAATCAAACCCAAGGAGGACAGTTCAGTTCTAGCTTTTAATGCAGTCTCCACCGCTAATAGAATATTTCCACAACAGTTTCTATCTATTCTATCCATTCTTCCATGCATTCGGCAGCCAGTGAACATGTTGCCCTGATGTTGATGTGTTCAAACCAGAAGAGGTGAGCCAAGCGGTTTCAGGAAGGTCAACCAGTTAGCATGCTGGCGCGTGGGTCACGGTTGCCTTAGCCTCATCGATGTTCATGGGAGAGAAGGCTAGCCCGTGTTTTCGAGCCCACAGGAGATCTGCTGTGGAACAAATGGCTGAAAAAGTTGCTTGAGTTTTGATAGAAAGGTGGCGGAACACACGGTGCATTACAGAGCTGCTTTGCTGACAAAAGGGAATCTCCAGAATCTTGGGCCAGCACCAGACAATCTGCGACTCCGAGTCCAGTGAGACCTCAAAATCGAATCAAAAACTCATCTCCTTCACTTGACTTTCAATTAGTGTTGCCCTTCAATGCTTCGGGTCTTGTACCTGCTTCCACCATACATCCAGTGGGTCGGTCTCAGAATCGTTGAATCAATTAACATTAGTACTCAAAGTCTTTGTTTCTGCTCTCTCTCTCTCTCTCTCTCTCTCTCTCTCTCTCTCTCTCTCTGTCGCTCATTCTTCCTACCTTTTGTTCTCTCCTCTTATTCTATGTTAACTCAGGCTTCTCTGCACTCGACCATCCATTTATTTGGATCTGCATCATACCCCCTCAGCAGATTCTACCTCCCCTCTTCGTTCCCCTTCTCTCTACCGTAGCTTGTGAGCCATCACTTCTAATAATCGGTATGCCGTATCTATTATTTAGCGTTTGTGTGGCTTGTCCTCCACGGCGTCCTACCCGATCCATACTCTTCTATTACATTTTGCAATCTGAACATAATGATATATTTTCATCATCATTTGAACATGCTTCCGTTTGCATCTTATACTAAAATGTGTCAAACGGAAATTTAAAACTAGAGAAGCACTCAGACAGCGCAAACCTCCGTCGAGGCACCAGAAGTAAACTTTATTGTGGTTATTGTACTAGAGGGTAAAAATGCTTACGTCATCAATAACGAAGATCTGTACATTAATTCATGGGTTATTGTTAAAAGACTCCAAAGTGCCTATCTCGAAAAGAAAAAAGTTATCATGACATCACATCATTAGGCGAAACAGATACGTATAACAGGGCGTCATCTGCATATCTTACGAATTGACTTCATTTCTGATGATTAACCCTGTGTTAGTGTGTACAGAATAAAAAGACCTGGGTCTAAGAGGGAGAGCTGTGTGACCTCATAGTGTTTTTTTTTTCTAATGAAAAGTTGAACCGAGAAAAAAAAGCTATCAAGAAATCCATATAAAACTAGGAAAGCATTAAGAGAGTGCAACTATCCACCGAGAAACAACAGGACTAAGGTAGATATTATTGTGATAAGAATCCTCTGAAAGCATCTTACATCACCTTAGACTTATTTGTCATTCATATTTATACCATACAATGCTCATCGGAACGAAATTACCAAGCATTGGCTTGGAAAACACTTGCAAAACGTGTTGTACCTAAAAGGCAATAAATAGTTTAAAAAAAAAGCTATACAGAATAAATAGATGCGATACTATAAAACACTATTTTTGCACTTGTGTGTTGTGAACAGTCTTATAGAACAGTCTGATATTATGTGTAAGGGGGAGTATGTATATGAAAGGGAGGGGTGATGTTTATTATATAGTGAAAAAACATTATTATTTTGTCACGCTGTTAGGTCATGACGTCACCAAAATGTAATCATCTCTAGTTTATGACTAAACCTGGCATAATTTTATGGAAATCTGTCCATTGGTTTTCTGCAATCTTGTTCACAAACAGACAAAGGTAAAAACATAACTTTCTTGGTAGAGTTAATAAAACAAAGGCAATTTGCATGAGAACGAAAAACAAGTTTTTTAAGAATATTGATTATGATTTAGAATATTGAATATGATTTAGTAAGGTGAAGTCTCCACGCACACAGGCAGACAGACGGACGGGGGCGTCCGTCTGTCTGCCTGTGTGCGTGCATCCATCCATCCATCGGCATTCGTGACAATGCACTTGTGAATTGATGGCATTCCAGGAGAAAACAGTCTTGGCGGGGCGGTGCTGGATTGTATCCTTTGTTTGAAAAGCAAAGAAAGTTCTTATTATTATAATGGACAACAGGGGGGAAGAAAGAAGGGAACAAAATAAAACAACAACAAAGAGAAATTATGTCCCAAGTTTGTCAAGAAGTCGATGGTTTGACTGTTTCAATAACTTCCTGTACGCAGTTCTTTCCTTTCCCAAGCCCAGATACAAACTCATTAACAGTTCCTCCGGGACTGTTGGAGAAAGGCTCGGCCGGATTTGACCCTTGAAGTGTCTAGAAATCTGTCTTTTAGGTGGTTGAGGTACACAATGTCTGTTGTGTACCTCAACCGGATTTCTTACATAGTGGAACTGTTGGATATTTGGTTGAATAGCACAGATAAATCAGCTTGTGCAGGAAATTCAGAGTCTCAGAAAGCATCTTATCTCCTGGAGCGCAGGCGTTAGTTGATATCCTCTCAGGTCACACTTACTATAGGTCCTCCTGGTGAATTACTTTAACCTTGTGTGTGAGCCTGGCACATGACAGAGGGGTGGAGAAAGCATTGTAGAGGCACGGCACCAGGCCTCCCACAGCCAATAAGAACTTGACTGACCTCCACGTTCAGCACAATGGTCTCCAGATCATCCAGCTCTTTGATCCAGGCACTGAATGAACTCAACCTCTCAGCATCCCTTGAGTCACTGGAGACAGATGAAGTCTGAGCTCCAAGTGCTGCTGGCAACGTCTGGACTGTCACAACGGATAGAGACCCACAGACCACTTCAGGAGTGTCTGTGAAACATATGCAGAGGTTTTTCTTTTATAAACCATACATATTCAGAGACGCCGCGTCACATTCAATGATGTCTGCAGAGTGTTAGCGTGCTTCAGAGAGAGCTGTTTATCCGCTGAGCCGTTGCTGGCCACATTCAAGAGCTCCTATCAAGGTAAGAGGCTTGACACAAGCACACACACATACACACACACACATTATGCACATGTAACATTTTCCAGACCTCACTTAAACAATAATTACTAGCACAGATTGTCTACTTCCAGCGGGATATTCTGAAAAGATGCTTCGTCGGGGTTATTAAAATACTCATTATGTGAGTGTATGTTTCCCTTTAGCAAATATTAACATGTAATTCCCATTTATAATTAATCAGACAAACTCACTGGATCTGATAATAAGCTGCTTTAAAAAACGGAGATCATGAGAGCCTAAAGCATGGCTGCAGGGAAAACGGATAAAAACCCAAACTCAGAAAACGGGTAGAATATCATGTTCATTCAGCATCCTTTAATCTCTCTTTGTGGTGAGTCATAATTGTTCCAACTGAAGACAGATTCCTTGAAAATTCTCAGAACGTGTCAAGTTGGGTCCCTGAATGCAGCAGGGGTATTATGGAATTGTCCAAGCCGCCTCAGTTCCTTTTCTTAACGGGATAACTCAAAAACTTATTCATGGATCATCTGCAAATTTTAAAACATCGTAAACCTTCGTACGAGGAAGAACTGGATTGATTTTGGGAAAGGTCAGCTGCATATTACTGCCACGGGGAGCTTCAACTCCAGAAACACAACTTTTTGGGCCATAATATCTCAGCCGTTGCTTCATTTTAGACCAAATTTGGTGCAGATGCATCGACTCAAAGAGATCATTCTTATATATCATATTTTACTTATTATGGGGATTTTTTTCACGAAAAACTCGCCGGTAGCTTTACTAACTGTTGGTTCAGTTTAGTCCAAATTTAGCTCCTTTGAATTGACAGAAGGAAATCTGTCTTGTTTTATTCCTGAGCTCCACTCAGTGGTTCCACCACTGCTGTTGGAACGACAGTGTTTCATAAGGAGGGAAGGGGGCCTTACTTAAGTTGTCCATCTAAACATGGTGGTCAGGTCCAACAACTGGGCTCAATCACTTCACGTTCCAACATCAATGGTTTTAACAAAGCTGCGATGTGAAAATCCTTCTGAGGAAAATATGAAATATTGTACCACTCTTACCGTTTCAGCACAGACACCACATCCTGCCTTCTTATGTATGATCTCCTCTGCTGTGTCCGCCATGTTTGGTGCAGGATACATGTGCGTTGACAAGTGGCCCTTAGACTGCCCACTGCTTTATTTAGAACTTACCAGCGTGAGCTGGGGGGGGGGTCCAGCGTATAATGCCCCGGCCCATTTTTCTACTTATTCCATCCACCTATAGCTGACTTAAATGAATCAAGACTGCAGTTTTCACTGAATAGTTTTGTTTCCTCTCTCTGCTTTAGAGCCAAGCGATCAATCCTTAGTATGAAATTATCTTTTTTTATTCTTTATTTTGATGGTTTTGTCAGTTTATCCGGCGTCCTGCCCGGTTAACGTGTTCCTCCATTCATCATATGAGTGTCAAACACTGAATTTTTCATTCTTTCTGAAATACAATGCGGACCACTAAGAAATATTTCCTCCAGCATAGGGTCCTAATTTAAACAATGTTCAGACGGTGAAAATCATTCGACTGACCTTCAGAGTCAGGCAGACCTTCACTTTTCAAAAGTGGGAAATATGAGGTGTAAGAAAATCCAGAACAACCACTTTGTCAAGAGCAACATAATTGTCAATAAAAACCGAGATACAGCAAAAGATCATGAGGGTTATATTAACCCCTATTATAACTGGAAAAAACAAATAAAGAGAGGAAAGTAATGATTGGAAAAAACATAATTAGCGTTCTCTCTCAGCTTAAAAGAGTGCGGTACACCCAGGATAGAGCTTTAATACATTAACTACCCCAATTTGTTACATTTTCATATAAGTGCAGAAGAAACAAATCAACATTAATTATATTTAATGTTGCGTCATGTTTAGTTTTTTTCATGCGGTAGAATCAGAGCAGTTGTTTTTCTCCATGCTAAGATTAACAGACAAGACCGGTTCTTTACTCTTCACACGTTGATATCAGGTCCACTCTCACTCTGAGAGCGCCGGGAAATGTCCGTTATTCATCTGAAGCTTATTCTTACGTTACTCTAATGGAATTACGCGGCTCTCCATCGCTCAGAAGTAAACAACAACCATGCAGAAAGAAATCTGCGGGTTTGGGTCAGCAGGTCGGCCTAATGGGTAACTGTGTGGCCTCAAAGCAGGGATGGTTCTGGGCTCAGATCCCCCAGAGGCGCCGGAGCGTGTCTGTGTGGGGTTTTAATGTTCTCTACCGGAGGGCTCCAGCTTCCTCACACAGACGGAAAAAAACAAGCCAAACAGGTGAATCACTGACACTGAATTGCTCACAGGTGTGAGAGTGAGCATGAATGGTTGCTGGTGTCCATGATGACACCCAGCTTCTCGCCCAGCCTCCGCCTGCAGCTGCTCCAGCACTCCTGCACTACAAAAACAGCCACACAAGCCAAATATTCTTAGATTATTATCAACTTGTCTTGAAATTTGGAAAAAATAAATGAATCTGCCAAGGGGATGATAAAACTCTGCTTGACTAGAATTCTTTGATTTAGCATAAAACACCGCAATGGGCCTTAAAAATGGACCAAAATGCTAGAATGTATTGATTATTATTAATAATAATCATAATAATAATGTGAAAGTCCTTTTCTGCATTTGACCCATCCCTGAGGTGCAGTGGGCGGAGCCTATGAAGTGGGGTTATTTGGGTTCTTGCTCAAGGAGACTATGAACGGCTGATCTTCCACCCGCGGATTTACAGACGATTTACTTACGATTAGTATTTTAGTCAAGTGATTGGTGCTTATTTTAAGCATCCAAACCTTCATCCAAGATCAATAATTAGGAGATAAGATCAAAATAGGAAAAAAAACTCTTTAAAATGTTGTCCTTTTTAAAGACGTTATAAAATATTAATGTTTCGTTAATGTGTCCTTATTTTAAGAATAAAAATGAGCTTATTCTGAAAATATGGAAATAATCCAGTTCCCTTGCTGGGATATAATGCAGACCATCAGTGTGTCTCGTTACTGGATCAAACTGGTTCAACTTCAGCTCTAATGTGAAACAGAAATATATTTTCTGCCGTGTGTAACCCTGAGACGGAAGGTCGTAACATTTTGACCAGTGACTAAAGATAATATATTGATTAAGGTTTAACTGAAAATTATAGTTTGGTCAGTTTAATTAGAGAAATATTTCAACATTTAAATACGTTTTTTCAAAAATAACTATACTTGGATTAAATAATAAATATAAGGTTATCTAAAGTAACAAAAAAAGAAAGGAGGAGTAACTCCTTTATGACAATGATGTTACTTAATGTGAGGACCATGTTTTGGTCTTATGTGTAAAGACTATTTTTTCACGTAAATCTGAAATTTAACTTGAGGAAAATAAATATATTAAGGTTTAACAAATTTCACACATTTAAATTTTTTTAAATTTATTTATTTATTTATTTATGTTATTTTGCTCAGAGTGTAGAAAGAAAAATGTTCTATTCATATTAACAGTATTTTTTAAAAATTATTTACGATATTCCTGACAATTTCCCCTCCTCCTGATGGTAAATAAAAAAAGCAGCACGCATATTTGTTCTTGATGGCGCTCATATCCTCTCACGCTGATGAAAACCTTGACCGTCAAATATGAAGTATACCTAACATTAAAGCAGCATTCAAGCTCAAATTTCTTCTTCTTCAACTTACCTGTGTGCAAATTCAATATTAATAATGATTTGGCGTCCGACGCCCTTATCTCACCTCCGTAGATGCATGTTGCTGCCGTAGAATTATGCAGGAGGCGCGTTTACAGCTGCAGAGCTGCGGCGACAATCCCAGCTCAATAAAAAGAAAAAAACAGTTCTTTAGCATATTAAATATTCACCACTGTCTCCACACAACTGCTTTATCCAATAAGTTTTCAGAGCATTAAGCCGATTCATCAACCGCATCAAGTCTTCCTTGGCTTAAAACCAAAACAAAAACGCTCCATCATCACCCGCTGTAGCCCCGAGGTATGGAGCAGCTTGAGTCCTAACTGTGCTCACGGTCAGATCGATGGTTTCTCTGGACCGGCTCCCCTGTGTAAACAGCACAGTAAGTTCTCTGCCTCCGATGATAGACTCTTATTCATCACTTTTTAAATGAGACTGTGGGAGAGGGGCCGGTTGGAGCTCAGTGAATACATGTGGAGAGCAATTCCAAGCGAAGCACCCTTCCTCGAACTCTCATCGACTTAATTAAATCTGGTTCACAAAATCTGGTCACTTTCCAAATAGGCATGCGGTGTCGAGAGAGACTCAGAGGTACGTCGAGGTCAGTGTACAGAACCTGTAAGTAGATGCTGTTCAATTTATACAGCCAAATAAGCGGGAGAACCGACAGAAAATGAGTTTGTGCCGAGGACGAGGAAACGGGTCAGAGGGAATGAGACGGGTCAGAAAGAGTCGGATCAATACCGTCAGACGGCCGTCAACATAGTTCTCCTCTCCATAGAAGCTAATGTCAGTGAGAAGAGAGAAGAAAAACTTGAGAAGAAGAACACTGGAGGTGAAATATACCCAAAAATATATGAAATGAAATGGATGGTCAGTTGCATGTTTCTGCCACTAGGGGGGGTTTATCTGCACAATCCTTCCACAGTTCTAGCCCCAGCAGTCTACATCCCGAAGGGTCCTTAAGCAAGACCCCGGACCCCAATCTTCTCCCCAGGCGCTGCAGATACCCGCCCACTGCTCCTCAGGGAAGGGTTAAATGCAGGGAACCAATTTCACTACGTTGTACAACTTTTACGATCGTATGTGACAATTGATACTTCCTCTAAAATCACAGTTTTACGGCCATAATTTCTCGACCGTTGGTCAAAATTATTCCAAATTTGGTGACTATGAAGCGACTAAAATAAATAAATCTTGTATGCATCGAATTTTACTCCCAATAGTTCATATCTTACTCACTAGGCGGAGCTCTTTATACGTAAAGACACCATTTTTCAAGCGCGACTACCTAACTGTTTAGTCCAGATTTACCTCATATGAACCGCCTCAAGGAGGTCTAACGTGTGTTTCTCATAGTTTACTGTAATTGTTCATAGGTGACCGTTACTTCCACACCATGAATCCAATTGTGTCTAAATTAAGTTCATATAGATGGACACAAGGAAACTGTCTTTTTTTTTTATTACTGGCTCAGAAAAAATAGAATGTAATAGATTTATCATTATTCATTTTATATTCAAAAATATACATTTAATAAAAATGATCTTAATAACTTATAATAAGTTACAGCGGTTTAATTTTATTGCTGATCTGAGAAATCAGGTTTATGAGAGCGTATCTGTAATAAAACAAAATGATGATGATGAAGATAAATTCATCTTGGTCCTACAGAGGAAAAGTTAATTCTATCGCTGACCTCAGCAAAAAAATAGTTGAGTGAATTCCTCATTTGTGAAGTAATCAGGGCGATTGGCCAAGTCACTGCAGAGGATGATAATATAATAATGTAATAAAACTAGTGTGAGTAGTTAATTCTATTAATGATATCAGAAACAATCTTAAGGATTGGTGTTTATTTTATAAGCCATTTATAAAGCCCAGTTCTGGTTTGAATACAAAGTCACGCTGTTTATATAACAATCAGAGCGTCACATATATGTCCTCTGGTTGATGAATTATAACCAGATTTAAATAAACACCAATAACTGTTCAAATTATCCCCTTTGCTGTGTTCTTCCGCCCTTAACAGAACCTCATACCTCTGCAGCGGGTTGAAACTGCCAAGAAGTCTTGCGAGTGGAAATGGCGCCAGTCATCGGCGGTCCTGTCGGCTACACGCCGCCTGAAGGAGGCTGGGGATGGATGGTGGTGGCCGGTGCCTTCATCTCCATCGGCTTCTCCTACGCCTTCCCCAAGTCCATCACTGTGTTCTTCAAAGAGATCGAGGTGATCTTCAACGTGACCAGTAGCCAGGTGTCCTGGATCTCCTCCATCATGTTAGCGGTCATGTACGGCGGAGGTGAGCTACCGTTCAGAACCCCGCTCTGATAACACTTGACATTTACTCCATCCATAACATTTATAGATCGGATTCATTCCTGGCTGGCGTCGCAACTTTAAAGGACTCTTTTCCGTGAGTGCCGAGTTAAAAGTCAGTCCGGTGCTCGCTGATCAAACACAGACTCGCATTCTAACCTTTCAGCCTCGGTTTTGTCCACGGACCGGCCAGATTCTTGTCATTATGGCGCTCCCACGCGGAGATCAGACAATACCGTGACTCCCCCATTGAAGGGTTGTTTATGAGAAGGCGACATTATCAGTCTCTGTAGCACATCAATGGCTTTAAGCCTCGTATACCCTCTCATTGTTTGCCTTTGTGCCGTGGGAGCCGAAGATGGCCTGAGGTTTGGCGGTGCTCCCTCACTGATGACAGACACCGGCTGATGTCACATGGGTCTGGCCAGTCAAGCGATGATAAGGCGCTATTCATGCGCACGGCATTCAACACGGAGAAAAAACGATTTCATTGGCGCTCTCTTGGTCCCTGATGAGCGTCTGCTCTGGAATCACAACGCTGCACTTCTCTCTGCTGGAACATCTGATAAACTGAGTCGAGGTTTTTAACCTCATGGAAGGTTTGGAGAAGACTAGGGAAAATTTGATTCTGGCCCGAGTATGATCTTACAAAAAACGGCTAACACTGCATCCATTACATTTCATGCGTAGTTTCGAGAAAGTTAAATTTGAGCTTGGCTTGATGTTAATATTTAATTTATGTGAAAGTATGTTTGAGGGAAGACACAGCTCCCGTCTTTCGTCTGCAATGGAAGAACAATTTTCCCCACAAAGGAGTCGGTGCTGCATCTGGTTGAGCAGCAGAATCCCTGCAGTCATTAAATGTCATGTGACGAGACACGCTGTGACAACATGTGGTTATTCTTAATAAGTCTTGACTTTACATAAATTATTATTATTACATCCCAGAGAGGCCGGGGATAAGATGTCATCGTCACAACGTCTGCCGCTGATCCTTTGTGTTAACCCGATAACTCAGAAACCGTTTCATGGATCATTTTCAGATTTTCTACCCGCATAGACTTCAGTGAGAGGAACAACTGGAGTGATTTAGGGAAAGGTCAGCTGCATATTTCTGCCACTAGGAACTATGAACACTATAAACATCACTATAAACATTATTAACATCACTATGAACGCTATAAGCATCACTATAAACATCACTATGAACACTATAAACATCACTATAAACACTAAAAACATCACTATAAACACTATTAATATCACTTTTAATGCTATAGACATCACTATAAAGACTATAAACATCACCATGAACACTATAAACATTATTAACATCACTATGAATGCTATAAACATCACTATGAACACTAAAAACATCATTATAAACACTATTAAAATCACTATAAACACTATTAATATCACTATTAACGCTATAGACATCACTATAAAGACTATAAACATCACTATAAACACTAAAAACATCACTATAAACACTATTAATATCACTATTAACGCTATAGACATCACTATAAACATTGTTATAAACACTATAAAAATCACTATAAACCCTAAAAACATCATTATAAACACTATTAAAATCACTATAAACACTAAAAACATCACTATAAACACTATTAATATCACTATGAGGGCTATAAAGATCACTATAAACATAGTTATAAACACTATAACATTCACTATAAACACTAAAAACATCCCTATAAACACTATTAATATCACTGTTAACGCTAAACACGTCACCATGAACACTATAAACATCACTATGAATCTATGAACATCACTATAAACCCTTTTAAGAACACTTTTACTATAAATGAAAGCATTCAAACTAACTTCAGTGGCTACCATTTTGCTTCCAGTTCTGTGTGTGGCATCTTTGTAATTGTTCTTTTGTACATGCGGATCAGTTTTGGGCCCTGAGCTGTTCTGGAGTCTGATAAACAACACATGTACAGAGTAATGTGATCAGCGACACAATAAAAAGTCTTTGGGAGAGTTTTCACAAAAAAACAAAACTGTTCAACTCTTCCCAACCCATATGTCTGATTGTGACCAAATTGGCTCTTATGAACCTACACAAGGAGATTTGTCTCATCTATAATAGTTCATATTTCATATTTCACTCACTAGAGGGAGCTTTTTATGGGAAACACAGTTTCTCCTGCAATTGTGTCTAAATTAAGCTCCTATAAATTGACACAAGAAAAATCTGTCTTGTTTCATTGCTGAGCTCAGAAAAACTAGTAAACTGTTTTTATCTTCACGATTGAGTCACTGTGGGATCTGAACCTAGAGCAGACTGCTGACTTCACAGAAAGAGTTAGGTTGAGTCAATATGGACTGTTTGAGTCACACTAAATTTGAGGAATTCAATCCGGGGGATTGCTTGTATAATGCAGGGGATTGGGGGCTTTTCAGTGATACACCTGTGCTGTTGGGGACGACAGCTTAGGACAGTCCCGAGTTTGTGTGGGTTTGGGTTTGCCGCCTTTCTGATGTGAGGAATGCTTCTGTGCAGACGCGCTCATCTCTGCAGATTCAATCGGCCTTTTTTTACATTTTCCTAATTAATGCAAATGTCTCCTAAATATACACAGATGACGGAGGGCTATGCATGGTAATTGAAAGGAAGTGAGTGAGGAAACGTTTGTCAGCGCTGTGGGAGTCTTGAGTCAGCGTAAAGGTTTGACATTCTGAACACATCAGCCGGAGAAGTTCATTAACAACCACTGCTGTGTACCTCCACTCCTTCAATCTTTGATTCATTACATTCATAATATTCTACATTGGTTCGTCTCCAACCTTTTTATCCTAAGCAACTCTCCCTGCGAGCAGCAGGAAAGAACTCATTGCTTGTGCGGAGATGGCCTACATTACAATTTAAAAACCCATTGTCTTGCACCGTGCTGGCAAATGAGTCTGGACAACCTCTAAACAAAAACTGTCAGTTTCTATTTGGCTTCATTGGGTAGTGGAGGGATTTGGCAGGCGGGCAGAAGTGTCTTCCATGTGGGTTCTCACACTCCTTTATGCAGGATGGTACCATCCCTAAATAGAGGCGGTGTTTTTTTTCGACACGAACCCTCTGTGGATTTTTAGACGTGCGGTTATAAACCGTCATGGAATGGAGGTGGAATCCGAGATGCGAGCGGGTTATTATGTTCTCCTCAGATTGAGCAGCACAAATTTCTAATTAAGTAAATATCTATTTTGCTTTAACTCCCAACGCGACATTCTCTCAAATCCCTGACACGCACAAGTGCCTCCAACGTTTGCCCAACCTGAGGTCGTTCAAACCATCCTTTTCTAAAGCCTTTACACTCAATTTAAGAAGAAATCCATCAACAAATGATTCCTTTTTCAATTTTTATGAATCCCTGAACCAAATGGATGCTCATTTCATTAAAGCGCCGGTGTTTTTTTTTCTTCCTGTGTTTTTTAGATTTCATTATGAATGACACCAGAGCACATCCTCTGCACTGCAGCACTGACAAAAAAAAAACCATTGCAGAAGTTGTCTGAATTCTTCCGGGCCACAGCTCTCTGCTGGTGGAATATAGAACTGTGTTCTGTTGGATGGATGGAGATCGTCATGTTTGAACATCTAATGTGTGTGCTGCTGCATCGTTGTTTTTTTTACTCCTCAGGTCCCATCAGCAGCATCCTGGTGAATAAATATGGTAGTCGTCCTGTTATGATGGCAGGAGGGTGTCTGTCTGGATTGGGTCTTATTGCTGCCTCATTCTGCAACTCTGTTCAAGCACTATACTTTTGGATCGGTGTGGTGGGAGGTACTGAGTTTCAACTTTCATTATGATCACATCTGGTCATGAGTCACCAATTTTCTTTCTGTGCACTGTTGCCATCTAGTGGCCTCCAAAAATAAAAGCACCTGGAAATGCTCAAATCCTTGCTTTTCAACTCTTATATATTAAGATCCTTCCTCTTCATTTATTCTTCTAGGTTTGGGACTGGCCTTCAACCTCAACCCTGCCCTGACTATGATCGGAAAGTACTTCTACAAAAAGCGGCCAATTGCTAACGGGGTTGCGATGGCCGGCAGCCCCGTGGTTCTCTCCACCATGGCTCCAATAAACACCTGGCTCTTTGATAAGTTTGGCTGGAGGGGAAGTTTCCTGATCCTGGGCGGCGTGCTCTTCCACTGCTGTGTCGCTGGTTCCCTAATGAGGCCCATAGGACCCAAACCCAAACCTGTGGAGAAGAGCACAGAGAAGAGGACTGTAGGCTCGGTCATTAACAGCTTCATCGACCTCTCTCTCTTCAAGCACCGGGGCTTTTTGCTCTACATTATGGGTAATATTGTCATGTTCTTCGGCCTGTTTGCTCCTCTGGTGTTCCTCAGTAACTTTGCCAAGAGTAGAAACATCCCTAAAGAGAAAGCCGCCTTCCTGCTGTCTGTGCTGGCTTTTGTTGACATGGTAGCCCGGCCCTCAATGGGCATGGTGGCGAACACCAAGTGGGTCCGGCCCAGAATACAGTACTTCTTTGCTGCATCGGTGCTGTACAACGGCGTTTGCCATGTTCTGGCGCCGATGTCAGTCGACTACAAAGGCTTTGTGATTTACGCCATGTTCTTCGGGTTTGCCTTTGGCTGGCTGAGCTCGGTTCTGTTTGAGACCTTGATGGACCTGGTGGGAGCCCAGCGCTTCTCCAGTGCTGTTGGGCTGGTCACAATCGTGGAGTGCGGTCCAGTCTTGTTGGGACCCCCTTTGCTTGGTAAGTACATCAGGTGGTAAATTGTAATTCTTGTGCATATTACACCAGAGGTACTAGAAGAACTGAATACAATTACTTCAGTAAAACAACAATTAGTGAAGTTGAATAATTACATGCAAGAATCCCTTTAAAGGATATTTCTCCCAGCCGATCCTCATGACATATTAATATAAAATGAACATCAATTTAAAGAATTCTTAAAATGTGTCTCAACCTCTATGAAGGCCGTTCACGTTTTAAAAAGTTTTCAGTGTGATTGAACGTTTGTGTTGAACTCAAATCCAACAAAGTAAAGTAGATAGAAGATTTTAGATATCTTTTGTTTTCTTTGTGGTCAGGTTTTTCCTAAAGATATTTTAACTGTCATCTATATTATCGTGTTTTGTTGTGTGTGACAAGCAGCAACTGACACACCAAGTCAGATTTTCTTATCCTTGTGTCGATTCATGGGAGATAAATTCACACATAAGTTGATAAGATGTGACAAATACAACTTTTCCATCTCCTCCAGGCTCTTCGTATAAGTTACATATGGAATAAGTCGGACTAACGGTTAGGAGGTTATGTCTGAAAAAACAGTGTTTTTCATTAAAAAAAAAGTTCCCCCTCGTGAGTAAAGTTATATATATACAAAATAAATCTCCTCCAGTCGATTCATATGAAAAAAAATTGGACTAAATCGTGAATAATAGTTGGGAAATGATGACCTGAAAATGTTTGGATAAAGATCCCCCACTAGTGGCGGCAAAATGTAACTGACCTTTCATTTTGACCCAGATTCATTTAAAGAACTGTATTCCAAAGTGAATCCAGTTCCTCTTCCCACTAAGGTTTATGAAATTTGAAAACGATCCATGAAATACGCTTTGAGTTATGGCATTGAGAAAATAAAGGATCCGCACTGATGATGATGATGATGATTCCATAAGACCCCCGTCTTTTCAAGATTCAAGAGGTTGATTTTTTTTTTATGTATTTCTTTTATTATTATTTCCTTTTCTATTTTTCGGGGATATTATGATGGTATTAAGTATTAAAGGCTGTTTTAAAGCAGGAAAAGAAGAAAGTTCTTATATTTGTGTTAAGAGGAAAGAAATAAAGGAAAAAGTTGAAGTCTGAAAAAATCCATTCCCATGCGATGTGCAGATATCCAAAGACTGCATTTTTAATTACAAATCTGTTTTCAGCAGAGCAAAAACATCAACACAGTCCAATAACTGAGCAATGCAACCCCTTTCTGTCCCCACAGGGAGGTTCAAAGACATCTATGATGACTACCAGTACACGTACCAAGGCTGCGGGATCCTCCTCCTCGTCTCCAGCGTCTTCCTCTTTTTAGGGATGGGACTCAACTATCGAATGCTGGCCAAGGAGAAGAAAGAGGAGGAGAAGATGGCCAGGATGGGAGGAAGAGAGCCAAAGTCCAACAGGGACAATGCCGCCAAGCAGGTGGCCGAGGCTCAGAACAAAGAAGACACTGTTTAATGTTCTGTCCCATCCAGATTTGTTGGAGTAAGGTTGTCTGCCCGGTGCATATGTATGAGAAAACAAATGCTTGAGTGACCCAAGACGGCGGAAAAACATTCTTTTCTTCTTTTCGCGATGACCTCTTCTGTAACTTTCTTCTGTCGCACACTGTTTGTTTGTTAACTTTCTAAAAGTGCTGTCGGGGTGTCAATGGTGCCGCACTCCATTTCCTTCCCCATCATCTGTGGAAGTATATTATTATAGCGATCAACTCACTTTTGTTGCCTCGAAATTCCTCAAACACAGCGTATAATAAGGAATTTTTCTGTTTTAAAAGGATTGATAGCACTGTGCAATCTTTGAAGGCGTGAAAGCTCCCTTAGTGCTTCTATCACTTATATTATGCAAATGTATTCATGCACTCAATTTCTGTTCACTTTGTGATGATAGAGTATTATCAATCATTTTGAGAGCATATTTTTTCTTCCTAGTTTTGTTTATTCACACGATGGGAAAATGTTCCAATGACTGCAAGTTTCTGTATAAGCAACACATGTCAGAAAAACAAATAAACTGTCATATGACATGAACCCAATGCAGTATGTTCTATGTAAAAACAAATGAAAAACACAAGTTTTTGACATGCAGAGACTATTTTTCAAATAAACTACTCAAGTTTATCAAATAATTTATCCTTTACTAAGCCAAAAATTAGATTTACTGTCGTATAGCTTGTATAATAGGCGACTCCACGTCTTTAGTTCTTGTGTTTTTCTAACCAAAACAATGAAATAACGAATGAACAAAAGATAAAATGCCACACACTACATTATAATGAAGATTTTGTAGATGATAATAACTTCTGATATTATTTTTTAAAGGGCTGGAGATTGCAATTTTAAAAAGGACAAAACTGAATATCTATTTTGAATTATTTAAAAGATTCAAATCTGTGAAAAGCTGCCCTTATTAAATAAAAAGAATGACATTCAAACAGAAGGGCCACAGCTTCACTTGTTCTGAAGGTCTACCAGTGAAAGGGAAAAAAGCTTTTCACTACGAATCACATTTCCTCTTGCCTCATTAACAAGCAGAGGTCTCAGAAGGGTCCCATGGGGGCATTTCTGGCACTATAAGAGCTAAAAAAAAGATTTTCTTGGGGATGGGAAGAAAGATCTGGATTTCATTTATAAATAAAAGAAAGGCCTTTGTTGTTTTGTTGATTATGATGAAAATGTTGTGTTATATTATAGTGTAGTATTTCCTGTATAGTGTAATATTTATATTTCGGTGTAATACCCTAGTATAGATTAATATTCATATTTATATTTGAATTTTTACTCTGTTATATTGATATATTTTGGGACTAATAAAGGTTTATCTTATCTACTTAACAAATTATTATAAATAAATCTTAATATCATTTTATTTAATAAATAATGTATACATTACTTTGATATGAGACACAGATTCAAAATTAAGTTAAAGAAGAAAAACGACGAGTTGATGTTATAATTGAACATAAAGCCTGCTGTCCGATAATGGAAATATTGGCCGAATGGCTGTTAAGGAAAATTTGAAATCAATGTTAACGTTGAGCGCGAGAGCAGGCTCGCGCCGGTCGTTAGATTAAAAAAAACGACGTCAAAAACCGTTGAACAGTTACTGCTACCACTGCGGTCTCGGTAGATGTATTTAACTTTACCGACATTGTTAAGTCACTACTTGTCTGTTGTTTGTTGAAATAACGTCTCGACGATTAATTCTGTCCGGTAAGATTCACTTTTCCGCCATTGTTTTGTATATTTCTACGAAGGTGGGTTAGCTGGTTAGCTTGGCTAATCAACTAGCTAGCTTGGTTAGTTAACAGGCCGTTAACATAGTAGTTATGAACGGAATTGATAACAGCTAGCTAGTTAGCTTAGCTATCGGCTAATGTAATGTCTGGTAATTAGTTGAATTCAAACAATTTGACCGTTTACTTGCGTTGTATTTTTTTATTTTATTGAAAAATAACGCCTCCATGTTCACTTACACGTCAACATGTTCAAGTTAAATAGTCATTATTGGAATATAACTAGGTACATTTACTCAAATAAAGTAATTAAGAAACGCTAAGACGTACTTGAGTATTTCCCTTACATGCAGCTTTTTGTATCATAGGTTTTGTACAAAACAATTAGTATACTACTGAATTTATTTTATGCCTAAAATGTTTAAAATAAGTTGAGGTATATGTAACACCCATTGACTTCAACTGTAAGATTTCTCATTTGGCCCCTTAATGTCCAGTTCATCTGATTGGTTGGATAAAATTGAGTCTATTTCTTCTTTGAAAAGAAGAAGTTTTTATAGACAGAGACATTTTGTCTCTGTCTATAAAAACTTAAAATGTAGGGAGTTTTATAAGGGGACATTTTATGGTATGGAATTACTTAAGGAACAGAAACATGTAGTTTTATGATCAAATAATTCTCTAAAACCATGTTTTCACAATAAACAGTTGATTTGGAACTGTATAAAAAAAAGATGGTAATGGTGAGCTAGTCTAATTAAAATTGACTATTGTTCTTGAGAAAATTCTTGATGAATCAAATTTCTTTCAATTTTGTTTTATCATGACTTAATTTCATAAGTATTATTATTTAATAACTTTCTTTACCAAACAATTTAAAAAATTAAGGTGAATCTGCCCTAAAGAAATACAATATGCAAATAAATACATTTTCCAGTCTTCTTTTTTTCTTTGTGATGACATTAAAGGGTTAAATGCACTTCTATTGCACAAATTCCAAAAATACTCTTTTTATTTACAAACAAACATATATGTGCCCGAGAGTAAATTAATACACGCAACTATTAACTACCATATATCTGATATTCATTTATATTTGTTGTACTTTTTGCTTGTATGTACATAAAATAGGTCTCATATTTAATTTCCAATTCTCCATGAGTGTTAAATGCAAATTGTTGAAACCTGCAGAAGCTTTTTTTATACGTTGATAATATCGTAATTTTTCATCCACTAACTACATTTGTTTGAAAGGGTTTGTTTTTTGCATTTAGATTATCTGTTTTTATTTGCATGTCAGTCTATAAAATTGTAGATATTTGTACACCCATTAACATTTTATAAGCTGAAATGCAGCAAATTAATCTATAAACAAACATTGAACAGCCATAAATATATATTATTGAAGTCAGACTAGCACTAATTATCTTGTTACTATGGCACATGTCATTGGAAGTTCAAAAATAAAAGCTCCGTTCTACCCACTCAAACCGCCTCCTCCTCCCCCGGACTAAGCCCAGCACCATGGGTGATCGGGCCTTCTGTTCTGCTGCCCCTGGTCTGTGGAATGCCCTCCCTGACCATGTGAAGGCTCCACAGACAACTGAGACATTTAAAAAAGGACTTAAAACTTTCCTTTTTAGCAGAAGCTATAACTTTTAATTAACATTGCTGCTTTTTGGTCTTATTTTTACATAATTATTATATATATATATTTTATTTTTTTTATGCTTTTATCTGCTTTTACCTTGTAGCACTTTGATATTTGATCCAAAAGTGAAGTGCATTATAAATTAAATGTATTATTATTATTTTTACAAGTAAACATTTTGTCCTTATAGTTGATGTGTTGAAAGCAGAAAAAACAGGCAAATCTAGTCTAGGCAAATACTATCTGAATGACTTTGAGTTCTGATCTCACTACGGTCTTATTGGGTGTTCCCAATCTAGCATGGTTAATACCCACTAAAGTGGTCTCAGGAATGACAACTAGTGAACCGGCGACGGGGTCATGGGATATCCAAGGCTCATTGATGCATGAGAGAAGTATGTAAAGTATGTGAACCCATGTCCAGACAACAGAAGTGCTCCTTCAGCACATAATTACCGAACAATTTGATGGTGCATACGTTGCACTGGGAGCTGTTGGTGTTGGCATGCAAGATATCATGAAGTGGTTTTAATGTAATGATTATAAATCAGTTAAACAGTGCATGAGTACTTCTATGCTTTTATTAACTTAACCAAGCATGTTTTTTAATTATTTCCTTATTTGTAGTGGTATTTTCACAGTGTGGTATTAATTACTGTCACAAGTAAAATAAAATATCTGAATACTGCTTCTACACATTATTGAACTTTACAATAATTGATATGTTTTCTGTATTTGTGTTCATTTCAGAATGGAGAGAGACCGTGGCTTTAACTTCAAATTGTTGGTACCTCCCAGGATGAATTACGGACAAGTATCTGCTGTTCGGCCTCAGGGAAATGTGGAAAAGAGTGGGGATTTTATGAACACTTTGCCACAGGTGAGTTAAATAGTTACACTAATAAATCAACAGTAACAACCTAATAATAGTGGAAGACAAGTTAAGCTAATATGTGTTAAAGACACATAAAGCAAATATGTGTTAAAGACACATAAAGCAAATTTTCTGCTACCTCAGCAATGAAGTCATCCTAGGTCAAAATTATCAGCATAATCTTCAGCAGTAAATACAGTTTTGTATGATATGCACACTTGTTGTTTAACTTTCTGTTAGCTGAAAGTAGGAATGAACGGATGCAGTGGTTTTCATTAACACGTAGGATGAGTTGTAAGACGTGATTGTTGTTTTCTCTTAGGGCTACACAAAATGTTTTGACAAAGAGCAGAGTGTGCTCCCCAACACAGGCATGGTTGCACCATCTAAACCTAGTCGATACCAAGGTATTACCTTTCAAGCCAACTTGCTACATAATTTATTCAAAAACATTGACACTTATTTAAGTTTACTAATATTGTAGTTGCTAAATTGTTTTATGTCACATAGACTTGCCCAAGATGAAAGCTGTGCCACCACTGGAAAAGGACGAGGTACTTTTTTCATTATAAATCATTTAAAAAATTTAAAAAAAATGAAAACCATGAATAGGATAGACTTGACCTTTGTTTTAAATATGTTTTAAGTATGTCATTTTGCTTCCAGTAATATGTGTGTATTCCCTCAGATTAACTGCAACCCTGGCCAGCTCTATTCCAAGCTATTGGATGAAGTTGAGAAAATTAAGTGCTGGAAGACCCAAGTTGACACTGACACTGTGCAAAAGGAACGGAAACTGCAAGAAAACAAAAGAACAATTGAAACTCAGCGCAAAGCTATTCAAGAACTGCAGGTGTGGGCCACAATAACAGTTCTCTTTCTCTCTCTGGGTAAACACATACATATATATAATATATATATATATTTACAGGTTTGTTTTTTTAATAAAAGATCGTTAAAAATAAATCAGCATACTCTTAGCACCCTTCATATCAAAATGGTATTTATTTTACATATTTTCTTTTTTATAGTTTGGAAATGAAAGTCTCAGCATAAAGATGGAGGAACAGATCTGTGAAAATGAAGATTTAAGGAACCGGTATGGGCTTTGTTCGAGACACACTGGACGTGCTCTTTGAAAGCCACATGAAGAAACAATCTGGTTGTGAACATAAATGATTTGTCTGTTTACAACTTTTAAATACAGGAATAACGCAACAAGAAACTTGTGTAATATTCTCAAAGATACTTTTCAGCGGTCAACTGAGAAAATGCACTTATGTAAGTGAAACAGAAAAGAAATAGCTATGTTGTTAGCATCTAAAAATATTACACAATACTGTGTGTAATTATCCAAAAACCTTACATTTTGTAGTTGAATCTGAAAGAGAAGAAACGAATCACATTTTTATGGAAAATAATGAAAGCATTCAGGTAACTCTCTAACTCCATTCCAATCATCTTTTTATTAATAATCTTAAAAATAATAATAATAATGATTGTTGCAATCTTTCAGTAAAACAGTATGAATTGAACTTCGATGGCCTGTTTAGAAGTAACTGTGTTGTTACAGAAACTGATATCAGCATTTGAGAGCCTTCGTGTTCGAGCAGAAGCTGATCGACAAGAAATGCAGAGAGGTTTGTGTTTTTTAAATGACAGCCATGACAACAACTCCAAATGTTATAGGTTTAAAATTGAGATGATATAATTAATTACTCACAGTTTGGCAAGCAAGACAACATCTTCACCTGTGCTAAACAAATGTTTTATTCTTTTTCCAGTCAAGGAGGACTTGCTACAAATTGAAGAACTAAAGGACAAATATCAGATAGATAATAATATGAAAGAGAAAGAGGTTTGTACATTAAAACTCTTTCCATAAG
This sequence comes from Lophius americanus, assembly GCA_037951165.1. Classification (NCBI taxonomy): domain Eukaryota; kingdom Metazoa; phylum Chordata; class Actinopteri; order Lophiiformes; family Lophiidae; genus Lophius; species Lophius americanus. Next base: position 553,938 of record JBBDHG010000349.1, read on the forward strand.
TTTATTCAAGTACTAAATGTATTGATGTGTTTAGAAATAACTAGGAAAAAGTCTTAAGGATTGGTACTACGTGTACAGGTGGCAGTGCTTCAAACAAAAGTGAAGGATAAGGAAAGTGAACTGCAAAAACTCCTGCTTGACCTCCATGAAATCCAGAAACAATGTAAACAGCTTCAAGAAACAACAAGTGAGATCAGAATTACGTTCCAGGATGATACGCTCATAGCTGTGTTCTTTCAGAATTTAGAAAAGAAATTGCTACTTAACTTGTCAATCAATCATTTTTATTAAAAACAAGACTTGTTTGGTCAACAATGTTTTGATTAAATTATTTTATTCTTAGAAGATCAAATTAAATTAATAATAATTTTCCCATCTGGTAAGTAATACGATTCATTGAAGTTAACTGGGAGCCCTTGAAAAAGCTTTTTAGTCCATATCTTACATTTAAAGCAACTTTGGCTGGAACATCAACAAAGAAATAACTGAACTCTCAAGTAATTAACCTTCATTTGTTCAGAGTCTTGGTACTTTTGCATTACTGCTGATGAAAATGGCCTTTTTAACTTGAAAATAGAAGATCTTATTATTATAAAGTACAAAATATCCTTTTTATCCATCCAATGTGAAGTTAGTAGGAAGAACTTAAGTACTTTGAAAGAAGATGTGTCAGTTCCAACATAGCAAACATGATTTCATTTAAGAGTTTTGAAAAATCTACAGGTGAACAACGTGAACTTCTCCACAACTCAAAAACAGATCAGGAGTCACTTCTTGAAGAACTGCACTCTGCAGAGCAACGCTGTAAAGAAACTCAGGTAAGCCTTTTGAGACTCCTATGATTTTCATTGAAACAGTGTTCTTTCTGTTACACTGAAAAATGTTTTATTCCCTCAGAAAAACAGTGAAACTATTGCTGCATCGCTGGAAAAAAGTAAAGAAGAATATAGAGAGTTAATACAGAGTCAAGTCTTAAAGTTGGAAGAGCTGACTAGAGTCAAAACTCAACAAGCAGAGAAACTAGAGCAGATTCAGGCGACTGTTCAGGAGCTACAGAATTCCCTAGCCTTTCAGATGCACAGGTATAATGAACTCCTGAAGATGTATTTAGTTATCCTGATCAGGTAACAGTTTTTCCTAATGCAATTACGTTCCTGTTATGACTCATTTTCAAGGTCCAAGGAACTTGATGATAAAGTAATGGCAAGCAATGAAGAACTTGAAAAGGGTCTCACACTTTTAGGTAATCCTCTCTGACTGATGCATGTCAATGTTGGTATCTGCCGCTTGTATGGCTGAAAATTACTTAACCCAACAGAAGAGACCATAGAGCAGAGTGCAAAGAAAGATGGCTATATCAAAACCCTTCAAAATGAACTGGTATGTTGTTTGTTAATCTTCTCTGAAAGTTAATTCTTAGCTTAGTAACACAGGATAACTTGAACACGCTAGCGGTACGCTACTGCTGTTCCCAGGACAAGAATTCAAGGTACATCGACAACATGAAGACTAAAATAGACGTCACTGAAGTCACAGTGGAGGAACTGACAGCTGAGCTTTCCAGGAAAACTAAAGAAGTCCGGATCTTAAAGGTAATGATAACAGGCACTTCATCTCACTGAGAAACATACCAGTATACTTTTATATTCCAATAAAGTTAGCTAAAAGACGTCTGCTCTTGACTATTCATTTCTAATTAATGCAGAATGAAGCGGAGGCTGCCATTATTGAAAATGATCTGCTGAAGAAGGCTTGTGAAACTGCTGAAAAGACACAAGGAGATTTAAAAGCAAAGGCCAAAGGGAAAGAGGTTTTTACAAGACTTTCATGTTCTTGCTGTGGCTATAATCTTTCACCCACTCTTAGACTATGTTTTTCTAAAATGTTCTACAATGAAAATATATTCTGTGACCTAAATTATGATGTAGCTTCAGTTTGTTTTGTTTTCACATATTCGTATTCCCTCAGATCAAAGTTGATGAGTTGAAGGGAGAGCTGCTCGCTGAAAAGAAAAAAACCCAACAATACACCTTTCAGATGGAGCAATTGAGAAAAGACATCACACATCACGAGTGGGTTCTCAATAGCCAATAATTCCACAAAGTACTATATAATATAAAATCAAGCATTTGTAATAATAATGTAAAATTTGTGTAATTTCTTTAGAACCAAGTACAAAGAGCTATTGTCCAATTTCAATGAGCTGCAGTCTGAGAAGAACGCAATTCAACAGCAGTTTGAGAGTGGCTCTTTAAATGTGAAAGCTATTGAGTCAAACATTAGGGTATGAATAGAGCAGCTGGTAGGTTTGTTTTTTTCTCACTATCATACGAGTTACACATGTGATCCTTCAGGTAAGTGAGGAGAAGGCTGGGATACTCAGAAAAGAAATTCAAAGACTGGAAGAAGAAAACCAATGTTTACGGTGAGTTTACTCTTAAAAAATCTATAGAGGTTGGACATAGTTTTACAGATTAAATTTACAGATTTTTCCACATTTCGGGTCTTCGTGATTCAACTTTTATTTGCGATTCAAGTTGCATGTAAAAGATATACAACAATTCCCTTATACAAAACATCCCTCAAATTAAATTCCTTTTTTTTCCTTTCCATTTTTGAAAGGTGGAGAAGTAACCAAATTGCCATTTAAATTAAACCAGAGAGTAGCAGTAAATAACTAAATAACTAAAAATGTGTGTGTCAGTAGGCGCCCGGCTTTTATTTCAGTATGTTTATTAACGGGATAAAGAAAAAGAAAAGTCCCATCAATAGATTACTTGAGAGGTGTTATAAATTCTACCCATTTTTCCCCAGTGCTGTATAACAATGTCAGTAATTTTTAATGTTTTTCCTATAAATAGGGCGGAAGTTGCCTCAGCTAAAACCAAAATTGAAGGGGAATACCTTAAAACTGAGACTGTGCAGAAGAAAATTGAAGCAGATGTAAGTAAGACAACTAAACTGTCAATAAGATGTAAGGAAGGATAACTTCTGTTCTCCCCAACTGGTCTCAATGTGTTAAAAGATAATTTATTTGTTCTTCATGTGTGTAGTTTGAACATTTGCAGCAGGAAGTGGGGGAAAAAGAAAAACAAATCAAAGCTGTGGAGAGAAAAGTGAGCATATGAATGAAAATGCTCCTCTGTTCTTGTTGAGCATTTTCTCTATAACGCTGCTGTACGTTTTTTTTAGTTATGCAATATAAGGAAGAAACTGGAAATGAAACATAAAAGTATGGCGGAATACCAAAGGGAGGTCTGTATTGATTCTGAATCTGTTAATACACAATGTTGTAGCTTTGTTATTCATTCAGCTAACATTTCACTTTTATGTTTTCAGAATAAAATGCTTAAGAAACAAATGTCAAAGAGTGCAAAGTCCAGTCACCTTGAAGATGTGGTACGGTGATTTTTAAAAAGCAATAATAACTCATAAACTAATAAGTACAACCCTTTATGATGTAGATGATCTTTTTAAAATTTAGATCAACGGGCTGAACGTGGAGTTGGATAACCTTAAAAGATTGAATGAGGAAGACCGTCAGACATTGCTTAAGGAGCTCGAGTCAAACGTTGCCCTTTCAGGAGAACTAAACATTGAGGTAAATTGTGAAATATGCTATGACTTGTAATATGTTTAGCCTCTTGAATAAAATAAATAATAAAATCACCTTATCTTTAAGGTCCAAAAACTCAAATCAACAGCATTAGAGGCTGTCAAGAATAAGGAAGACGCAGAACTCAAGTGTCAACACAAGATAGCAGATATGGTGGTACTGATGGAGAAACATAAGGTCTTTAATAAGTTAATGTTCTACCGTCAGAAGGGGTTTATGTCAAATCATACAAATGCTGCATTGAAAAGAACTTGACTTGTCGTAAAACCAGAGCCAGTATGACCGGATGGTGGAAGAAAAGGTTGCAGAGCTTGATGGGAGAAAGAAGAAAGAGACGGAGGCTGTCGCCTGTAGGAAATCACTGGTATGATGCTGAATAATCAAGAATTAATATTTTCAGGAAGCAGCTGAAAAATGAATAAATGCCATCCTAACTTTCTCAAAACATTATTCTGAAACTCAGGAGCTGGATCTTGAGAAGCATAAGCAAGACCATGTCCAGCTGAAGCAACAACTGAAGATAGAAGTGGCAGAGAAGGTGTCTCTTTGTTTGAATCTGTTTATTTCATGTTTATCTCAAAGAAGTTCTATTTCCTTTTGAGAGTCAGTTCATCATTTGAGAATCATCTTTTCATTACTATAAGGAAAAACTGCAGAAGGAGCTGAGTTATTTTAACAAGGAACTGTCAACAGTGGCAATCGCTCAGCTCTCAGAAGTAACAAACAAGCAGGTATGCAGAACTCTGCAGATGAAATAGTCAACGGCTGGTTTATCCCTGCTTTAACTTACACAAGACTCAATCTTCATTCTAGTCACCAGCCTCTAACCATGAGAAACGGAGATGTTCAGAGACTCCACAGGAGAGCTCCTTAAAGAGACACGTGTTTGACTTCTCGAAGAGCAGGAAAACTCCAGTCAATAGCAGTGATGGTGGATTTGCTGGACTTAAGAAACAATCTGTGAGTTTAATGTACTAAAGTTAGATTAAGCTATTTATCTCATGTCAGACTGGAACGCTTCTTTAACTGAGGTGGAAGTCAAATCCTCTATTTGTCATTAATTATTTAGAATTCTCGACATTTTAGTGCTCAACAAAGATTGTTTATCCCATTCTATCTATCATACTATTGTTTGAAATGCTAATTTACAATCATTTAAAAGTATTTACCTTTTTTATGACGATATCCTGTCTTTTATCTATCGTAATCATGCAAAAAGAAGAAATGTGATTCTTAACATTTAACATTTTATGTTGTGTGTTAAGGATTTTGACTATAGAACACCAGGTGGAGCAACAGCAAAGATAAAGGTAGAGGCGTTAATCTTCTTACAAAGTAAATGTTGACTGGCTGTGGTAGAGAGCCGTTTATTATAGCATTTAAAGTCACTACCTTTCATTCAGCTCGATCAACATTGACTTTTCATATAGGAAATTCACAATGAAAACCCGTATACCCCAAGAAATACAAAAAAGAGGGTTGGCGGAACAGCGAAGATCAAAGTAATATACAGTACCAAGCTGACTTTAAAAAATAAATGAAAAATGTATGATTTTTGCTGACATGTACTCTTTGAACTTTGTCACAGTCCTACCGAATAAGGACACCTCCTGCTCAGACGGCTCACTGGGAGAAGAGCGCCATTGACCTCGACCCTAAATCAGACAGTTCTGATCAAAATGACATTTTGGTGAGTTACATTTAGTTGTTGATGGGTTTTTTTTATTATTCCACACGTATGCAGTTTAATGTAAACTGTCTTGGTTTCATTCGTACGAGCTGACCCAGCCTTTGTTTGCTCACCTTTACAGAGTTTTGCAAGCAAACCCGCACCCAATTATTTTGTTCCACACTGCACATCCAACATCTTGCAAAAGGTAATATGACTATGTCGGTGCAAAGCTATTTGAAAATTAGACGTGTGCATTTTATGACTGAACAGAGACGGATACATTTATTATAACACTATTTTCAGATCCAGAGCCCCGTCAATCATAAATCACCAGGAAACTCCCTGAAGCTAGCAGCAATGAAGAGGATGAGAGACGCTGGCTGGACTGCAGTTACTGGTTGTGGCAAAAAAAAGAAGAAGAACAACGAGAAGATCTTTGCATGAATATTGCTCTTAAAGGTTAGGTAAACACTAATCCTAACAATATTATACAGGTTTGCATGTTCAAACTTCCTGAACGTGCAAAAATATTAATGTTAGGATCCAGTTAAGAATCCTTTTAACAAGAGGTCTATGTATTTATTTTTGCTTGCGTTGAAACTGTTATGGATTAGTAAAAGATAATTCTTATTGATCGGTTTAAAACATTGTTAATAACAAGTGTGGGCGTTCTTATTCACACTGTTTTGGGTCTGCAGGAAAGCTTAAGTGACTGGAGAATCAACCTTTAAATTTAAAAAGCCTTGGGAAAAAAATGGTCAATGTGCCACTTTGTTCATCAATTTGTCTTTGTTAGTGTTCGCAGGAAATCTAATTTGAAATCTTATGTATTCTTATGGTGGTATATTTTAATATATCCCTGTATCCTTGTATTGACAGAAATATTAGTAAAAGAAATTCAAATAAGCCAGATTTGTTCTTGTTTAAATATTTAGCCCTCATTTTCTCATTCGCTCCAAATGATGGACGAGGAAACCTCATTTTTCTCCGTGCCTGTTGAGTTCCAAAGATGATTCCAAACTACACAAACTATTTCTCCTTAATGAAGAAACTCGAGGCGGACCTGAGATGGATCTGGGGAATCTGTTGGTAAGTTGTCATATATTGGATGGCCATCATAAAGTCCTCCAGAAATCACAAGTGTGTCATCATCTACCACAAACGCATCTGTTGAGAATTAAATATTACATAAAATTAATATATAGTAGGCTTTTATTAACTTCCGTTAATTAACAAAATAATTTGTACTGACTGGTTAAGGTAGACTCCTTACCCGTGTCATCAGAGTTGCTCAGAGTTTGATGGAAGTATTGGAACTTCTGCTTATATTTGTGAAACATAAACCCGACCAAGGCCACAGCAAGCGTTCCAATAACAACGCTGAAAAGGATGGTCATAATCCTTTCTGAAACTTTCATTTTCAAAGCTGGAAATAGAATGGAAAAAGTAAACGGTCATTCACAGGAGTTCAATAACAAAGTGAAATTAAATGGAAAGGCTGATGATTACCAGGTGTGGGTCCATTCACTGACTCTGAGGTTGTGTTGTCATCAAGAGAGGAAGTGTTTATGATTACTGTTGTAGCCGATGTACTTGTGTAACCCACTGTGCTCCGCGTAGCTCCTGTCGTCGTTGCAGTAGATGTTGTCGTGTGATTGTCTGGTGTCGTGGTCATTAGGGGCGTACTATTGGTTTGAGGTGGGATGATGGGTGTTGATAGTGAGATGTGGAGACGGCTGTCAGCTGTGACGGCTGTAGTTTTTGTGAGCGTTTCATTGTCCAGGGTCTTGCTGGTGAATGGTGTTGTTTCTATGGTAAAGTTTGAGATAACAGTAACATGATCTGTACAGTTAGCAGGCGTTATTGGTGCAGCTGTGTGTGTCTCGTTAGCAAAAGAAGACAAGCTGGCGTTTGTTGCTGTAGGTGTGATGGTAGAGGTTTCCTTTCCTGGCTGTGCCACAGCAAAAGTCATAGACAGAAGGTAACAAGCCAGGCAAGCAGAGCTGGTATCCATGACCTTGACTTCCCGTGCTGGGAAACGGAGCGTGGGTGGGAAAAAACACCTGATTATGATAAACACTGTAAATATAGTATATCTCCCTTATTTGGGTAGTAATTTTACAGTTTAGACTTTAAATCTAAACCCTCCTCCTAGAAGTCCACAATGAGAGCACAAGATGTTTTTAACATTACATCCATCAACAGATATTACATTCATATATAGTTACTTCATACCAAACGTACATTACTTATTACAAAAATACATAATATATTTACCAACTGTTATCTTTGGTTTACGTCAATGGAAACTCTCCTAATCTGCCTTTTCTATCCAAACTAAGAACAACAAGTAGTTTTTAAAGAGTGTTTAAAAACATCTGCCTCACCTTATTTTGTAAATATCGGTGAAAACAACAAGTAATTTAGTTCATTTTTCTGCCTCCATGTCACGTCTGACTCTCCACTTCCTCTGAACCTGAGAAGCCTCAGGGCTTGATTTGCCGGCATGGTGGCAGGTGAAAGTGGGAGGGTCAGTGCTTTGTAAACTTCTGTTTCCAGGGAGACAAAGCAGGGTTACCCAGACCAAAGTTCTCTCTCTCTCTCTCTCTCTCTCACTCTCACTCACTCACTCACTCACTCACTCACACTTTGTATAAATACATTTTATTGGCCTGAACAGAAGAGAGAAGCCATTTTTCAAAGTAAATTCATCTTTCTCGGCCTCCTTATTCTCTCTGAATTCTGTGCGAGTAAATATGTTCAAGTCAACAAATTTAAGTTGGCACATCTTTGCTGAACAGGAAATTGGAGACGCTCAGTCAGGTTCAGGAAGAAAAAGGTGACTTTGTCTTAATTTTATATGCCTTCTATTTTTTCTTAGGAACTCTACAATGTCTGAAATGTCCAGCTTTAGTTTAAGGACTGAATATATGTTTCCTATTTTTTTGATTAATGAATCTCAGTTGGTTAGTGACATAATTAGGCAAGTCTGGACATTTCAATTACATTTTTCACAGTTTGTTTGAACTGTCTGCTTGGTGTGATTTCAAAATTATTTTGTCTTACATTTAACACCATAAAACCCAAAGTTCATCTCGTATAATAGACATACACAGATGTAGATTTACAATATACGTTTATGCAAATCAGTTGCAGGACAGTGATTGAGCAACTAACAGTTGGGATTTATAATGTTTTCTTAATAAAAAAAAAATACATTAAATTGTCTCCATGAAAGAACCGAACGGTTGTTTCACAGTTTAGTGACTTTTTCAACATCTTTGTTCCGTGAATCATATTCTATGAATGTTGGGTTGTCGGCTCCCATGCAACACTTTGTTGCTGCTTTTTCTGTGACGTCTGATGCCTGGAGAGAACATTAAGGAAAATGTTAACGTTTAACACCACAAGATCTGGACTAGGTTGCTTCCAATGATCGTACTAAAATCATCAACCTCTCACCTCTGATTTTCTACACCCGCTGAAGCAGATCAAGTCACTCCTCTTCACGAACAGATCAGGGTTTATTTTTTCCTGCTTGCATCCTCCTAAAACCAAACACACTGTATCATCCTGTAACTGTTCATTTGCATGATGTATGATGACATTTATAATATCAGGCTTGTAGAAGAAGGGAAGGAGCCTTTGTAGTTGAACATCAGGCTGGAGGTCTCACCTGTCAGCACGCTCACCAGCAGGCCAGCTGTGATGGTGGTCAGTACACCGAAGGGAGCGAAGTAGAGGTAGGACAGTGAGTACCAGGAGTCTGCTAATGGTGGCCTGAAACTGCCGCCGAGAAAGACATTTGAGGTTAATCCTGCTCTTACGATGTGGTTTTCACGTCTTTCTCATGAAACGAATAAGAAAAATTATCGGATCTGAACATCAAATCACATATTAAGGTGACTTTTTTTGTGTGTGCGCAATAGTCCTAAAAGCATTAGATTTTAATTAGAGGAAGAACTATATTGATTTAGGGACAGTCAGCTGTATATTTTTCCCACTAGGGGGAGCTGTTGAACTGACCTTAGATGTATTTTGTATAGATCATATTTTACTCACTATGGGGAGCTTTTTTACACAAAAAAGAAGTTTGGACATAACTTCTGAACAGCTGATTTTGCTTTTAATTTGAGGAGTTCAGTCATGGGGGTTGTTTGTAAAATGCAGGGAAATGGGAGCTTTTCAGGGATATACCTTCACTGTCAGGGATGCCAGTTTAGGCCTAGTTCTCTTTAATGTCAGCATATCATGTGCTCAATGTTTTAACCTTATTGTATGTAGTATAACTCACTCAGGCTGTGGACTCAGCGTCACTGGATTTGCCGTTGTGAAGTTTTGATCCGTTGGCCTGATGCAGTTCACAGTGCTGAGTGGGAGTGGATTTGTCTTTTCAGCTGTTGGTGGGTAAAACTGGCTGCCAATCCCCACCCACAGAGTCAACACCAGGCCAACAATCAGTCCCACAAGGCCTCCCTGCAAAGTAAATACGGCTGCTGTCAAATGCTTTGTGAGTGTGTCACGCTTGTTCAATCCTTTTTTTTCTTTCAAGATTCAAGATTGAGTTAATTGTCTTTCAGACTATCCACCAGACAAGTACAGACAAAATAATGTTACATCTGGTGCAGCAACACAAATGAAAGAAATAACATAAATATGAATAAAAATGAGCAGTCTGTGCATAAAGTGGCTGGGATACTCCAAACGGTAGCAGGATTATTACAGGTGGTCAGTAAACGCAACGACAAATTATAGTAAAATTGGTATGAAAGATATTATAATTGCATATGCTGCAGTTCAGTGTTACAGAAGTAAGAAATACTCACTGTTGAATTTGACGTACGGAATAGCATGCCCAATAGGTAAAGACCCAGGAGAGGCCCGCTGATCATGCCGAACATGGACAGAGCAGCCTGGAAAGACACATCAGTCCTGTAGTCTTAATACTCAGCACTTGGTGGTGCTGTAGAGAAAGAAATGTCTACAACACTGGAAGAGGTTTACCTGCAAGATGCTTTCCATCAATGATGCAACTCCAGCCATGCCGATACACACGGCACCAAAGAACACACCTGAGGGGTGTCAGAGTCAACAACAGCGAAGTTTAAGAAAAGCTCTAATCACAGCCGTTCCATACATTCTATGGTGCATTCTATGAGGTTGATTTTGAAGTTCTTTTCTTATTTTCAGGCTTTTGGATGTCTTAAAGTCCACCCACTTCACTGTCCTCAAAGCAGTGAGTATTTTAAGTCTTCAGTTTTTCTTAACAACAGTATGACATTGTCCGCCAAACAGTATTTCTATTAAAAGGAAAAAAAAAACGTGTGCTCCCTACCCAGGTTTAGGTGTTTTTAATTCAACATTGTCATATATAGGATCTGTCACAATTATGACATAATCTTCTGATTGCAATTCTTTGAATGACTCACTATTTGACATTAACCTGCTCCACTCATTGGTTATTTTGAGTTAAGCCTGGCCTGAATACAAATCAAAAATGACCTTAAAATATCGCCACAACTATCAGGTGTTTTCAAAATAATAATCTAAAATAATAAATTTTCAGTGTCAGTAACATTGTACCTGTTAATATGTCTGAGAAATCTGTGATAAAACACAAAAACTGCAATATTTATTTCCTCGCCTGATGTTTTTTTGTTAATTTAAAAAGGCTCTTACATCATTATATTAAAGAAGCACCATGAAATAAAAAACCAAGGAATTTGCTCAGAAACACTTTGATAACTACCGCACTAATAGATTTGATAGAAATACCACAAAGGTCATGTTATTCTACACAGTTTTTGTGGGACAGAACCAAGAAGATTCTCCATTTGGACCAGTTCGATAGACAAAGGGCCCAAAATGTGCCAGAAATGGGATGTTGACATTTCGGATGCAAAAACTAGACAGGAGTCTGATTTTTGGCATGTAGACCAGAACGATTTAACACGACGTCTTGGGCTGATTGTGAATGAAATTGTGTTGGTCCCCTTTTTGTGGCCAAAAACCGCTCTTTGTTCTGACACCATTCTCTCCGAGTTTTTATTTCCATCAGATTTGGCCCGTGTCAGCTGAAATTCTCACTTTTTTTTTTTTTTTTCATTTTTCCTGCTTTTAATAACTTCAGGAACTTCATATGCACTGGCTTGTTAATATATCTCACCAACCAACAGGCACCATTGTGAACAAATGTGAAAAATCAATGTTATCCTGACTTCACCCGCCATTGGTTATAATGTTGTGGCTGATAATGGCCGTATCTTTACTTGATTCATTAACCGACTACTTGAAAGACTTTCAATGATCTGCTAAGAATAAACAGATAAGATACTAGTCATTTGGAGCCTACTGGTTTTACTGGAGGTCCCGATATATGGAGATTACTGTTATCAGCAGACCTGTAGTGTAAAGCTGACATCACTCACTCAGGCCCATGTTCATCCAGGACACCTGCTTCTCTGTGAAGTTTTTGTACACTGGAAGAATAAAGTCTTCCACAGTGACAGCAACCAGGGCGTTGATGCTGGAGGACACTGTGCTGAAAACAAAAATGATGACATAAGCTAATTCACCAGTAGCTCTGGAGGAGGGAAGATTCTACATCATTAAATGCAACAAAAAACTTCAGCCAGACCGCAACTTAAACCAGGTATGGACAGCTCACCCACTCCATCCATCTTATCTACTAGAACACTTCCCTATAGACACGGTGTCTCTGACTGTAAAACGCTCTCTGTCTGTGTCAGGCTTCACCTCAGGGTCCCGCTGTACGCAGCAGCAACAAACAAGCCGGGGATTCCTGGGTAATCACCCAGAATATCCATCACAAGGTAGGGCAGGAGCTGGTCCACAGACAAAAAGCATTTTTGCAGTTAGTGTCACATAAAAATAATGTCACATAAATATGAATGTATGCGGATGCAGCTGCAGTTACCTGGTCCCGGCTGTCAACATCTTCATTTGTGTATGGATCACAGTACTTGTAAATAGAGTACATGGTGAGACCAGAAAACATAGCCAGACTCACAGTTAGCCACAAGCCCACCATGTTCACATATAAAGACCTGGGAGATGTAAGCGGACTCGGTTAATGCATGAAGCTCTCGTCCGGTTAATGGACTTGTTTGATGGCGAAGCAGGAACGCTCACATCTTTGCATGTCTCAGGGTTTTGCAGGAGATGTAGCGCTGCACCTGGGACTGGTTGATGGAGTAGATGGATATCCACATCACGCTGCCACCAACGATGATGGTCCAGAAAGTGTGCCGCTTCAGAGGATTTGGGTCAAAACTGTGATAAACCACATAACAGAATACTGAAGGCATCATTTGAGGGTGTGAGTATTTAATCATAAGTCTGGGATATTATGGAAATGTCATGGTCGCTGTGCCTGTGTCAACAAATGCTTCATGTTGTCGCAATAACTAAAAATCTATTACATGGATAATTGTCATGTTGTGGAATAGTCAGTTGCTTTATTTGTATCACTTGGGACAGCTCTATTTCCAAAAGTTGGTCCATCATTTCTCAAGCTTTGGTCATACTTGGTCCAATTTTGATGTATAAGAATCGACTTGAGGCGATTGATCTAGTACTATGCCGTGTTCCAATCTCAAATAGTTTATATTTTTGCTTTAATACGAAAAACAATCGGTATAGTTGGTCCGACTTAGTCCAAATTGACCTCATATGAGCCGAAGGAATGTTCACCACTGCTAAAAAGGAATCCTCTCTGACTGAGGTGAACTTGTGTACTTACTCAAATGCCTCGAGTCGTCCTCCTTCACCAGCATCATCCCAAATCTTCCCCAGGCCTCCCTGTATTACAGCGCCTCGAGCTATAACTGCCACAAACCCTGCCAGCATGATCACCATCTGCATCACGTCTGTCCAGATGACTGCTTTCAGACCACCCTGAAACCAAATCTGGGTCAGAACAGACTCCACGTCTTTTCATCCTTGTCATAACTGACTGAATATAAAAATGTGTATATAATATTAGGCATAAGATTTACCACAAAGTGAAATAATTAATTATCAATCCCATTATAATAAAATGCGATACCAACCAAAGTGCAGTAGATAATGCACACCACTCCTGTAGACACCAGCACCCCCCACAGATCAAGTCCTGTGACTGAGAAATGTAAGCAAAAAATATGAAATTAAAATTATAATTTGTGCGATAAAAAAAATCTTTCTAAGACAAAACAGTTTCTGACAGTGAAGAGCCACAGCCTCCAAAAACTCTGACATGGTGTTTAACTACCTCTTCCTGATTCATTCAAACACATCCCACAAACGTTTGGACAAAACGTACACAAGAGAGACAAATTCAATTTTTCTCTCAGTAATAAATGCACCAATTATAAGCTATCAGGATAATGATACCATCACCAGGTTGACTTTCAATTAAGTGAAGCTACAATTTCACTGTCGTTAAGGTTTATGGCGAGTGAAACAGGTGTACGGTTACCAACAATGACGACAACCATGGAGGATAAGATCATAAAACAAACTCAATTATTTATTTAGAAATGTTGTAAAAACATCACATTCATAGCCTTACTTTGATTTAAAGCAAGAGCTGGAGCGTAGATAACCAAACCGGTGTACAGAACCTGAGGACAGATGGCTCCATTAGTTGATGAGGTGGAAACACAACAAGCATGTGATAAATACCAGTCTGAGAAATGTGTTCCATAAAGTCAAAAGGTGTTTTTTTTTTTACTGTCTTACAGTCACCATTTTAATCATGGATGTTTGTTCCATTCTTCTAATCCTCTAACTACGAAAAGCAGTTCTTCTCTCCTACATGAATGCCCTTCAAACTCACCGTCTGTATGATGTAGATAGACGTCCCAATCAGACGAAGGTGCCGACTGAAGCGCAGCTCCAGGTACTAGAGATGACATCATTAAACAGATGATTAGGGTCATACAGTAATTTGATTCACACAACACTCTGTTAAACATTAATGAAACAATGTGATAGCTTTATAACACAATGTTGTTAATTAGTTGAATCTACATGTTATCATAACATCAGCCTGTTTTTAGGCCGGTGACATTTCCTGATCATAAAATGTGTTTTTAACTCCAAGTGCAACGATCAAATCACGTTTCTGATCCACAGCGTCGCTGCATTAATACTAAGCCTTTTGGAACTGTGAGGTCCATCTCTGCCGAAAGTTTTTGCTTGAAACTCGCCTGTTAACCTGTTTTGGTTTAAAGTTGGTAGACGAATTTAATCCAGAGATATAGAGTTAAAAAGCTGATGCTAAAATCCACATCAGACCTGCACAGTAAAATTTCTTCTTAATTTTTTTATCATTAATGGTTGTTTATATGTTAGTTGTTTATTTTTTTTTATTTTTAGCATTTATAAGTTGTGTTTACACTGTTTGGAACCTGTGACATTGAATTTAAAGGCTGTGACATGAATTTAAAGGCTGTGTATATTTCTATTTGTCTATATTAAATGTAAGAAAGAAAGATCATTCAAAAAAACAACAATTTATGGCTTCATTTTGGTTTTCTTTGGTAAATGTTTTTATAAAACACGATTCTACCTCAAGGCATTCGATTCCTTTTTAAGGTTTTTGCGTGTTTTTGGTTCAGAATGTTAAAACAGTCTGTTAAAATGAATAAATCATTAAAGGGTCGTAGCGGTGTTACCAACAGTGGGCATGTTCAACTTTATTTGATGTGGTTTATAATGGCCAAATCAAATGTATTCAAAAACTCCCTGAATAACCCAAAGTACCGAGTGGTTAAATAATTTATTCATCTTAAGAAGTAATTGAATTTTCTCATCCCACTAGAAACACTTTGTCTTAATGTTTTCACAAACATTCTAAATCAATACGACTGGTGATTGGTGACTTTCACTGAACAGGAAGGATATGGAAAAAGTGTAATCGGAAACGTAACTAAATCTGTGACATTCCCTTACCTCATAGGCGCTGGTGATCCCCAGTCTGTAGAAGAGGGGGACAAAGACCTCAGCGGTGGTGGCAGACATGATGGCATAGGAGAAGCCAAAGAGCCAGAAGGCCGCTCCAAACCAGTAGGCCTCAGCTGGTGTACCGATGACGGTGATTCCAGACATGAAGCTGGCTGTGAGCGACATGGCAACAGGCACAGCTGTCATCTGCCGTCCTCCCAGCAAGAACTCGGCACTGCTGGTCTCCTTACGGTTTCGGATTGCCTGGAAGAGGCCGATGCCAGCTGCTGCCAGAATGATTCCAACAAACACCACATAATCCCAGACAGAGAAAGAGGGCACTTGGCCGCCCGTACCAGCCATGGTGAAACCAGCAGAAGCTTCCTGTCAAAGAACCTCCTTCTAAACACTCATTAAGGTATGCTAAGATTGTGGGGGTATAGTGCAATCCTCCGAACGTTTAACGCGATTCCCTCTTAGCGATCGTCACGGATGACAATTCTAAGAGCAAAGACGTGGAATGTTCTACAGTTTCAGTCAAAATCTTGTCCTCAAATCTACAGCAAAGACTCGAAAATTCCAACACTTCAAGTTTGTAGCCCTCTCTTGTTTCTTGCTCCAGTTCTGACTGATAGAAGAGCGAGGAGATATTTCAAGTACCTCTCCTGCCGGGTGCAGTGGACTGGTCCAATCTGATGCTTCACGAGATGACTATAAAGACCGGCTATCCTTAGTTAATGATCCATCAAGGACACCCAGTTCTGAGGTCAGCCATACTTTCACTGATTGTAAACTGTTGTGATCTTGAGGTGCACCTGAGATTTAGTTGTTCAGATGTTCGTCTCTGACTCTCTGTTCTGTTCCGAATGTTCCTTAGGAATCAAAGCTGCACATCCAGGATGGTTCTCGCTAAAACGGCACTAGTTACTGGTTGTTTTAGGTATTTCATGGGGCAAGGTAGGTCAAAACTGCTGCTGTAGCATCTTCCTTAATGTGTCAAACAGTCACATTCCTCACTGTGCACATCTATATCGTTGGTTATCACTTCAGTTACGAACACAGAAGAAAGGTGGCAACTGCAGTGAAAATGTTGCTGATGAGGAAGAAAAAGTTTTTGTAAGCTGATGGCAGACAGAGAGACAGTGAGCGAGAGAGAATCTTCGTCCTAAAGAGTAATGACTTTGTTCATTAGTAATCTACTTTAGGTTTTATAATTGACTCCAGCCACTGCTGATGAGAGCGTCAGTTCAAGAGAATTCTTTGAAAGTTAATGTAAAATAGCAATTAGTGTTAATGTTTGCAAAGTTGATAAGAGCTCAGAATGAGGAATGGGGCTTGACAGATGGACATTGAACTTAAATTATAGTCTTTTTGTTTTCACAGCTCTGCAATATTATGACAGAACTTTTTTTTTCATTCTCTAATGGCTTTACTGGCTCCTGGAGAATGAGCACACCTGCATGTGAGGCAGAGAAACGACCCCTCCCCCATGAGGACTCACTCAGGCCTCCCTGACAGGTATAGTGAGTGAAAATACAAAAAGGGCAGATTTGGTTCGTCTCCCGTGTTTATCAGTTCTGACGCACTAACAGGAATACGAAAGAGGAATCTAAATAAAAAGTAAATAAAACAATCTCGTGCTTCACAATTATGACTTTAATGTCTCAGAAAGACTTTACCTATCCTCAGCAATCATTTACAATAATATAGATAAGAGAATTCCTGCAGCCTGGTACTGCTGAGTGGAAAATTGCTGACTACCCATCAACCGTTTGATGTCTCTATCTGAAGAATCTAGTGTTTATATAATGCTGAATGTGGATATGTACTGCAGCGGTTGTTATTTTGCTTACTATGAGAACAGAACGGATGAAGTACAGGTTTGGACCGGGACAGCTTTGACCCAAGCACATTGCTGAGTGATGTCCATTCTTCTCATACTGAAGACACATTAAGCATCATTTCAGAAAGACAAATTCTTTCAGAAAGAGTGTTAAAAAGTAATGATGAGCCATAACATTAAAACAACCTCACTAATAATGTGTAGGTCTGTCTTTTGCTGCTAAAACTGCTCTCCTCTGTCCTGACACACAGTAGCTCGTCTGTGGGATCAGACTAACAACTGCAACACCCAACAAGACCTGCAGTTCTGGAGATGCCCTTACCCAATGTTTTCCTGCTTCCAATGTCAACTTTGATATATAAATGTCACTTTAGGCTTGATGTAATCCACCCAGGAACATATGCCATTGTAGCAAGATAATTTTTCCTCTTCTAACCTCTCTTGTAGTTATAATGTTATGGCTTACTGTAAAACAATGCAAAAATGGTGGAGTTAATATGTAAGAACTGTTGGATGTATCTCTATTTTATGCTGAGAGAGAAAGCAAAATAGTTTTCGTAACAATTTCAAGTATTTCCAGTTGTTGCTTTACTTTTTTTCCCCTCCAAAGAATTGATAGAATCATAAGAATGGTGTTTGCTTTACTCATTGTTACTTTTTCACTGTAGTTGCTCTGTCTTTTCTTTTGTACAGAGAGTGAGAGAGCATTTTATATATTAATTCTGCTTTCTGTCAAGCAGAAGTGAAGCATTTGAGCATCTTGTGACACCTAGTGGTCGTTGTTTAAGACAGCTTAGGACGGAATCAGACGCTGCAGAGGGTCTCGGTCGGTGCAGAATTCATTGTGTGGGTTTCCGTGGTTACTGCATGAACTTTGCTCATGACAGAAATCATTAATTCATGTCATCCACATAATGGAGTAAAAGTTCAATTTCCTCCTCTTAAGTCCCAGATCGAAGATAACGATTAGCCCGGATAGAGATGGATTATATGTGTGCATAAATACTGTTCAGCTGGGATGGTAAGTCTCACAGCATCGTCGGGCCCATAGGCACCAGTATCTTCTGAGCAGGTGACGGCACACACATGCAGAGGGGAACAAATAATAACCATGATGCCAAGCTTTCTCCTACCTGCTGGTCGACTTGTCTCTTTGTCTTGACTTCTCACGCAGGGTCGAGATTGATTGGAAAACAATAACGTCAACCGGAATGGAGACGGCGGTTTTCACCTGCTGGCTCCTCTTCCTGTTCTTCAGTCCAGCCGTTCCCATGTGTTTACCCACTGACTTCACCCTCTACGTGGAGAGACCCGAGTGTGACTTCTGTGTGGCCATCAACACCACCATCTGCATGGGTTTCTGTTACTCAAGGGTATGGACAGCATTTATTCTGTTGTTTCCAATGACTCACTTATTAAAGTTGCAGTGTGTACAATTTAGTGGCGTCCAGCGGTGAAGTTCTAGATTGCAACTTATTTTAGACTTTCAGCTCATTCTTTGCTGTCAGGCGATGAGCTTCTTTTAGATAGATTTATTTAGAAATCTAAAACAACAGGTTTAAATTTATATGTACAAAACTAAGATTACTGTTTGCTGTGGTTGTGTTGGTGTGGCAGCTCCGTCCCTCACTGGGGGGGACGGGGGACGAGTGGAGAGGATGTAAGGGGACGGGGGACGAGTGGAGAGGATGTAAGGGGACGGGGGACGAGTGGAGAGGATGTAAGGGAACGGGGGACGAGTGGAGAGGATGTAGGGGGACGAGTGGAGAGGATGTAAGGGGACGGGGGACAAGTGGAGAAGATGTAAGGGGACGGGGGACGAGTGGAGAGGATGTAAGGGGACGGGGGACAAGTGGAGAGGATGTAAGGGGACGGGGGACGAGTGGAGAGGATGTAAGGGTGCGGGCGCCTCCTCCCTATGAAAGATAGGACCTGGTCCTATGGAGAGAGGATGTTTAGCTTTATATTAAAAGAAAATGTGTATTGATTATTCAATTGTATTTATTCAAGGACATACCCCTACATTTTACACACTGCACATTTAATTCTAATTGGCTGTAAGATGACGATCATATTTTATATCCATGTTTAAATAATTATTTCCATTTTATCAAAATCAAAGCGCCAAAGCCTTGGAAGAAAAGACCATCATCATATGAAAGCATCTTGAATAAGTCACTACCTTTGGTACAGCAGGATATCAGTTTATATCCATTAGGAAACTTTGTTATTCAGACGAGATCAGTAATTAGAAAGTATCCTAAATAAAGTGATGTATCTGACTCTGATCACAATGATGTCTTCTCGGGTATTGTTGCGTCTTAGTGGAGGTTTGACAGCTTTCTAGTTCTAAATCAATTCTAGAATTAATTAAAAGAGTTGCATCATGCAAGAACCAAGAATTGTTCTTTGTGCTCATGCTAGTTCCATTTGTGTGTTGTGCGGGATGAGCAGGACAGCAACATGAGGGGCATCCTTGGCCCTCGCTTCCTGATCCAGAGAGGCTGCGCCTATGACAAGGTGGAATACCGCACCGCCCTACTGCCTGGCTGTCCCGCCCACGCCAACCCCGTCTTCACCTATCCTGTGGCTCTCAGCTGCCACTGTGGCGCCTGCAGAACCGACAGAGAGGAGTGTGCCCACCGGGCCAGCACCTATGGAGCTCGGTGTACCAAACCCTTCAGACGTCTGTACCCCTACCCTGGCCAGGGCAACTACATGTACCCCTCCTGAGGGATGGTCCTGTCATCGAAAGCTATGAAGCTAACATTGCATGAATCACTGTTTATAGGGGGCGGGGCTAATGTCATCTAGCATACCGTCTGTACTGCTACCTACTGTACTATCTTTGTTTTTTCACTGTGTCTGTGCTGCAGCTCTGCTTCTCAGTTTACAGCTGGAGGATGGCGTTTTGATCGTGTGTGTGTGTGTGTTTGTGTGTGTGTGTGTGTGTGTGTGTGTGTGACTCCCAGATATATTGTGTTTACTGTGCTCTAAACTCGATTAAAGCTCAAGTCTCTAAATAGCTCTCGACCTAATCCGTACTTGCCTTGATCACATCCTGTGGCCCAGTGTCAGGTTTCTGTTTACTACATCACAAACACGAGGCCATGACTCTCTAGGACGCTACATTTATCTCAGCAGTCTTTCCGTCGAGCGCATAATCGTTCACACGTCCTTTATTAAAGAGGATCATCAGTGAGAGGACAATACACAAATGAGTTGAGAACATTTCTGCTGTATGACTTGTCCTACCTCTGAGTTCACGTGTGTCATATTATAAACAGAGTTTAGGTGGACAGCTGACACTTATTATTAGCTGAACAGCTCACAGAATGTATGACGAGTCCATGATCTCACATATTTCTGTGACTTTCATGTATCCTTGTGGTTTATTTTGTCCCCTCTGGATATTAAAATGTTCCTATGCAAGTTTCAATATTGAAGTGTCTCAGTGTTGACAAGGACTTTGAGTTCTGCTCAGACAGTTGGTGTGTGTCACTGAGCTTCATTGAATTCTGGCCTTGACTTCTAAATTCTTCTCTTGCATGATGAAAAGGGAAAATTCCACTGCAACAGCAAAGGTCCTCTTCTCCATTTCTCCCCCCCAACAAGTTATACCTCCTTGACTTGATTCGTGGACTGATCGTCCTCAAAGAAAGTGTGTCATTGGAACGAGATACAGCATGGTAAAATTTGGTGAGAAAGTACAGCCAGAAAACCAGTTTGAGGAGAAATGCTGAGCCACTCTAGCCCTGAGGAAAGCCTACAACATTTCTCCCCCTCTAACTCTTGTTTGAGCTTGATAACAGTCAACTGATGATTATGGAATTTGTAGTGTTTGATTTATGGTTTTGTTCAGCCCTCTGACTCCAAGTCACTTCATTTGACTCGTATTTGTTCACAGTTACAGCTGTTTACTATAAGACCACCTTTAAAAAGGATTTATGAATGGTTTGTTACTAGGTTGTAGACAATTTGCATTAATTAACGTTTATAAACCACATATAACATAGCTCTGTAATTTATTAATGTGGATCACTATTTGGTCATTTCAAGCTAGCATTACAGAACAGAGTGCTCGCTATTTGGCAAGCATCAGTTCTCTGGTATCCTTTATAGCTAACTAGTTATAGCAGCTTATTAATGATTTGTAAAGCGTTAACAACTTAATTAGTTAACAAGTCATTTATAAATCCTTATTGTAAAGTGGTACCAGAAATGTTTCACAGTTGTCCATACCCTCACAGATGATATAATATTGCTGTTTTATTAAAAAGTAGTGGCATGTTTGCATATTTCAAACTCATCCATGCATTCATCTCATCAAGGCTGGATTATTGCACCAGAGATGGACCGCTGTTCTCATGTTGTATTCCAAAGTATTTCTGTAAACTTGTAAAATACTTCATTAAGTAATGAGTGGATGAGTCTACTCATCCATCTTTCTACTCCTCGTTTACCCGCGAGAGCTCTTCGATCATAAAACAGGATCAACAGGAGGCCTCGTTATTCAAGAGACGACCTCAGCTGGAAACATCCCTGACCCTGACCCTGATCCTGCACGCTTTTTGGGTCCAGTACACCAATAAACTGTTCTAAAGTAAACAAATATCTTACGGGTCATTGAGGTGATGTTGCCTTACAAAAAAAAAGATACCAAACATGTAACGCGATATATAAAGACGCGGGGTTAACCCTAACCTAAGCCTGACCTAAGATTGTAGAAGGTTAAAAGAAGGTTGAAGGAGACTAGATGTGAATATAATTCTATATTGAATTGTATATTCTAAAGTTTACGTTTAAGGTTTCATCTAAATATATTATTCTATTTAACTTTTTACACCATCAGCCCACGCTTCATGTTCTTATTCTGTCCTCTTCATGTACGCGTGTGTGTTTATTTGTTTACGTATTTATATGTGTGTATGTGTGTGCGCATCTACAGAATTGGTTGTTGTGGTTAACACAGTGACCTACACGTATTGTTGTTGATAATGATGTTATTTTTGTGAAGCCTTTTGAGACACAGAATACCTTTGGGGTTAGGGTTATACCAAACTTGACTTGATTTGGCTGTTTACATAGTTATCTCATGCTTACGTATTGAAATAGAACGTTTACTCTACAAAAAAAGGGCTCTTTTGAAGTCATCCACGGCGGCTCGTGGCTCACGAGTTTAAGCTGCCAATTTAAACTCGTGACCTAATTCAGCATCTGATGGATATGGGACCATGCTTTCAGCGGCCCGGCTGAAATTCCATGTGTGTCAGTGTTTTGAAAACCTGAATACAGCAATGAATAAAGCAGTCTATGAAATGGAATTTGCATCCATCAGCGTTTCAGCAGGAGCAGCTACGTGCTGCGCATACCGATCCCTTCGTCACTCAGATCAAAACACAGTTGTGATTGTGTCGAGTTCGACTAACTAAAGAAGAGGAAAGTGATGAGGAACATTCCATCCATGATTCGGGCACCAAGAGTTGCAATGTCCGCCTGCCGGTTGGTTGAAACATACAAATATTCATGATTCCAACTGAATGTGGTCACCCCCCAAAATTTTTCCTTTTGTGCCACCAGTGCGACTGAACGATGTACCTGACCTGGACAACTACTGGATGGATCGTCTTCAGTTTGGTTGCTTGCATTCATGTTGAGGAAGCCCAAAGATGTCGTCGATCCTTTGAAAACCAGCGCAGGTTTCATTGAGCAGAGATTCTGTTGGATAGCTAAAACCTGCCAACACTCCTCTGCAAAGTCAAGTCAGTTTCATTTAGCAAGCACTGAGTGACACTGGTGCCTTTTGTCAAGCAATCAATCAATCAATCTTTATTTATAAAGCACTTCTCATACTTGAAAAGTGTGACAAAGTTCTTCACACGATCGAAAACATTTCCCCTGAACCCCCTTTTGCCCACCAACTCCATTTACACACAGGACTGTCTCTTTTTCCAAACCCGACCAGTCATGGCAGTAGGCTTTTTTGTTGGGTCTCTGTAGATAATTATATAAAGAGTTTGGTCCAGAGCTGCTCTCCATGGAAAGCACCTTGAGACACCTGTTGTTGTAAATTGGCGCTTTATAAATAAAGATTGATTGATTGATTGATTGATTGATTGATTGATTGATTGATTGATTGATTGAAATAGACCAAGCAATGAAGCAAAGTAAGAATTATAAAAACTGGATTTACAAATAAAACACTTTAAAAATTTGCACCAACAACGCATCACATTCCTGATCCTCGCACCAGGCTAAAACAACAACATAGTGGGACTATAAAAACAGGAACTGTAAAAGCAGGAACTTCACTGAGGAACAACCGGAGGTAGTAAAAACAATAAAACTGTAAAAATACTATACAACCTAAAACAATCAAAACTGACTGAAATGTTGTAACATACAAATTGAATACCAAAAACTAACTAAAATATATATATACATATATATATTTATATACATTCTTAAGTATATGTGTATGTCACTGCCTCTTTGCAAATGCTGCTGGAGGTGCTGTAACAACTGGTCTTATACATACCACTGCATCATATGGGACATATCAGCGTCGAAGACGCGACATACTTCGCCTGGGAACTACATATTAAACATGTCGTTCACATGTACGGCCCTTTGTTAGAGAGCAATTCAGCGCAGTCATGCACGACGAGTCAAACCTGGATCATAAAGCCGTGGGATGTGTGTATACATTCCACGCTGCCGGATCAGATGAACCAGTGTCAGCCGCAACAGACGCCCTTCCGTCTGATGCAACACTGCTGTCGTTTCCCATATTTGTTCAATGAACACCCGCCTTAAAAAGTATGCAGAAGGAAAAGAACGTGTTCTTTCTAAAAAAAAAAGAAGAAAAAAAGTCTTGTGTTTTTATTCTAATGTCTGACCTGCAGTCCTGTTTCAAACTGTTCCTTCACTCTGCATCAGTAAAGAAACTGGGTATTTGTGAAAAGAGCTCTATCAATAAAACGTATCAATAGATTACTATTATTATTTGAGTAATTCAATGAAATCCGCCAGACGAGAGCTTGAAAACACGTTAGTCTTATAAATCATTGATGCGTTCTCTTTTAATTATCTGAGATGCATTGTTGTTTCAAAAAGGCTTTTACATCCGGGGTGACCCACGGTTTATTGTTTGGAGAGAACAGCACCGATCTGGTCGCAAACAGTTTTTTTCCACACAAAAGGTCATGCAGTCGGTGATGCAGTGAGTCGGACCATCAATGTCCTCCACGTGTGGATCTCAGAGCACATCCCAGTCTGCGGACGCAAAACCTCAATATCTCACTCTGCTCCTCTGTCCACAACCTCACCGTTTCCTTCATGGGTGGGTGTCTCTTCTTCTCCAGGGGTTTGTAGACAGGGTGGATGTGGAGAACGTCGACCTTGGTGTTTGTAAACAGAAGGTCCCGTGTCTTATTGTCCCTGGAGTGGCATGTGATGAACTTAGTGAAAGCTGGTATGCTAATCCACGTGTAAATATTTGCTCATTCAAAATGAAAACTCTGAGTCTCATTATATTACATAATATGTTTACCATGACTGGATGATTCTGAGGGGGGACACCAAATGTGTTTTACGGTCATATTGGGCCCGTGACCTGGAGCGCGACTTAACTTCAAGAGCATAAAAGTGTAAAACTTTTATCATCTGCCCTGAGGCAGGTGGTAACGAGGCAAAAATAACACGAAGCACAAACTACCAGACTCTCTGATCCTTGTTCATGGAGGATTTAAGATGGAACTCCAGGCAAGAACAACAAAAATGCATGTTTTTGTTTCTGCTTATCCAATACAGGAGCTTATCATCCAGGCGGGGATTCCAGTCTATCCAGGTTAGCCTCGGATGACGGGCAGGATCAACCCTGGACACGTCAGCAGACCACCACAGGACAAAGAAGCATCCATTCCCTCCCTCCCGGTGATTCACAGAACCCACCAGGTTCTAGCGGTGCACATGCTGTGACTGTAGGACTATCTGATTAAATCTGCATTATCACGTGTTTACTTTGGTAAATTCTGCCAAGTCAAGAGCAACTTTTACCCCTGCAGCCAAACCTAAAGAGATTTTATTCCACTAGTGTTGCCAACAAGTTTGCCACGAGGATCTTAACTCTTAAAAAAAATAGATATTTATTCAAGTGTGCAATTAGCATACTAGTTTTAAGACTAAAAATAAGAGTTTATACTCGCAGCATACCCGACTTATTCTGACGCAGAGAGAAAACTCTAAGTTGATTTGGTTTTTACTTGTAGTAATAATATTAGTAGTAGAACAATTAAAATTTACCACAATTAAACTGGAAAGTGGACTAGAAGGATGTAAATAAAGACTATAAGTTGATGTCATGGATTAAGGTGGCTGTAGCTCAGCGAGTAAGTCGGTCGTCTGTCAACCAGAAGATTAGCATGTCCTCCAGATGAGACGACCTTATTCGTTCTCGAATAAAGGATTATTCTTACAGTTTTAGTACAAAGTCAAACTTCTTTTACTCAAAGTTTACTACTCTTAGGTAAGTATACTTTTTGTAATCTATAAGTGAGCCAATTTTGTCCGAAGATGTATTATAATAGTACTGCAATTAGTATTAGTCTACTTACAAAATAAAGAGTAATTCAAAATTATACTTGGACATTATTTACAAAAAAGGACCTTACGTAAGCTTATCTTTTTGAAAGGTAGTGCCATTAGCTTTTAACCTATAGACATACAATAATAATCTTCATCTTAAAGGTATTTCAATTAAATGTATTATTATTATTATTATTATTATTATTATTAATTGTTAATTCGGTCCAATAAACTGTATGTGAGTGTAAGAATTTATTTGCGGTCAAACGGTAGTCATCTCTGACAAGATTTCATAACGCTTCCCTGGAATCCACCATTAAACTTTTTGGTAACAGTATGATTGGTGGGACCTTTTTATTGACTCATCTATTGACCAATAAAACGTGGGGCGATAATCTAAGCCAATCAACTCTAATGTCTTTATAATAGCTAATCGGTGATTGGATATCATCGACTTTTGGTCCCGCCCCTATCCTCCCTCTCAAACTCGATGGAAATTTCCACTCTACATTCATTCAGCTCTGAGTAGTAAAACGAGTGCCGGGTGTTACCATTTTGAGACGGGCATTAACGGTTTTGGGGGAAAAAAAGGCAACTACAAGACCAATTAGAAGAGAATCTTTTGGTGAGTAAACCGTTTAAACTCATGCTTAACTAAATCAATGATCATTTTCGGGTGAAATAATCATTTACAATTGCTGCTTCTGCTTACGTATTGTTCTGAATGGGACTCCGCAAACGTTAACCATATGTATGAGTTTGAGAAAGATCACATTTTCTATCTATTATATGATACTGTTGTGTAAATATTGTGTTAAATACTTTGCAACTGAAGATGCTTCAAAATTTCGATGCAGAATCTTTGTGTTTGAAATCCAACATTACGCCATATTTGTGTATTTAAAGAGAAAAAAAAAGACAAACGCTTTATTTTTCGTTTGCATTGTCGCCTTTCTGGAAAGATCAGTGAATATCTGTTTTACCTCTAGTCTGCAATTATTTAAGGAGATCAATAACCTCATCACAAATGTATGATAGGCGTGTAGTCAATGTCCATATATGGTCTTCCGGAATGTAAGGAAGACCACGCCCACCTGGGGGTACTACTCATATTACGAGAAGCATCATGGTCCCGTGATCTTGTGTGGTCTGCAGATAAACCAAAGCCTCTGCTGTGAGCAGGATAAGCTATCTGTGCATAAACTCTCTCTTGAGCCTGTTAGTAACTTCCGATTCGTTTCCTCTCCAGGACCCGCTTCATTCATCCGACTGAAGAATACTTAGATCAGCATCACTGAGTCTTATCCTTCCGTCTTCACTCATTTCAAAGTCATCATGTCTCAGCAGCAGATCAGGTACGTCTCATTCATTTTCATTTTCTCCACGTTATGATTAACTGAGTTCTGTAGTTGTTTAGAGCTTTGAATCATTTTTCATGCTGATGTTTCACCATATAATTTGTTTGTTTCCTGTTATTTATTCTGAACTGATTTTCTTCGGTACTGTGAGTTTTGGCAGGCTTTTTAAAGTCATTGATTTTAGAAGTTCTGAAGGACAAAGCTCAAAACGATTGAGAAAGTCACCGGGGTCTCTATCAGTGATACGAAACAACTCCCAGTACCAAATTAGCATCACTTATTATCATTATTAATTCATCTGATTTGTTCAAAGAATCACTTAATCCCTAGTTATCGAGTTCAAATTACTGTCCACAACCCAAATATCTTGAAAGTGTTAGAGCTCCGTTTTCATTTCAACACTTACTACGGACTCTTCCGTTTCAGTCTTTCTAACGTTACACTTAATTGATGATACTTTTTTTTTTTTCCCGCTCTCCTTTCAGCCTACCCGCCAAGCTCATTGATGGGGGCATCGCTGGCATTGTTGGTGTTACTTGTGTCTTCCCAATTGACTTGGCAAAGACTAGGTTACAGAATCAGAGACCAGGTCAGCAGGTCTACAAGAGCATGTAAGTATTTTTAGCTGCTGTTGTCTTACACGACATACATGGTAACACACTCCCTCACACACACAAATCTTGGCTTTATACCTGAAACATTCATCGAGTAATCCAGTACTATTCTTGCAAATCCCACTGTGACGCATGCTGGGCATCAGGATTAATGCGTAGAATAGGGACATTCCTGATTTGGTGGACCGCGATGACTAATCTTCCTCGTGCCTCTCAGATGAGATGGTCCAAATGCCTTTGAGGGGTGGAAATTTCCTGCTCCGTTGACCCTCTCGGCAGCGACGTTTCCTCAGACCAGTCACTTCCCTCACTATCATTGTGATTAAATAACGGGTCTCAGTAGTTAGGCTTCTGTAAAATATGACAGTTGTTTGTCAGTTAACCATCAGAAACGGGTTGTTCATATTTCATTCATGTTTTTTTTTTTCTTTTTCTGCAGGATTGACTGCCTTATCAAGACAGTCCGATCAGAGGGTTACTTTGGAATGTACAGAGGTAAGACCTTCAAGCATTTGAATGTTAAGAACCTGTAGGCAAAGACATGTAGTAGGAGAAAGTAAATTCTTCCTATGGTGAGACTGAAGATGGACATCGATCAGAATTGGGGAACGTAATGATGAGGCTTTAGATATCATGTGTTTTTAGTAGGGCTGGGCGATTCTGGCAAAATTAAAAATAGACGATTTTATTTCTTCGCCTAAGAGTTGAGATCACGGTTCAGTTAACGTCGTCACATAAAAACATTAAAATGGGCTTCAGGTAGATGTTTGAGGCTACTAAAGGGTTAACTCCCGGCAGCTCTACAGCACAGCCCCTCCATGTAGCTCTGAGGGAGAGAGATGAGTAGCCTTTGTGAAACGATGAAGAAGTAGAAAGAGGAACGCTGTAAGTTAAGTGTCCTGAAGGAGTAACAGAATAATCTATACTCCTTTCTCAGCCTGTGCTACACGATGTAATCTCTCCGGCGTTTTGGACCGAATCAGAAACGGGCACTTCTATTTTTAACAGCCAGGATAAATTCACAGCGTCACCAGTGTCTCTACGTGACAACAGGAACCCTCTTCTAACAGGAGGCTCGTTTTCCAGCATGCAGCTGTGGTTAGGCACCAACAATAAACCGCATCTCCCATAAACCCCCCTGTTGTAGATACGCCACCCTCTTAAAGGGAGAGGCTCTGCAGCTTCTTTTCAAACATTTAAGAATATTTTCCATTTGCACAATTACAGATTTTATAGGCACATTCAAACTCTCCGTTTGGAAAAACTCACCTGAGTCCGTGGAATACAGAATAAAAAAAAAAAGAAAATAAGTATTAACATATTTTAAACACACACACACACCCAAGACAGGAAAAACCAATCAACCCTGTTCAGTGCAAATAAGATTTTAAATATGAAATAAGTTTGTTGAAAAGGCTGAAAAAGAAGTTCTTGCGAGCGAGAAATTTTCTTGCCTCAGAAACGAGATCTGGTACGCGTCGGAGAACGAGATCGCACGTCTCCGCGATTGATCGCCCAGCCCTACACATTTGAAGTTGTTTAAATAAGGTGTTGGAAAGATGAAGTTATTCTCATGCAGATGGAAGTAAAACGCATGTCTGTTGTTATTATCAGCGTAGAAAAGGACATTCTTGTGGACATGGTTAAATGTGAGGAACATTGAGGCCTTTGGTCTGGGTCTCTGCTTGTGTGAGGAATGCTGTTTGTTTGCATCTGTGTTTTTCATATTACAGACTTCGGTCCTCGCTGGGATATTGAGGGCTAGCCGATAAGGCGCAGCCACGCTGGAGGCAAATCATTTAATGGTTCTTACTATATTGCTCTATTTTAAAACTGTAGGCACACGTTCTGTTTTACCATCTATTTGTTCTGTTTTTTTGCCTACTTGTTAACCCCTACTTGTCTCGTCTCCTCGCTGTCCTGTCAGCTTCTGGTAGACCCTCCTTTTCCGGACCATCGGCTGTGTTCCTGCAGACTTTGGTTGATCTTGAATATAAAAACTCTGGCGAACCAAAGCGCCAAGCATTCACGCAGATGAATCGTTACTTTTTCCCCTGGTCTGCAGACACAGAACATGCTGGATAATCTGGTGTCTACTCTGACTGACTAACTCTTTCACTTCTCTCTCTCATTAACCGACTCTTTGGCTTTTATTAAACACATGTTTCCTTTTTCTCCACACAAAGTGGATCCTGTTATACACTGACTTCTCATCATAGGCCTTGTTTGCACCTTTGTGTTCCTCTTCCTTACCCTCCTCATCTCTTCTGTTTGCCTGGTTTCTGTTCTTCTTTTCAAACCTGTGTTTTCACGTATTCATCATTACGTAATCATCATTATGTGTCTTAGTTCTGCTATGGTCTTGATGAATTTC
Source organism: Lophius americanus (assembly GCA_037951165.1). Classification (NCBI taxonomy): domain Eukaryota; kingdom Metazoa; phylum Chordata; class Actinopteri; order Lophiiformes; family Lophiidae; genus Lophius; species Lophius americanus. The sequence goes on from JBBDHG010000349.1 coordinate 583,949, forward strand.
TAATGTTGTACTGATAGTGGTTGAATGTGTTGTCGTACGTGTTCTACGTGAAACGGGATCGTGACCTGGGTGCTAACGGCGCATTTTTCTTCTTTCTCAGGTGCTGCTGTTAATTTGACCTTGGTCACGCCCGAGAAGGCAATCAAGCTCGCCGCTAATGACTTCTTCAGGCATCGGCTCGCTAAGGACGGGTGAGCGAACACAAGTTCACCTTTTGGAATTTTCCCTTTTCCCCTCTTGGTTCTGTTGAATAAAACTTCTCTCCTCCCTTAACAGAAAAGGTTTGACGGTGTTCAAAGAGATGCTGGCTGGTTGTGGGGCCGGCATGTGCCAGGTCATCGTCACCACCCCCATGGAAATGCTGAAGATACAGCTACAGGACGCTGGCAGGCTTGGTAAGAATATAGATCTCTGATAGAACTGGACCTGCTTGAGGTCCAGTTGGCCCAACGCTAACGATGTTATGTGCAAAGAACTTAGTGAGTAAAGTATTGATATATATATATATATATATATATATATATATATATATATATATATATATATATATATATATATATATATATATATATATATATATATATATATATATATATATATATATATATATATATATATATATATATATATATATATATATATATATATATATATATATATATATATATATATATATGACACATACAATCATATGTAAATCAGGCCGACGACTCAGAAATAATCGCTGCAGAACATTTGGAGATGAAGCTCCCCCTAGTGGCAGATATATGCAACTGACCTTTCCCCAAATCAATCCAGTTCTTCCTCGCACCAAGGTCTATGGGGGCGTTAAATTTGAAAATGATCCATGAACTAGTTGTTGGGTCATGACGTGACGGATTCGATGACGATTCTATGATTTTCCCAACTTTTCGGGGTTATAATAATATCTGCACGAATATTCGTAGCTCAGATCCTATTTTTAACTTTATCGCTCCTTGTCTCCTGACCACAGCGGACCAGAAGCAGAAACCGGTCATGATGTCACCCTCCAAACTGGTGGCCACCAACACCATGCTCAGCCGCTCCTACAACTCCGGCACCGTGGTGTCGGCGCCCAGAGCCGTGTCTGCCACACAGATCGCCAAAGAGCTGTTTCATACGCAGGGCATCCAGGGTCTCTACAAAGGTCTGGGGGCAACACTGATGAGGTAAACTAACCACCGCCGAAGAGCAACCCTGTATAAACCAGTTAGTCCCGTTTGTTCAGAAACAGGCTCTCAGGCTCTCGTTCTAAAGCTGCTTATTGCTTTGTTTCTTTCAGGGATGTTCCCTTCTCTGTTGTATACTTCCCTTTGTTTGCTAACCTGAACCTCCTGGGAAAACCTGGTCCAGATGAGCCGTCCCCCTTCTACTGGGCTTTCTTCTCAGGCTGTCTGGCAGGATCCGTCGCCGCTGTGACCGTTAATCCCTGCGACGGTGAGTAAATCGCTCGCTTCAGAGCTGCTTCTAAATGGCGGGCGGGACTTAGGCGTAGCCGTTTGGAATACACAAACATACACACAAAACTAAAATAAAAATATAAAAACAAGAGTATAAATATACACGTGTGCAGGTTCTGTGCCGTTAAGGGTACTTCTAAAGCATAACTACGTCACATGACCTTCTACTTGGCTACACCTGCTCAGTGTGATCCATCCCTTGAAGCTTGACGTGAACGTTTAATCATTTCCTTCTCGTGAGAGACCCTTCATCTCTGACCCCCGTCACAAATAGCATTTAGACACTGGGACCATTCCTGGAACAGCTGTTCCCTCGGTCGTGACTTTGTCTTGTTTGTCTCCTCCAGTGGTGAAGACCCGACTGCAGTCCTTACACAAAGGCTCCAACGAGGAGACATACACCGGCGTGGTGGATTGCGTTAGGTGAGACATTTGAGTCTTTCGTTTTTGCCGAATCATTTCCTCTCTCTCCTGCTCGTCGCCTGACAAACGTCCCCCTTTGATTCTTCACAGAAAGATAATGCGGCGGGAGGGGCCCTCCGCCTTCCTTAAAGGGGCGGGCTGTCGAGCCCTCGTCATCGCTCCTCTGTTCGGCATCGTTCAGGTGATGTACTTCGTGGGTATGGGTGAATACATCCTGGACAACTCGCCTCTGAACCGGCTGTCGGCGTGAGCCGTGTTTCAGTTCGGACCTTCGCGGTGAAGATGGTGGAACCACTGGCTCCTGCACACCATCAGTTTACAACCAGACTTCAAGGCGTTGCATACACACCTAGAACAAACTTTTGTGATGTATTCCGTCTGCTCTGGCCCACGTTTGCACTCAGAGCTGTTGGCCTTATTGGACTGGGACCGAGAGTTGCAGTGTTATTCCTTTATCCCTGACCCAGTCCATTTGTTTCCCTCTGTGAGGGAGGGGAGCTCCTGTTATTGAAGACATGCCTGACTGCTATGTTGTTGTTGGTTTTCTCCTTCAAATTTTTCTTTGTTAATGCTAGTTTCTTTTTAAAAAATTTTAATTTCTGAAATGAAGCGACCTGGAATAATCTTTGAAGTGTTTCCCTCCGTTTTCTGTGGCTGTCTCGCGTCGTTAAACCTCACAGCCGGAGCAGAAGTTTCAGACCGGGGACACAAGGGGCCCAATTTGTCATAAAGGGATTTTTTTTTTTTTTAAGAAAAATGTTAAATTTTAATCGTGTACATTTCTTTCTGACATGGGACCACAAGTTTGCCAAACCGGTGGCCTGACATATACTTGATATTAGCTCCAGAGTTGTGTAATAGTCTGTAAAAGACAGTTGTAGTATCTTAACATCTGCATAAACTTGAGATGCATTTATGCACATTATATATATGTACGTTTGTATGTTAGTCCACCACCTTGGTTTAATCATTCAAATACCCTTACTAGTTGTTTTTATTTGGGGTTTTTTCAATTTTGGCTCATGCCTGAAATAGCAGCAGCGTTTCTCTTTGCAGAAACGAGACACACGGCTGGAAAGAAAAAAAAAACATAACTGTGACCATTAACACATTTTATTTAATTTTGTTGACATGGCTTTTTGTACATATTATATATAAATAAAATTTTGCAATACTTTCTGTCTTGTGTTGGTGGATTTATTGAATTGTTTAAAACTCTAACTACTACTAGTCATTTGTATTCTTGTGGTTAATTTTTCTTGTGATTCTGCCAACAGGAAGAGAAAAAAGAAAATCATGTCCGCAGTGGAGGTAATAAAATTTAATACTTTAACACCTTTTATAACACCTTTTTAAAAACCAGTTACAAGGTGCTTCAGGCAGCCATATAACATGTGCAAACATGAGTCAGAACTATGCACAAGGCGATACAGTGAACTCTTAAGTGATAGAAAAGGTCAAACATTTGAAACGACTCATACTTCCGTGCTTCTCGTTTATTTTTCTTTAAAATAACTAATTTCACGTGAAAGCTGAGTTTGCTGCCGGTTAGGAGGTAACCAGCACTTTGAGATTTGAACAGAAGGTAAAGTGCGATATAAATAAAATGTTTTATAATAATTAAAGTGCGTTACAAATAAAATGTATT